>QJPP01002788.1:265703-335026 GCA_003996215.1 Jaltomata sinuosa | reverse complement strand
TAAAATAAATACAAATTAATTCTCAGGATATATATTATTCTTTTAATGGAAGAACATGAAATACTTCCTAACCATCTTTACTGGGTATATTTATGGTTTCACTTCTACTGTGAGAAAAAATTTCTACAACAAAATGATAGCAAAAAGAGAAAAAGAGAGACAGAATAGGATACAAATGAAAAAATGAATTGAGATATCAAAACCTGAGACAAGTCATAATTGAATGTTCTAGACAAATGAAAATGAGAATAATTATGCGGGGCGGGTTTATGCGGGGAGGGTTTATGTGTTGAAAAGGCTAAAAAAATGTTATGCGGGGGGAGGCGGGGCGGTTCTATATTTTTGCGGGTTAAGGTCAACCCGGCCCCGCCCCGCACCCGCCCCATAGCCACTCCACTAAGGAGATCAATTTCTTACTTTCAACACTTCAATGTAAAATATTTGATCCCCTAATTTTTTTTGAAATTGGTAAGTGTTTCTATTTCTGTAAACCAGTACATAGGTTGTACCTAGAAAACCATATTTACACAGAGAAACTCTAAATCTACTGTCCTATCCCTATAATGAGTCTAAGACATCAATGATAGAGACAATATCATTAGAGTATATCTGGTTACACCAAAAACACAAGTTCAAGATACAATTCAATTTGACTTGCTGCATACTATTGTCTACATTCTCAAAAACTCTAAGGTTCCTTTCCTTCCGGATTGTCCACCATATGGTTGCAGGTACAGTTCTCCAATTCTTTCTGTTTTTAGCCTGTAAATCCAGCTTCTTCACAACTGTATAGTGCCTCAGTTATTCTACCAGGCATGGACCAGGAAATGTTTTGAGTCTTAGGAATCTCCCACTCGTCTGAGACACGCACCACCATTACAGCTCTCTGCTCTCTGTGATAACTTGGCACTATGAGTATCAATATGTATACGGGGTTCGCGAGGCTTTGGCAAGGGTCTTGCGGTTGTGTTTGTGGGCGGTCACATTGTTGTTCAGATTCTTCCTTCTGCTCTTTCCTATCTTGCTCTCATCCCTGCCAAGTACTCTTTCTATCTCCTCTTTAATTACTAGTATTAAATTTAGCTTGGTTTTTGGTCGGATCGCGGGATTTTACAATTGGAATTAGTGACTTTACATCCAATTCGAATTCGCTTTTCCTTAAAGTTGGATTGGCTTTAAGGTAGTAAACGCTATGATGCTAATGTAGCTTCCGTATCTGTAAATGCTTGTATTGAATCTCAACTTCATGGATCATGTGTTGATCTCTTTAATACATTTGTCTGCTGACGCTTGTATCCTTTTCTGAAATCGTCCTCAGAAGAAGAAAAAAACTTCTTTCAAAATGCAAGATAAAGACTTGCTTGGCGAGCTATGAAATTTCTGGTGATTTTCTGAACACCTCTTTAGGAAAAAGGAAAATTTTGGCCCGAGTATAGGTTACTCGTTCTTCTTGGCGTGAATGTTTCAATTACGAGGGACCTACCTTGTGCATGAGTTCCTGAGTATAGGCTAAGAATACATGGACGGTGATGCAAATCCAGGATTTAAATTTTATGGGTTCCAACTTCCATCTTTAAGGTTCTTTGTATTGAACCCTTTTTCTTTTTCATAAGGTAATAGTATTTCATTCATAAACATGGTTGAGCTGGCGTATACAAGGGAACCAAAAGGTAAAGAATCTACATAGAATGATTCTCTACAAAATCCACCCAATCTTCTATACAACAAGGAACATTATGGGTGCACCAAAAGAGAATAAGTGACCGAAGGCTAATCCTCACTTGAGTAAAACTCGACTCTACCCCCTCAAAAGCTCTCATGTTTCTCTCTTTCGAAATAACCCACATCAACGCAAGGGGGACCAAGTTCCAAGCCCTACGTCTCCTTCTCCTTTTTCCGCTTCTCCAACAGAGCAACAAATCTTTCACAGTTTTTAGCATTGCCCCATCCATGGCAGATCTGTACGTATAGAAGTCTGGCAAGGCACCTTCAAATCGGCAGTGATCATGATTGGTGAGAGACTGGTGGAATTCTTACACTGTTTTGGGCACTCATGATTTTGTCTTGATCCAGAAGCTAAGACACCTAAAGAGGGATATCACCAAATGGAACAGAGAGGTCTTTGGTCAGATTGAATCTCAAAGACACAAAGCACTAACGGAACTAGGAAGGTTGGACCAAATTGCTGAACAAAGAATCCACACCCCTGAGGAGAATGTGAAGTCACAAAGTCTGAAACTTGAGATTCAACAGATTGCCATTGCAGAAGAGATCTCATGGAGACAAAAGTCAAGATGTTTATGGCTAAAAGGTGACAAGAATACAAAAAATTTCCAGAGAATGGCAAACTCTTATAGAAGGGGAAACTGCATTGATAGATTGAAGATAGGAGATGATTTAATTGAGGATAAGGAGTTGATAAAGGGAGGAATTCTAGACTTCTATCAGAAGTTGTACAAAGAAGAAGAAGCTTGGAGACCCTCAGCTGTTTTTGAAGGACTCTCCACTATCAGGTTGAGATGGTTCGGGCATGTGATAGGAGATGCACAAATGCCCTAGTGCGGAGGTGTGAGAGGTTGGCTATGAATGGATTCAGGAGTGGTAGAGGTAGACCGAAGAAGTAATGGGGGAGAAGTGATTAGACAGGACATGACGCAGTTGCAGCTTATTGTGGACATGACCTTAAATAGGAAGGTGTGGAGAACACAGATTAGGGTAGAAAGGTAGTAAGTAGGAGAGCATCCATACTAGTACGTAGGAGTTTATTGTCTTGTTATCCATACTAGTAGTCGTAGTATTACTTTTGTAGTTTCTTGTTCTTCGATTTCGGTTACTATCTGTTGTTTTGTGTAGTTCGATTATAGTATTATCTTGTTGTAGTATTGTTCTGCTACTATCTGTTGTTTTGTTACTGTTTGTTGTTTCTTGTACTGCCATTACTTCTTTTTCTAGACTGTTTGTCTTGAGCCGAGGGTCTATCGGAAACATCCTCTCTACCTCTGAGGTAGAGGTAAGGTCTGCGTACACTCTACCCTCCCTAGACCCCACTTTGTCGGACTGCACTGGGTATGTTGTTGTTGTAGTTGACTTGTGACCGTGCAGTGAATAATCAGATGACTAACTGTTTCTGCAGTTTCCTTACAGAAAAAACATCTAGAACACAATGAGATCCCCCTTTTCATCAGATTTTTCCAAAACATGCCACTTTATAAGGAATTTTGGCTTTCCAATGTGTTTCCAAGGCCATTGGGTGAACTGTTGGTTTGGGAGGTTCATCATATGTGCTGCATTTATCTTGTAGACCCCTTTGTTATTTCCATCAATTGTAGAATGTCCTGTCCTGCTTCTAAACCATTGAACTGCTCAATGGTGCTGAAAAAATTCTGTTACTCTTGGAATTTTCCAGTCATTGAGATTTCTCCTTAACACAAAATTCCACCCTTGAGGTGTCCACAACTCTGCTATTGTGCTCTCCTGATGAATAATTAAGCTGTAAATATTAGGAAAGAGTATCTCATGCTACCTGCTTCATGCCAGTCATCCTTCCAGAAGGAAGTTTTAACTCCATCTACCACTTTAATCTTGGTGTTTGCTTTGAATTCACTCCATAAAATTCTGGTGGACTTCCACAAACTAACACCATAAGGAGTGGTAACCTCCTTTGTCATCCAACTATCATTCTCTTCATATTTAGCTTTTATGACTGTTCTCCATAGATTCTGATTTTCATTTGAATACTTCCATATCCACTTCATCCTGAGAGCTTTACTCTGGTTCTTCAGATTCTTGATCCCCAATTCCTCAAATCTTTTTTCATTAATCACTGTCTTCCATTTGATTAAGTGGTATCCCTTCCTTTCTTTATTCCCTTGCCATCGAAATTTCCTCCTGATACTATCCCACCTATTGATGATTCCGGTTGGAACATGAAATAAGGATTTCATATATGTTGGAAGTACATCAAGCACAGAGTTGATCAAAGTCAATCTTCTACCCAGTAAGAGGTACTGTGACTTCCACCTTGCTAACCCCTTCTCACATTCCTCCACCACACCATTCCAGATTTCCATGGATTTAGACTTGGCCCCTAAAGGCAATCCAAGGTAGGTAGTTGGTATTGCACCCACTTCACCTCCTAGTATTGACTTCAAGATCTCTAACATGACAGTTTACTGACAGAGTACAAGAAACTTTTCCTCCCGATGACATGTAACCCTGACATACCTTCAAAAATTACCAGGATCAGCCTCAGGATTTTGAGGTGCTCTTCATCAGCATCACAAACTATCAAAGTGTCATCTGCATATTGGAGATGAGTTATCTCCAAACTCTCCCTTCCAACTCTAGCAACCTCAAATCCTCTTAGACACCCTTCCCTGTTTGCATTCTTGATCATGTTGTTAAGTCCCTCCATAACTAATAAGAACGGGAAAGGTGACAAGGGATCACCTTGCCTTAGACCCCTCTGTGAACTGAAATAGCCTGTTGGAGAGCCATTAACAAGCACTGAGAAGTTCACTATTGAAATGCAGAATTTAATCCACTGTCTCCATTTGTGACCAAATCTCATCTTCTCTAGCATACACATTAGAAAGCCCCAATTGACATGGTCATATGCTTTCTCAATGTCTAATTTGCATACAATTCCTGGTTTCTTCGAGTTTAGTCTGGAGTCTACAGCTTCATTTGCTATGAGAAAAGCATCCATAATTTGCCTTCCTTTGATGAAGGCTACCTGTTGTGAATCCACAAGTTTAGACATCACTCTTTTCAATCTTTCAGTGAGCACTTTTGAGAAGAGTTTGTAGATACTACCTAACAGACTGATGGGTCTAACTTTAACTCTTTAGCACCTTTCTTCTTTGGAATAAGAGCTATGAAGGTAGCATTGGAACTCTTTTCAAACCTTCCTTGCTCATAGAAGTTCTGAAAAGTCTTTGTGATATCATACACCACTTCCCAACATTTGATATAGAATCCCATTGTGAACCCATCTAGACCTGGTGCTTTTCAATTGCACACTGTTTTAGACATCTCGGAACCTCCCCCTCTTCAAAATTCCTCTTCAAATCTTCCATTTCCTCCCTTGTCAGTCTTGGGCAGTTCGTGAAATTGTTGGGAGGTCTCCCCCGAACATCCTCTGAATATAGCTTCTGATAAAAATTCACTATTTCTCCGTGAATCCTTTCTGAATCATGGACTATGTTCCCTTGGACAATTAGTTGATCAATATTGTTGTACCTCTTATGTGCATTAGCCATATTGTGAAAGAATTTGGTGTTCCTATCCCCTTCTTTCAGCCACAGTGATCTAGATTTTTGGCTCTAAGAAATCTCTTCATTCTTGTTAAGCCTCTGCCTGTAGCAATTTTTTTCATATCATCCAATTTTTCTAGCAGTGACTTCCATTGTTGGCCCCTGTTTCCATGCTTTTTTCTACTCCGCTCCTTCAATTTATGTTTCAAAGCTTTTAATTTGGAGGCTAGGATGAAGTCAGGTCTCCAAGCATAGTCAAAAGAATTCCACCACACCCTCACTTCTAGAAGTGACTTCCTCTATTGGCCCAGCTTTCCATGCTCACTTCTACTCCACTCTTTCAATTTATGTTTCAAGGCTTTTAATTTGGAGACTAGGATGACGTCAGGTCGCCCAGCATAGTCAAAAGAATTCCACCACACCCTCACTTTATCAGTGAAACCTTCTGTCCCTAACCACCAATTCTCAAACTTGAAATAGCTCTTGTTCTTCTTTCGGGAAGCACCTTGAAGTACTATTGGAGAGTGGTCTGATATTATTCTTGGTAATGCAATTTGTTTCAGCTTATTGAAGGAATCATCCCATTCTTGAGGCACCAAGACTCTATCAATTCTAGAGGCTATGTTTTGATTATCCCCTTTGAACCAAGTGAACTTAGCATTTTCCAGTAGAAGGTCAATTAAGTTCATATCTTGAATCAGATCAGAGAACTCCCTCGTCCCCTTTGTTCTTCTAACACAATTCTTTTCCCTGAAGCATATCTAGACGCATTGAAATCACCACATATTGCCCGTGGACCTTCTATTAATCCTCTAATAGAGCCAATCTCTTCTCAAACTAGCCTTCTCTCCACATAGTTGTTTATGGCGTACACCCCTGTAATATGGCATGAAAAATCCTGTAACTGAGCTTCAAATTTACATGTAAGAGTATATGCACCTGTCTCTAGTACTTCCCCCTTCCAAACTCTGTTGTCCCACAACATCATTATCCCTCCTTTAGTCCCACTTGACTCCAAACATGACATTTTAATCCATCTACCCCACCCCCGGCATAATTGCGTAACCAAACCTGTGAGGTCCCCTTCTAACTTTGTTTCCCATAAACAAATGATGTCGGCTTTCCAATCCCCCATAATGTTCTTGACAACCCTCCTTTTATCCCCACTGTTTAAACCCCTTACACTCCATGATACTAGTTTGAATTGCATCATGTAATGGTTAGGATGTTTCTCCCCTTTTCTTTACCCCCACCACTCTTGAATTTCACATCAAATGTCACTAAGCTTTTTAATTCTTTAGAGCCTTTAAACCTTATTTTCTTATACCCCACAACAAATTCCTGATGCCAAGCTTGTCTGGAACTATCCACTTGGAGAAGTAATTCCATTGCTTCTTCCTCATGTCCATGGAAATCAGCCCTCAGTAATTTCCCTAATTTAAGCATATTCTGTTTCACCCACGTAGAAACCTCCTTCTCTTTTTCCGTAATTAACTGTTGTTGTTGTGTTCACAAACGCTCTACCTCTTCGATCTCCCAATCTTCAATGGTAGTCAAAGATCTTTGATCTGCAGCTTTGCCTGGACCTTCTTCCTCCCTCCTTCTCATCTCCCCACTCAATATTTCTTGCATATTTATCTCCCCCCCCCCCCGACTATTTGCTATCGGCATCTCTCACAATACTCTGTTCAGCACTTTGCATGGTTGGCAGAGAGAAGTGAGCTTCTAACTCTTCTAAAAGCCAGTCATTAATGAGTGTGGGCTTGAGCGAGTTTGTTAATTTGTTTAAAAAAAAAACCTTGCATGGTCCCGGCCCATTACACACTTCATTTCAAATTTTCATCCTTGAAGCCCCAGGCCCAAATCAAAATTCTTCACTAAAGAGAGCATGTGACTCTCACATGTTTTGGTGGTCCCCATCATAAGTTGTCAATTGATGCCTCCTCACATGGGCTTGTGTACTAGAATCCCTAATATTGAGGGATTTTTGTACTAAAGCACAAAGATTACTCTGTATTACCCTCTGGTCCATAGCACAACCTGAAAAGTCCATGAGCCTATCTTCTCTGATGGGTCTTGATGCCTTTTCCGACAGCAATTCGAACCTAACTTTGCTTTCAATCCAGATCGAAAAGTGATACATGATTCCATTGTTGAAGATAATGATCAAGTCAATCAGATAATGATCAAGTAGAGATCAAGCAGAGAACTGTTGAGTTAATAGTAGTTAGAGGAGTTAGAGTTAGAGTCCAACTAGGCTATGTAAATGTAGTAGTAGTTACATTCTACACTTGTATTTGTATAATAGTTTATATGTAGTATAACTCTAGTATACTAGGACTCTTGTAACTAGCCTAGGACTCTACAACTCCCCTATAATCAACTCCTATATAAAGGAGCATGTACTCGACAGATTCATCATCAATAACACACCTTGATTGATGCAAGCCAATGTGTTGAAGATAATGATCAAGTCAATCAGATAATGATCAAGCAGAGATCAGGCAGAGAACTGTCGAGTGAATAGTAGTTAGAGGAGTTAGAGTTAGAGTCCAACTAGTGTAGAGTACCCTTGATATACCTAAGTATCCTCCTTACACCTTGAAGGTGTTCACTATTAGGACATTGCATGAACTGACCGGCTAGATTCACTGCATGAGTGATATCAGGCCTTCTAAGTGCCAGATACTGGAGGCTCCCCACAATTCTTCTATACATAGAGGCATCCACAGGACTTCCAACAGCTTCATGGAGACGATGCTTTTGTGCTAAAGGGGTATTCACAACTTTGGCTAGTGTCATATCAGTCTTGCCAAGTAATTCAGCAGCATACTTACCCTGACTCAAATGAATTCCTCCTGGAAAATACTTGACCCTCAACTCCCAAGAAGAAATGTAAGGGGCCAAGATCTTTCATAGCAAATTCCCTTCCAAGTTGTGACACCACCTCTGAGACATGTGATTTGTTACTGCCCGTTACAATAATGTCATCTACTACAGTAAGAGCAATATGGTACCTTTGTGACATTGTAATGTAAACAAGGAGGGGTCTGCCTTACTACAAATGAATCCAAGGTGAAGTAGATGCATGCTAAACCTGTCAAACCAGGCTCTAGGTGCTTGTTTAAGGCCATACAGTGCCTTCTTTAACAAACAAACATGGTGAGGATATCTAGAGTCAATGAATCCAAGAGGTTGACTCATGTACATCTTTTCCTGCAGAAGACCATGTAGAAAGGCATTCTTGACATCTAACTACCTGATTTCCCATTTAGAGCTAACAGCAACTGATAAAACCACCCTGATAGTTGTGGCCTTAACCACGGGACTAAATGTCTCTTCAAAGTCTGTTCCTTCAAGTTGAGAGAAACCTCTAGCAACAAGCCTTGCTTTGTACCTCTCCACTGTTCCATTAGACTTTAACTTGGTCTTGAACACCCATTTTGAACCAACTAGATTCATACCTGCAGTTTTAGGTACTAATGTCCAAGTCTTGTTGCTGTGTAAGGCGTTGATCTCCTCCTGCATAGCTGCAAGCCAATGTGGTGATTTTAGTGCCTCACTAGTAGTCCTTGGTTCCCTCAGTGCCATTCATACCAATGTGTTATTGATGATGAATTTGTCGAGTACATGCTCCTTTATATAGGAGTTGATTACAAGGGAGTTGTAGAGTCCTAGGCTAGTTACAAAAGTCTTAGTATACTAGAGTTATACTACATATGAACTATTATACAAATACAAGTGTAGAATGTAACTACTACTATATTTACATAGCCTAGTTGGACTCTAACTCTAACTACTATTAACTCGACAATTTTCTGCCTGATCTCTGATTGACTTGATCATTATCTTCAACATCCATCTCGTGAGATCGACACCTCTTTCGATATATTTCTTCCATCATTTGGAACCAAGATTCTAGCCCACTTCATATGATTCTTCAACTCAGTCTCCTCTTCAGTAGCTACCCATCTGCCATAGAGTTGTCCAATTTCTGCAGAAACTTGGTGCGACCAAAGATGAAGGGGGACTCCCACAACTTTGATCCAAGTTTCTTTGACTTACATGGAGGTTGGTAGACAGCCTAGTACCGGACTCCACCATTCTAGGTTAAACCCTAGGTTTTTCCACTTTCACTGGCCTTGTAGTGTTTGTTCTTCCATGAACCTATTGGGAAATTCGAAGAGGAACATATCTCCATATAGCTCATAAATATTGACTCCAAAAGTCTTCTTCCACTTTGTCGATGACCATCTTCTGATTTCAGACAACGAGGCATCTATTCAACCGTCCCTTCTCTTGCTTGTCTGATGTACTTGTCACCCATGTGTCTCTATGGCCTTTTGAAAGCCATTTACTATCTCTCACAGCCTTTGAGTATGGATAGTTGGATTCTGCAAGTCTTGAAAGATTAGTTGTTAACAGTCTTTAGGAGCATTTAATGAAATTCTCTACCTTAAATGTTATATCGTACCACCCCTTATTTAAGACTGGCTCTGGAATGATAATAACTTATCTTCCCCAGCATTTAAGGATACAATGCTCATATATCTCCCATATTCATTATGTTTCCTAGTAAAAAGTACTCTTCTTTTCTGTCAACAAACTTCCACCTCCTGATGCTCTTCTTTTGATCAGTGGAAGCTTCTCTTAACAAGAGATATATCCATTCCATCACCTTGTTGATAACAGTTGATCTCCTCATCATTCTTCGACTCCTCTCCACCCATTCATACCAGACAGCACCATCAGAGTTCCATCTGGTTATATCGAAAGATTTGAACCCGGCATTGAAATATATCCTGTTCTCCCCCATATAGAACATATCTTGAATCAAGGAGAGTAAAAAAGGAATGAAGAAAAGGGAAGAAAATGGCTATTGCAGAAGGAGATAGTTGTTAAAGAAAGGAAGAAAGTTGGTAGTTCTCAGGCATCCCCTAATTTGAATTCATCTTTTGAAAACTTTGCAACTGTCACCAGTATTTCACAAGAAATTAAAACAGAGGAGACATTCAAACTGTGACCCACTGTTCAAACAATGAAAATGGATGACAACATGGTCAATGGTGGGTCAGTGATTTGAAGTGTGCTCATTTATTCTCCTTATTATCTTCCCAAGTCAAGCCAGGAAGTTTGGAAGGAGTATTGAACAACACATTAAGGGGTATACACTATACAGGGACAAGCGACACGGAGACCCTAGACCTGCTCAATTCTAAGCTTACCCAGAATATTCAAAACATAGTAGGAGAAGAAAGGAAATTCCTCTTGGAGGTTGAGGAGAGTAATATACACGAAAAGGCTGAAAATCGTCCTCCTTTTTCTTTATCTAACACCTAAGTAGAAGAGATGAATGTCTTCTTAAGTCCACTTTCTCACTGTGAAATGCCCACATTTTTCAAGCTGTAGACACAGGAAAAAGATCCGGGATTAATTTCCCATCTCAATTTATCTTGCATAATTTAACACAAACATCCAAGATGGTCTCTAACACTCACATAGACCAATATTCGCCTTTTAATTGAGAACAAAAGAGCCTACCTTTGGACAAATGCATGAGATACTATCGTAATAGTTGTTAATTGACAAGAGCCCATCGTAGACACAGACAACGAAGTGTAAGCTTCTTAGTATCTCACACATCTATCCAAAGATAAGAAAGTAGACTCCATCTTCCAGTAAGCACATCATCTACAATTAGTTTGGATCTTGGGTCAATATCCCAACAAATTTACCCTCCATTCCCTCGGAATTCTGTCATGTTTGCGAGAATTACCCAAGAAAATCTAGAAATGTTGTGGTTCCTATCGGTGATGACTAATCTACAGAGATACACAGGAAATTAAGCTGGCAAACAAACTCTGCTCTGTACCTTCCGTGAAACTGACCGAATAGTGCGAAGCGCCACCTTTGAGAAAATTGCAGTTCGCAATTCTGCACACAAAAGAAAGATGAAGGCATTTAGAAAAATAAAAAGAGAGCAGAAGAGTAAAGCACTTGCTGATGAGGAAAAGGAAATAAATATATATCTTCTATTTATGCATGAAAATGACATCTTTTAATGAAAGAAAGAACAAAAACTAGTAACTCTGAATCTCAAGACAAGCACAAGCAATTACTTCATAGGTGTGAAGTACCGTTGAAAGCGGATGCCCCGGATCGTGCAATACCATACCCAATCAAAACCGCAGCAGGACTTACAAAAAGAGTCAAAGCAGTAGAATTGGCCGTAGTAAACTCCGCAAGAGCACTAGCATTGCCAGTTGCTGTTGTCAACCAATCAACAGCAAGCTTAAACAAGAATGGCACTTGAACATTCACAACCTGTTGCATGAAATGCACAAAAGGTCACTGCTTTGCAATAATTAATCAGCACAAAAATCAATATTCATCCCCCTTTTACATATAACAAAGTTTGGCAACAAACTCCACATAATGCCCATTCCCTTGGACAAATTAGTAACACAACTAAATCCAATAGGCAGCCTAGAGATTGAGGAGCTAGAGCAACAACCTTGGTTCCAAGGTCCAAACCTCAGAACCTGCCTAAGCCTTGGTGACTTTGGAGGTTGGGCTCCCTGCGTCTTCCTAAGCATGGGTGGCAGAGTTAAAGGATCCCTATGCTGGTGGGAGTCTCAAGTTGAATCAAGCACTAGAATAATAGAGTAAATAAATAAAGAAACTACAAGAGAACAACTCTCACCTTTGCACCAACTAGTAAACTCAAGGCAGCAATGACCCGAAACCGGAACTCAAAATTATCCTTCATCCACAAGTATTTAGCGAGAGTGCTTATGATTCTAGCATCAGATATTTGATAACCTTTCTCAGTTTCTTCCTTCTTCACCACAGGCTTTTTTACGCCACCATCATCACTTAAAGATGTTGAAAACATGGCATACCCATTTGGCATCCCATCCTTTTAACCAAAAATACTCAATGATCAACACAAACACCAAAACAAGCCAATTTTCAAACAAAAAAGTTATATAACACATAAAAAGCTTACAGGGTTTTTAGCAGGGAAGTCGGAAACGAATGCCTTGATTCGTCTAAACCCAGTAGACGTGGTTCTTGAAGAATCCCATGGGTTTCTTTTATTAGTTGAAAGATGTCTTGTAGGAATGGGATATTGATGATGACGAAGATAACTTGTGGGTTTTAGTGCTTGTGAATGTAAAGGGCGAGAAGGGATGTAATTCAAAATCATGATTTCTGCTTTGTGGAACAACAACTCCCCAGCCCTAAAGCACCGCGAATAGCTACTACCCTGCATTTTTATTATTATCTTATAGATGAGAGCCTAGCTCAGTAGTTGATGATGAAGATAAGAACTATGTGTCTCCGATTACTTAGATGAAAAGTCGCCGCCGTCACGACACGGCTCAGATGAGGGTGGCAAGCGTTACGGTAGCCTTTTTTATTTGGTGTGTCAATTGGCCATTTTCTGGAAATTCCGTCTCATTATGAGTGTGTTTTGTATGGTGTAAATATTTTCCAATTTTCTTGTGTTTGGTTGATCAAAAAATTTGAATAAGGAAAATGAATTTTATAATAAAAGTAGGGAAAACAAGTCCTTACCTTCATAACACCCCAATCTCACTTACTCCACTCTCCTATTCTCACCCCCGCCTTTACCCTAACTCTACCTCACATAATTTTTTAAAAATATTTTTTCTATTTCACCCCACTCCATATTAATTTATTTTATTTTTTCAATTCTTTCTTTTAAAAATAAAATTAATTTTTTTAAAAAAAGTAATTTTTTTTGTATCCCACCTCATCCATCCACCCACCCCACTTTAACATCCTCCCCCAATTATTACCACCTCCACCCACTAAAACTCAATTTTTTTTTCAAAAAAAATACATTTTTTCTTTAAAAAAGTAATATTTTTGTGTCCCAAACCCCCACCCTAGCCCTTAGCCCCCAGCCCCTTCCCCTCCTCCCCCACCTCCACCCCATCCAAAATTTAATTTTTAATTTTTTTAAAAATATATTTTTTTTTAAAAAAAAAAAATATTTTTGATACCCCTACCTCCACCCCCATCCCATCCTACCACCTTCACTCCTTCCAAACATTAATTTTTAATTTTTTTCAAAAAAAGTTACTTATTTTGTTTAAAAAAAAAAATATTTTTGGTATTCCCTGCCCCCCCCCCCCCTCAACCCAAAATTCAATTTTTTAAATTTTTTTAAAAAAAAACTACATATTTTTTTAAACAAGTAATATTTTTTGTCCCCCCACCCTCACTCCCCCCCTCCAAAAAAATAATGTTTAAATTTTTTTAAAAAAATAATAATTTTTTTAGTTACCCTTCCCCCACCCAGCCCTCCCCCCAAACCACCACACCCTAACCCCCGACCTACCCCCTAAAATATTTTCTACTCTCTAATCAAAAATAAAAAATAAAAAATTTTGAAAAATGTGTTTTCACTCATCAATCAAATAATAAAAAATATTTTTCGTCTCCATCCAAACATGAGAAAATAAGTAAGAAACCAACTTGTTTTCCATAAAACATTTTTCATGGTAAACATTTTTCATGGAAAATATTTTCCTTCATACCAAACACACTCTATAGCTCTTCTTTTTTCCAACCAACCTCTGAATATACCTCTTTATTTTTACTTTTATTTTATTTCTACATATATATATATATATATATATATATTACTTCCCACACTAATGTTCTTTGTCAAAATTTTATATATTCATAAATTTATATCTTTTGGTACGAAAAAGATTTTTCGTCTCCATCCAAACATGAGGAAATAAGTAAGAAACCAACTTGTTTTCCATAAAACATTTTTCATGGAAAACATTTTTCATGGAAAATATTTTCCTTCATACCAAACACACTCTATAGCTCTTCTTTTTTCCAACCAACCTCCGAAATGTCCTTTGTCAAAACTTTATATACTCATAAATTTATATCTTTTGGTACGAAAAAGATTTTTCGTCTCCATCCAAACATGAGAAAATAAGTAAGAAACCAACTTGTTTTCCATAAAACATTTTTCATGGAAAATATTTTCCTTCATACCAAACACACTCTATAGCTCTTCTTTTTTCCAAACAACCTCTGAATATACCTCTTTATTTTTACTTTTATTTTATTTTTACATATATATATATATATATATATATATATATATATATTACTTCCCACATTAATGTCCTTTGTCAAAATTTTATATACTCATAAATTTATATCTTTTGGTACGAAAAAGATTTTATTTTGTCAAAGAAAATCTATACAATTCATTTTCAATAGGAGAACATTATAACATTTTTTATCTAAATTAAGAGTAGAAATTCAGGCTCTTTAACTTTTTGGCTACTATTGATTTTTTAGTTCTTCTATAAAATACCTTATGTACTATCTTCTTTTTTTTATTAAAATAATTATATATATATATACTTAACAATCAAAAAGAAATAAAATAAGTATTTGGATTATATACAACATGACTTTTCACGTGTATTTAAATAATCATTTCAAAAATTGTTCAATTTTTTTTTAGCAAAAGTAATTTCTAAGGTTGGTGGTTGAGAAGTACCTTAATCAGTAGGAGTTTTGTTACTAGAGATTTATGATTGGCTATCTTGGTTTTCAAAAGTGCAAGTATTGTTTGTTTGTGACAGTGTAAAAGAACCTTGTAGTGCATCTTGATTTCATTATTGTTCGCCCATTGTCAAATCATGTTATGAAGTTCAATGAAAAGCTCAACTGAAATTGTCCCCTGAGGCTTAAAGCTTTTGGGAACAAATGTCAACATTTCACTTTGGCTTTATTGCTTACATGTTGTCTTGCCAGTGTTGAGTTTAAGATTAGCGTGTATTTTTCTCGTTTAAAATTTAGTGATGTTTTTATGTCTAGTGAATACTTGAGTAGGTTTTTTGGGCAAATAACAGTATTCATTTGTTCACATATTTCTTTAAAATGAATAATTTTATTATTTTTTAAAGCGGATAATTCATTAAGAATTTTCTTTGGAAAGTCGTTGTGGACTCTCAACCACCTATTTATGCGCATTATTCGTTCAAGTTCTAATGAATTTTCTTTTTAACCTTGCAGAATGTTGTTCTTCTTGAATGTTGAGGGTTTAGGGTGGGAGTAAATCCTAGAGTTAAATTTTGGGGGATACTTGAATATTCATATGCTGGCTTGAGGCAAACTTTGGGTTGTCTTAGTTCATTATAGTTACCTATGGAAGAAAGCAAGGTGAGTTTGGAACAACCAGTGAGAAAAAAAGTTCATGAAGAATTTGTTTATTGGCATTAAGGGTCTGACCTTGGGTTATCATCGACAATCTTAGGTGATGTCCATAGCTGTCAGACCTAATCTCATCGCCTCTGCTACTATCTGGGTCAAAAAGGTTGTGTTCTGATCACTACCATTACTTTGTGATCGCTCATGTCCACTTTGAAAGTTAAGGCATCACTATAGTCTGGGAATAGTGATGGGGTGACAAATTGAAGGGCAGTGGGAACTTGGGGTGGTGTTTGGGTGGAGCGGTTGGTGGTTTGGGTATTGTTGAATTATTGTGAATAGTTTTTATTTGCTTAATTAAATAATTACGCAATTTTTTTTGTGCCAGCATTATTTTGTTAACTTGTTCTTTAAGTATTGACATTTTGGATCTGCTCGATATTAATACATCTTTACCATGATCAATACCTTTCTTTGAAACCTCATACTCTTCTCACATTGCTATTATTGATTGTTGGGTGTGAAGTTATTCACCAATGTCTGAATCTCATCTAAGTTATTTTTATGCATTGTCCTCCACAAGCAATTTTAGGAGCAGTTTGATGTCATTGAATAAGCCATCTATGAAGGTGTGACAAAGCATATGTATTAATTGTCTGTGATATAGGCAATTTTGGAATAACTTCTTGAAGTACTCCCGAGTTTCGTATAATGAGTCCTTGCTCCTGCTAGAACCTCACAATCTGACTTTAAAGTGCTTTTATGTTTCTGAATGGAAAAAATTTTATTAAAATTTTTGAGCCAAGTCATTTCATGAAGTGATGAATTTTGTGGTTCTTTAGGTAACCATACGTCCCCTAATAGTGAGAACGGGAAAATGCAAGGCAGATATAATCTAGAGTCACAACTATGAAGTTATGTGTATGTAATCTTTACAAAAATTTACAGGCGCTGTTGCGAGTCTTCGTATGATTTACCCATGAACTCGCCTTGTGATTGGACCAGTTACACCATAGTCTGTTTTAGCTTAAATTGTGCTATGAGTTCATGTTTAATAGTAGCATGTGTTATGTTTTCAATGTTAGGCCTCATTACTTCAATCACGACTCTATCTGCCTCTTGTGCCATCTTTGAAAGTTCTTGAGATAAGACACGCAAAACAAACAAATAGCAAACTAGAAAAAATAAAAATAATCTGATCTAACAGACTAGTTAATACAAAATTTCTCAATCACGACACTAAAAACTTGATTGGATCCACCACACATACAAATATACCTGATCGACAAGTAATATAATGATAAGAAACGTATCATTCCTAAAAGGACTTTCTCAATTAATATTTTAAATTAGATTAAACAATGGCAACAATTTATCAAAGAGTTTATCAAGATTGATATACTAATTATCTAAAAATATTGTAAACTTAAAATAATATGCTTTTGAAATTATCAGATGGAGGAGATACTCCAGGGTTACGAGTAGAATCTTCAATCTTGTTAAGCTTTCACTTTAATTACCTATTTGATTTTCTGATTTAGTAATCACATAGTTGATATTGCCCATGGGCTTTCTCGAGTTTCCACTTACCTATTCAAATTACTCCAATGCCTATATCCCTACGAAATTATCAATAATAAGAACACATTTATATCTCGTGTATTTGAATAAGCAAGATGAGTAGGTATACTTTTATTCTAAACACAAATTTATTCTTGGATAAGCTCTATTTTATGCTATATGCAATATGGTTTCCTCTCTCGAATTCAACCCTGAATTTGTAGACAATCAAATAATTAAGTGCAAAGAAAAAATAAGTAAATTAAATAATAATCAAAATGCTAATATAAAGCTTCAAACTATAACATTCACAAATAATCGTGAAATCCTAAAATAAACAAAACTAACCACTCAAGCTCGTGAAGAAAATACAACTAAACTAATCATTCAACTGCAAAAATAAAAGAAAGAAGAAGTGAACTATGTGAATTTCCGTTCCATAGTGCTCTAGCCATCCTTGTGATCTCCATTTATTAAAATTTGATCAAACAATGTGTTTGAGATATATTTATATTGTGTAGAATTGTCCCAATTTATATAAAGCACGTGTGAATATATATTAAATTTGATATCTCCGCATAAACTTGGTATAAAAAAAGATTTGAGTTGAAAAGAATTAAAAATATAAAGTTTGAAAAATTTGTATCAACACGCGATCGATAGATGGACTGTAGAACTGACATACAGACCGAATGTCATGTCGCATGTGAGGTCCTAAAAAGTTCATTTTTGAAGCTATATGTGTTAAGATGTGAAACAACATACGAGCTACATGTTGGACATACGATCTGCATCGTGTGTCATATATTGGAGCCCAAATTAGTTAAAAAATTAAGTCTCTGAAGTCAACATGTTATGGTCACATACGATCCGTACATTTAATATACACACCACATGTCAAACATACATGGAGGTACCAAAAATTTGAGATTTTGAAATTTTAGAAGTCGACATATGATCATATAAGTGAATACGAGTTTTATGTCACTCTGTATGTGAAAATATTGAGAATTAAATATTTGAGGTCTTCACTTATTAACATATGGGTCAACATGCGGACCGTATGTGAGACATACAATATGCATGTTGACTGTATGAGAAGATTCAAATAATATTTTTTTTAACCTATCGTGATTGACATATGGACCAATATGTGAATTGTATATTGGGGATGTTGACCATATGTCAACCATACATGATTAAAATAATTTTTTAAAATTAATTTAGTTTAGGAGGATACACACGTTCGAACGTATGTGGTGACATATGATAGAGATGTTGTGGTTGTATGTTGAATTTGACAAAAAAAATCTTTAAATATGTGATTTAGTCAGATTTTATAATCCCACTTCATTTTGGATGACTTTCTGCCTATCTCCACTATCCTTATTCCCTTGACATCCCTTGCCTTGGTCCTAACCAAAGCCTCCGGATCCTTCCCACCATCTATCGGGGTTAGCCTCTTCATTCATCTCATCATAAAGAGGGTTGCGATAATAACAATTTTGATAGGATACTTGTGGGTAGTGTTTGAGTCTCCAGATCATCCCATGTTAGATTATACTCAATTTCCTTGATATATATATATATATATATCAATTTAACAAGGAATAACGCTAAAATTAACATTTAAAACTATTGATTTTAGGAATTCATTTCATAGTGTTTGTTGGGGATATTCGAACATTCTTCGTGAGATATGTTCGTAGCTTATTTATAATTATTATAGGAATAATTATAATTTATGTAGCCTATTAAACAGTGTATATTCATGGCTGATTTTTAAAATATTCGCTATGATCATGAATTTGACTTAAAACTCTAATTTTTTAAAAAGGGTGAAAATTTATGGAAGTCTATTAAAGTTTTGATATTTATCATTGTTATTAATTGTAGAATGATAGCTAAGTATTGAAAAATATATTTAGGAGCATTTTTATGGAAATTAAGGTATGCCTCTTTTTTAACATATTTTTAAATACAAAGATGTTTTAAAAAGGACTTTATACATGTATGAGACAAGCTCGCATTAAGTCTCTATTAACATATGAAAGTTTTCTTATGAATGAGACTTGTTGAATGGCATTTAAAGTAATGACCTTTAATATGCTTTTTGCTCTATGAAAGAGTTTTTGATTTAAAATATGATTTAATGACTTTAAACATAGTTTCTCAATTGAATAATAATTTTATGTACTTTTATTAATGAAAAAATAATTAAGAGTGATTCAATGATTATGCGATAACTAATGATTTAGTTACTATGCCATGATTACTATACTTGTGTTTGGACTTGTATGAGTAACAATGCTATTTAAGAAAAAGAGTAGTCTTTGAGGGTTCATAACTTCGATGAATTGCTCTTGGAGGGGTCTTGTTATTCGAGAATAAAAGTAGCCTTCGAAGGTTGATAGCCCCAATGAATCGCTCTTATAGCTACGATTCACCCTTTATTTTTATGATTAATGTGATTCGCCTTCTATTGGCACAATGAATTTGATTTGCCTTTTGTTGCCATGATTAATTTGATTTGCCCTTGAACTGACATGATTGATCTGGTTTGTTCTTAGCTTACATGTTAATAGTCACTTGGCTTGAATTTTTTCTTGATTGGTTTGGCATAATGCTTTTGAATAATTTTGACTTGTTTCTTTATTATTAGTTTCACTGAGTTTCATGATTTCCTCTAGCACTAAGCTTTAAACTGTTTCATTAACACTGATTTATTGATACTAAATTTACTTACCATTATTTTATTATACTAACTCTTATCCTTGGACACTCACTGAATATTCAATACTCAAATATATCATTATTATTTTGATAGTGTGTTAGGTAACACGATGGAGAAGGTATATGTGAACGCATATATTAGGAGTACTTGCTGATATTCAAATTGTTAGTGAGCCCATATAGTTTTTTCATAGAGCTCCATTGAGTCTTTACTACTTGTTTATTAGATTTTGGATAGCATCTTAACTTAGTTATATTTTTATAAAAGCTCCATAAATAGATTCTCTGTTGTGGGTAGTACTTGATATAAGTCATTGCTTGATTTGTTGAGGAATTTTTCCATGCTTAGTTGATAAACACATTTCATATTATTTACATTATTTGTAATTCTTTTAAAATATTATTTTGACTTGAAATATGCATAATTGACATAATCTTTAAAATGGGGCATTGATGAAATATTCTATCTTGTAAAGTGCTTTTGGTGTGGTTCCTTAGCATTGGGTGCATGTTACACCAAGATCGAATTTGGGGTGTGACATTGGACCATTTGAGCAATTGGTTAATCTAGTTCAAATTTATGAAATTTTTACAGAAAAAAATTCTGACAAGACTTTAAATGTTCAAATTTAGTGATCTAAGAGTGACACCACTAAGCTACTCAAGTGATCGACAACTCTACTGTTTAACAATATAAATATAGTATGAATTCACTCTTTATTTTAGTTAAGGAATAATTAGTTCTCTTTGTATTTTACTGGGCACTAGAAAGTTAAGTCATCTGAGAGTTTCTCTTTTAAGTATAGCTATCACATTTGGGCTTGCTAGAAGAGTCATGCGACTCTTAATCTTACATAACTAATGCTACACTACGTCTATACTAACGTAACTTGCAAATAAAATTGATGTTATATAGCCATATAGGCAATTCTTGAGACCATCTCCCTTCGCCTTTAGAGTCTTAGGTGCAACTCTTCTAGTCAGAGAAGAGTCTATTTGTGAATTTGTGCACTCCTATACTATTGTTGCTTCTACCACAATAGGGAATCATGTTTTTATTTCTATCCTCATGCTTTCTCTATTTTATGGAATAATATTCTCTAGGTTATGCAATTATCTTCCCTAGCCTAATAGTAATCAAGGAAAAATCACTTTAGCCTTTTGGCCTTAATTTGGTCCTTCTTTCCTAAGTACACTAATAAAAAATTGAGATAATTCTTAGCTGCTAGTGAAGTTAGTATCTTAAAAAATGTAAGTGCTTGTTGATAGTGTTGTTATTTTAATGAGTTACAATTTACATATGTAGGAAAATAAAGAGGAAGACTCAGCTGATTAGAGTATTACAAGGTCGACTGACTTACTAAATTAAGTCAAGTACCAAGCATAAATAAAAGAAGAAAACTGAAGTTAAGGAAGAAAAACAAGCATGTCAAGTACTAAGAATAAAGGATATTGAAGTTAAAGAATGAAATAAATCATATCAAGTTTCAGAAATTATATTTCAAAAGGAACAAATCAAGCGGCATAAATGCAGTCAATATCACGCGTCTCCAGAAAAGGAAAAAGATCAAGAGTTAATGCTAGATTGAAAGGGACTAAAATCAGTCCACCTTTATTTTTAAAAATAGGATCTTTCATATTTTTTTTAAGGATCAAATCTCTTGGATTTTCCTCCTCTTTAAGACCTCAAATAACTACTTTCTTGATGCTTTAAAAAGGAGCCTTTGAAGGTTGAAGAAAACATACAAACAATTTTCATCATCTCAAGTCCTTTGCTTTACTTTTATTAAACATTGTTTTACCTTGTATTCTACTGTGTACTGAAAAAAAAGAGAAAGAAAAAAATATAGTTGATGAGACTTTGTATCAAGAGTGAAAAAGAAAAGAAAAGAGATTGAGTGTAGAGATTGAGCGTAGACATAGAAACTATACTCTCAAAACTTGTACAAAATCAAAAACACCAAAAAATTAATAGAAAATACCCTTTCAACCCAAGGGGACTGAACTAAGATTCATTTTAAATCTCAACTAGTATAAAAACATCTGGTGTCATTTACTCTTACAACATTTTCATTTCTGCATTCTAATTGATTGTTTATCTATGCATAACAGTTGATTGATCTCTTCATACAGTCGACTAAGATAAACAAAAAATAGCAATTCACCCCTCTTGCACTTTTAATTGATATCAGACCAAGGTCTCACAATATATTGCTTAACAATATGTGAGAAAAGATCATGACAAATTAAATTATTATTGAGCATTATTTTAGGAAGGCACCTCTCAGACAAGACCCCCCTACTTCAATGAAAAATATTTCTCTCACTAGAAAATCAGGATGGAGACTTTTCATTAAGTTCTATGATGGAAAAGTCTGGAGAGTGATAAAATTTCGTGACATTCCAATCACTTACATCAATAAAGATGATAAAAAAATTGATGATGGACAGACTTCAACTGTGGTAATACCATCTCTTGAGAACTATACTGAAGAACAAATGAAAATTATTCAAATAAACTCCAAAGCCAAAAATGTTCTCTATAATGCTATAAGCGGTGAAGAGTATGAAAAGATTTCATGTTGTGAAACAACAAAAGAGATGTGGGATAAGTTAGAAGTCACATATGAAGAAACTGATAAAGTCAAGTAAACAATTATCAATTGCTTATCTATGAATATGAGTTGTTCTAGATGAAGGAAGGAGAATCCATCAAAAATATGTTTGCTCGCTTTAGCAAGATTATTGGTGAACTCAAAGCTTAAGAAAAATCACATTACAAGGATACTTAGAAGTCTACCTTCCCAATGGCATGTAAAGGTCATCGCACTTGAAAGAATAAATCTCAACAATCTTACTTATGATGAATTGAGAGGAGATCTCATTATTTTTTAAAAGCCCACCTAAACAAACGTGAACAAGAAGATAACAAAAAGAACATAGTAGCCTTTGAAGCAATAGAAGATAGAGAAGAAGATGACAACATAGTAGAAGATGAAATTGCTTTGATTACCAGATCTGTGGTGGAATCATTCAGAAAATCAAGAAATTTCAGAAGAGGTAAGCCAAGCTTCTCAAAAGGTAGACAAATTACTGAATCCAACAGAAATGAAGGGGTAAGTGCTATAGCTATGATAAATATGGACACATCACAAACGAATGTCCAGAAATAAGGCAAAAATTCTCCAAAGGAAATTAGAAAAGTAAAGTGTTTAGTAGTTCGAATGATGAAGACAACTCTAACAAGAAATATGAGGAAACTGGAGACATCTGTTTCATGACAATTGGAGAACCAAGTAAGGTAAAATCTACTCCCTGCTTAAAATATTAGAACTGCAAAAAATTCTAGATCGTGCCATAACTGACTTAAATAGAATTTTTAATAATTTTAAAATTCTTCAAAGAGATATGAAAGATTGAGAAATTAAACTAGAAGTATGTGAAATAGAAAAAATATTTCTTCAAAAAATGGATAAACTAAAAATGCAAATCAACAGCTTTCAAAAATCTCCAGTCATAGTATTATCAGATTAAATCAGTCGACTCCCTCAAATAAGTCAACTGATAAAACATCTAACAATAACAAGTCTACCTCTAGCAAGACTATTATAGTTGTGATAAATCTCAGCAGTCGATTTGCTCTAGCAAGTCAACTAAATTCATGTCACAATAATAGATCCAGCTCCAATAAGTCGACTCAAGTGTCTTTCACTAAGGAATACCTTTCTCATGCTTGTCATTACTGTGGTAAATTTGATCATAATCATTGTAACTGTAGATTTCGTTCTAATATTTCTACTAAGTGGGTTTGGAGAGCTAAATCTAAGTCAACTAAACCAAAATCTATCCCCAAAGGACCCAAGACAACTTGGGTGCCTAAAAGGAAATAATGAATTTCTTTTGAAGGAACACCACTCAAAATCAAAAGGGAAATGGTATCTCGATAGTGTGTGTTCAAATCACATGAGAGGCAATAAAAACTTATTTAAATTTTGTTGCAGATTTTGATGGAGAAAACATTCGATATGGAGACAACTACAAAAGAAAAGTAATAGGTATTAGTATTATTTCTTGTAATGAATCTTGTGATATTACTAACGTGTACTTGGTAAAAGGGTTAAAATACAACTTGCTGAGCATAAGTCAAAGTCAGCTGTGTGATGCGGATCTTGAGATAATATTCAGAAAAAAGATTGTATGTGTCACACCCCGAGGCTACCTCCTAGACGTAACACGAGATCCGAGATCACAAGTGATCCCAAGCTAACTCTTGGCCTTAGCATGATTTAAACATATGTAACATGAATAAACAAATATAGCGGAAGCTTAACTGAAACAAGGAGCACCAAATCTATATAATAAGAGAGTCTGAAAATAGCAATCTCAAACACCAAATACTACTATTTGTCTATGTCTGAAAAATCCCTAAACTAATAAGATGAGTTGCTGGGACAACATCCCCAGCTAACTCTAAGTAGTGAAATAAAATCGTGAAAGCTAAACTAAGCTCATAACTAAGCCCTCGGATGATGAGGACTCACTACTGCAACTGAAAATCCTACTGTTATTTAGCCACGAGCGTGAGAACGAGCACCTGAATCCACATCATGATAAGATGTAACACAAAGAGATATGCGATCAGTATTATGGAATGTACTGAGTATGTGAGCTATGCATGAATCGTAGTAAAACATACTTGAAAACGTATTTAATACTGAAATCATATATTAGTAGTAAAACTGTAATATAATGACTCAAATAATATCATAAGCTGAAAGCATATTCTTAAGCATAAGTCATAAAGAAGTAAATCTGAACTTTTAAAACTAAGAATCAAATACATTCAAATACTTAAAACCATTTCGGTGGGAGTTTCTCGTAACTGACATAAACAGTGTGAACACTATGGAGTCCAATGTCATACACCAACACTGAAAAAGGTTATTCTAACTGGCCAAAGTTAGAACCATATACATAAGGATGCTAAAGTGCGCCACGAAAGGTAGACCTATGGTGGTGTTACGACCCAATTTCTCAGATTGTGATGCCACCTACTACACCCAAATAGTAGGTAAGCTGACAACCCTTAGCCTGGAACAGCAGTGGCGGGCTAGTATGAGACACCATATAAAAATGGAAAGGCGAATACACAATAGAGATAAAGAAAACAGAAACCATGATACAATGAAAAGAAGGAGTAAGTCGTACAGAAAATTTCCAAAACCTGGTATAAGTTGGTACAAAAGCTACTACAATATAGGGAGTACTAGAAAGGTATAAATATATATGATAATCTCTTGAATAAACAACAAAGGGACTAATCCCAAACTAGAAGGAGATAAGTCAGCTTCGGACGCCAGAAGCTCATCCTGGATCTATGAATTAGCAACTTTGCACCTGGACAACGTCAGCGGTGATAACTCATGCTAGGGTCTGCATCTGGGAAAAATATGCAGAAGTATAACATGAGTGCTAAAACACGCGATATCCAGTAGGCATCATAGGCTGACAGAGCTTAAATAAGATACAAGTATAATAACATGCGAATATAAGCTAAAGGTAAGGAAGGAAGGGTCAGAAAAGAGATTCAAGTCACATCTAGGTAACAATGAAAAGCATAAGGAAAATAGGTTAACAAGTCACATTGTAAAATAAACTAACTGACGGGGGTAACCTAGAGTTCTAGTCATGTCAAGGGTAACTACAATTGCAGGCAGTCATGACCGAAACTAATCTAGTGATCTCGTGATCCATCAAGATAAAGGTGAAGCCAATAATACTACTACTAATAATAAAACACTGGGACCATGATTACAAGGAAAAGAGAGTGGTTGGCCAAGTTATATAATTGAGGTAAGCATAAGAAATAACTTAAAATGAATAAAGTAAAGATCTAACTACAACCTAACCTAACCCCCATAAGCCCAGAAGGTACAATCAATAACAAACAAATAAACCTAATTGAACCCAATAAGCCTGGAAGATACACACAACAAACAATAGATCCAACTGAACCCCATAAGCATGGAGGATAATACTAAATAACAATCAAACCTGATAGGAAAATGCAAGTCGAAGTGCCATGATATGCAATATGAGATGATTAAAGTGCCAACGGTACCGTATACTCCTCCTCCAGCCGTAGCTTGCAAAGGCAGGACCCATGGGGGACTTGCAAAATTCATATACAAAATCAAATCATATCTTGATGAGCATGCCATGATGAATATCAGAAAAACCACCAGGAACACTTACCCTCAGGCATGCAAGTTTAAAATCAATAAAAATCACTCGAAATACTTTTCCTTGGGCATGCAAGTTTAAAATCAGTAAAAACTACCCCAAACACTTTCTCTCGGACATGCAAGTTTATCTCCAGTCAATATTTCATGAAATATATCAAGTTTTCATAAGAAAGCCAAAGTACCAAAATATTCTCAAAAATCCATTACTTAAACCGAAAATAGAGTTTTAAACTAAGCTTTTCATATTACATGAAGAAAACAACCACAATGCAATAGCATAGATGAATAACCCCGTCAATTATCACTACCAAGTTCAATCAACCCGCGTCGAGAATTCCAATGTCTACTAACTAGCAAAAGGTTTACAATCCTAGAGAAATGACCTAGAAAGATCCAACTAATTATAAACTCCCAAGGGAATCCCACCTAAGGCACACATCTAACTGAAACTAGTCTAAGGCGCACAACTAACCGAATCAAGCTAAAACTCACAATTTACTGAAGTCAAGCTAAGGCATATCATGCTCACCCAGAGTCCCATCTAGTCTAAATACCTTAACCTCGGGTCCAAAATCTCATATCATAAGAAGGCAAATATAAGGCAAAAATCGAAGGTAAGACTACTCAACATGTATTGCAACCCCAACCTATAACAAGTACATCAAATGATCCTTATGTCTACAATCAAATCTCAATTACATTAATTGGTAACCTGAGATTAAGGTAAGTTACGTACAAACTGAGTTAAGATAAGGATGAAATATACTGACCTAAAGTCCATCCAAACCAGCATCCACGGCCTGTGGCCCATAATTTCATGATATACAGAAAAGAAGTATGAAAAGGAAACAATAAATATACATCGAACAGAAAATGCCTAATCTACCATGGAGTCTATCACTAACTCTGTACTAAGGATTCCAAACCTAGAGCTTGGAGCTCTCAACCATGGTGGATTTTCAGGTGAGAAATGAGTTAAAAATGAAGGAGGAACATTATATACAGCTACCTCCGCAAAAGCGACAAGCCCTCCGTAAAAGTGGAGGTCACTATTCACCTACACCTCCACAAAAGTGGAGAATTTTTCGCAAAAGTGAAATGTCACCATAAAAGAATTATCCATAAAAGCAGGCATAAAAAAAGCGGCTACACCAACAACAACAACCAGAAATTTTTGCTAAACTTGGAATGCTCCGAACGGGTCCTTGGGATTCATCTGGAACCCCATGAACACAAATGAAATATGCTACCCAACTCGAAACATCATTTCAGACTCAAAGGAATTGGTAAAATTCCAAGTGGAGATTGTTTCAATGAAAAGAGGGTCCCATACCCACAAACTCCATTTTAGCCAACAATCAACCAATAGCCCAAAATGAGTCCAGAAGCCTCAGGACCCGAACCAAAGGTCCTACTAGCCCAAAGTCAATGTTCTAGAGCTAACAACACTGATGGAATTTCCATATGAGCCTGTATTCTCCGAATGTTGACCAACGTCAACCCTTCTATCTTTAAAGTTTAAAAATAGGGAAACTCTTCTAAAACATAAATGAACAGCTCGGGAACCGAACCATCAGTCTTGACAAGTCATAAATAAAATATATCCGTTATGGGAAAGCTTGAAGCGCTAAAACTGCACAAAATAGAGAAATGACCAGGAGGGTCATTACAACATCCACTACTAAAAGAACTTTTGTCCTCGAAAGTTAAGAAACAGGAAGCACCTAAAGACTCAGAAACAAAAGGATATTAGGTCCGCATGTTGAGCTAGGCTTCTCAAGGAGCCTCCTCGATCGGACGATGCCCCACAGAGCTATACCGAAGGAAAACTACTTAAACTTTAAATTCTTACTAGATGAACCAAAAAAGCAACCGACTCTAACTCAAAATCCTAAAAGATCAATAAACTGCACCGAATCCCAAGAAACTCAACCGAAATGCACCGACATAACACAAATACCAAGAAAACCAAGGCATTCATCACACAGAACTAGTAACCAGACTAACTTAAAAAGCAACCCCCTCAACACCCTGACTCATGAATCCTTTGATCCACATAACCCTTCTGCCTATCTTGACTCATCCACACTTTAACCATGAAGTCACACACATGTCAAACACCCAAGATACCCTCGAAAGCATCAACTAACCCACTGAAAGTCTATAGTTCCTACCACACTTTACCTCTAATGAAGTCATTAGAACACTCGATCTCTACCCGAAACCATGCACTGGTCTCACTAACCTCTAAGAATCCATAACACACGCCCGTAGTATATCCTCGGGAATCAAAATAGTTCACTCTGGCCGATTATCAGCCTGCTTATGAAAAGTTGTGCTAGGACCCAATCGAATATCCAATTTTCTTAAAATGACCACCAGAAACATGAGTGCCAACAGAACAACATGATCATAAAACATAGTAACAAGCATCCCATGTAGATGAATGATCTCCAGAAAATAGTCCAGAACTAACCTCTTTGAACTGTACCAAGTCTAAATTGGCCGAAAGCGGACAAACTAGATCAACTTATCTATGAAGGCCCAAGAAAATCAAAACTCTGCAAGGATTATGGCAGCATACCATGAAGTCCAAGTCCATCGAATCAACTCCAAATTCTAGGAACACCACCATGGACCTCAATTTTGGAACACCACCATGGACCTCAATTTTAGAACACCAACCGGATCTAAGGTCACCTTCCTAGACTCGCCACTCAGTAAGAAGCCCACCATACTTTGAATATAAAGTCAAACTAGCCTTCTAGCCAAGAAATGGACGCCCAATGCCAAAGGTCTCCAATTAGCTACTGGAAATTCCATAACCTCCAAATTCACAGCCTTTCAACTCAAAGTGTCTATCCCGCTGCACCAGCATGCAAACTGCCAACTCTTAAAGCATCTTAATATACCACCAACCTCTGGACCTCAACTAGAATAAGTCTGAATCATTATTGAAATCCATAAGGTTTGAGATTTTAGAAAACTTGCCTCAAATGTGTCAAACCACAAGAAGGGAACAACGTAATGAATCGATCTTGCCATGGGTGTCGCAACCAAAAAGAACCTTTCACAACCCTATCTAGAGTAACCTGTAAACCCAAAAAGTC
The DNA here is from genome assembly GCA_003996215.1 of Jaltomata sinuosa. Lineage (NCBI taxonomy): Eukaryota > Viridiplantae > Streptophyta > Magnoliopsida > Solanales > Solanaceae > Jaltomata > Jaltomata sinuosa. The sequence goes on along the minus strand of QJPP01002788.1, from coordinate 305,905 downwards.
TAAAACCTAAATTTCCAAAATACCAATAATGCTTCTGTAGAATCCTCAAGTGGACTCAGATGTCTCAATTGAACACTATAGCAATCGAAACCAAATAGGCTCTTAATACACAGCTCGCCCAATCTGTAACTGCTGCTGAGGCCTGGGTCAACCAAGAGACATAACATGGAAAATCATAATAGATGAAACAAGCCCTACAAGTAGTCCTAGGAATACCCACCATCCCGATCTTTAACTAGAGGAAACCTGACCTCAAATCCATCTTGGGAAAATGCCATTGCATTCTATAGTTGGTCGAACGAGTCATCAATATACAAAACTAATGCATACCTTCAGTCATCACCTAAGCTAGCCGCCGATAATCCACACACATATGTATGGAGTCATCTCCCTTCTTTTGCAAAAGAAATAGAACACCCCTAGAGATATACTGGACCTGACAACCTTTTTCTTAAAAGATCTTGAAGTCATTCCTTTAACTTTCACAACCCAGCTAGTGTCATCCGATATGGAGGGAAAAGAATAGGCTGAGTGCCCAACTCATTGTCAATACTGAAGTCAAAATACAACATCGACACTATTACCACCAGCATAGGCAAGGTGATCCAAGGCCCAAAATCAAGAAATAAAGAAATAGAAAATTCCCAGCTTGGAATAGTGAAATCCATTAATTAGGATGACAAGGTCAACCCACACTTCTACATTTCAAGATAATAACCTCCCAAGGCATGACATACTCGATCCACTACTAAAAGAATCCCCCTACGAGATGGCTACACGTATATGCACCAACAAGAACCACAGAGCAACCCAGACGCAAAGAAAAAAGAGTAGATAAATAACCATATGCAGACCCCATAACAACCAATATAAAGTCTGGCTAACGATACCAGAGATCATACCTGCAATAACGGTACCTAATGCCTCAACCTTTGCTCATCCCAAATAAATATTTAAATGGCTGCGATTTGCCATGACCGCCTGACCTGCTTTGCTGAAAGTCTCCTCTAACACTCTGGGGACCACTCCTAAAATAGTGTGCACTGCCTTTAGCCGATGACACTGGAACCCTGATGGGATATAGTTGCCAGAACCTGGGACAACCCCTAGCAAGATGCCCCAACCTACCACATATGTACCAGCCTCTACTAAACTCTCCCTGCTGTGATGACTTGGCTGAACCAAACTAGCCTCCATTTTGAATACCCAAAATGCAAACCTCAAAATATATGACCTGAACCCTGGCTGCTCTGCCCAACCTGACTTGAATAACCATCATTCAAACCTGGTAGCATTGTATGAACCGACCTTCTATGCTGATAATAATGATGCTAAACTTTACTTAGAGAATTCCCTACCTCAAAACCGAAAACCACAAAAAATGCCCTAACAGCAATGCGTCTTGTCAATGCTTTCATGGGTATCATAACATAACCCCTTTATAGTCCACACATGATCAGCCACCCAAACAAAAATAGTCCCAACAGATACTAAGTGCTCGGTCTCCAAAGTGATGAAACCAACCCTCTGCCAAATCTCTACAATCTCCCATATTCTGTAGGCATAGCCATGGCTGCCATCCTAGTTAACTCGTGAAACATTTCCTCATAATTTGGGATGGACATGGAACCCTACTGAATATCGAACTCATACCTGACCATGGCATAGCTCGAAGAACCAAAGCTTATCCCTGCCTATGACACAACTTTCAAAATACTTAGAGTCCTATACATGACGTCCTAACAACTGATACCGCTATAAAACCCACAAGAAGCTGGGCTGGTCCCAAATCCCCTGGCTGAAATGGTAAGCCCTCAATCACTATTGGTAGATATTAAGAAGGTGTTATAGTAACAGGCACAAAAACCTCGTTCTCACCCTCAGTCATAAACGTCTTAATCATCTAAGAAGGAATGGAACAAATGAAGTTCAGAAGTTGATAGAGTCAAAACCGCATGATAATGAATCAAAGAGATAGAAAGCTTCTTAAAAATGCCCTATAGCCTCCCGCAGATAGGATACAAATGTCATCATACCAATCCGTGAGACTCTACTAGACTCTTGCTTCTGTACTAACGACACTGGTGAACCTAGAGCTCTGCTACCAATCTATTACGACCCATTTTCTCAGGTTATAATAGCACATACTGCACCCAACCAGTAGGTAAGTTGACAACCCTTAGCTCGAAACAATGAGTGGCGGGCTAATATATGACACCATATAAAAGCAGAAAGGCGAATATACATGATAGTTTCCTAAATAAACAAAAAGGGGACTAATCCCAAAGTAGAAGGAAATAAGTCAACTTAGGGCGCTAGAAGCTCACCCTAGATCTCTGAATCAACAACTCTGCACCAGGAAAATGTCTGCGGTGATAACTCGTGCTATGCATCAGGGAAAAAGATACAAAAGTGTAGCATAAATACCAAAACACGCGGTACCCAGTAGGCATTATAAGCCGACTGAGCTCAAATAAGATACAAGTATAATAACATGCAAATATAAGCTAAAGTAAGGAAAGAAGGGTAAAAAAAGAGATACATGTCATATTTAGGTAACAATGAAAAGCATAAGTAAGTAATTTGAAAAGCATAAGGAAAATAGGTTAACAAGTCACATTGTAAAATAAACTAACTAACGGGGGTAACCTAGAGTTCTAATCACGTCAAGGGTAACTATAATTACAGGCAATCATGACCAAAACTAATCTAGCGATCTCGTGAACCATCAAGATAAGGGTGAAGCCAATAATACTACTACTACTAATAAAACACTGGGACCATGACTACAAGGAAAAGAGAGTGGCTATCCAAGTTATACAATTGAGGTAAGCATGAGAAAAAACTTAGAAATCATAAAGTAAAGATCTAACTACAACCTAACCAAACTCCCATAAGCTCAGAAGGTACAATCAATAACAAACAAACCTAACCGGACTCCCATAAGCCCGAAAGGTACACACAACAAACAATAGATCTGACCGGACCCCTATAAGCCTAAAGGATACAAATAACATACAATACGAAATAACAATCAAACTTGATGGGGAAATACAAGTTGAACGTGCCATGATATGAAATATGAGATAAGTAAAGTGCCAATGGTGCCGTATACTCCTCCTCCAGCCATAGCTTGCAAAGGCAAGACCCATGGGGGACTCGTGAAATCTGTATACCAAATTAGATCATATCTCGATGAGCATGCAATGATGAATATCAGAAAAACCACCTGGAATACTTTCCCTCAGGCATGCAAGTTTAAAATCAGTGAAAACCACCTGGAACACTTTCCCTTAGGCATGCAAGTTTAAAATCAGAAAAAACCACTCGAAACACTTTCCCTTGAGCATGCAAGTTTACCTCAAGTCAATATTTCATAAAATATATTAAGTTTTCATAAGAAAGACAAATTACCAAAATGTTCTCAAAAATCCATTTTTGAAGTCGAAAATAGTGTTTTAAACTAAGCTTTTCATATTCCATAAAGAAAACAACCACAATACAATAGCATAGATGAATAACCATGTCAATTATCACTACCAAGTTCAATCAATCCGCACCAAGAACTCCAATGTCAAATAACTAACGAAAGGTTTACAATCCTAGAGAAATGACCTAGAAAGATGCAACTAATTATAAACTCCCAAGGGAATCTCACCTAAGGCACACATCTAATTGAAACTAGTCTAAGGCGCACAACTAACTGAATCAAACTAAAACTCACAATTTACTAAAGTCAAGCTAAGGCATATCATGCTCACCTGGAGCCCCATCTAGTCTAAATACCTTAACCTCGGGTCCACAATCTCATATCATAAGAAGGCAAATATAAGGCAAAAATCACAAGATCTAGGGAAGGTAAGACTATTCAACCATGTACTGCAACCCCAGCCTATAACAAGGACATCAAATCATCCTTATGTCTACAATCTAATCTCAATTAGATTAATTGGTAACCTGAGATTAAGGTAAGTTACAAACAAATTGAGTTAATATAATGACAAAATATACTGACCTAAAGTCCATCCAGGCCAGCATCCATGGCCTGTGGCTCACAATTTCATGATATACAGAAAAGAAGTATGAAAAGGAAATAATAAATATACATCAAACAGAAAATGCCAATTCTACCATAGAGTCTATCACTAACTCTATACTAAGGATTCCTAACCTAACCATCTCGGAGTCTCAAGCAACCTAGCTAAGCTAAGGCAAGAAATTCTAATCCTAAAGATACTACACAACCTACACCAACCCTTAGAGGAACAAGGATACCCTAAACTAAGGACCCCAACCCCAACTCTAAGCTAAAGTACCTAAATCGGCTATAAAATTCATAATTACCTAATCATCATAACCAAACCATAATATCCCCTTAACAATTAGCAAACTACCATACAAGTACCCTAAATGAGCTAAGTCTAAAAGAAGGTAAGTCGTAACCTACCTGGAAGTCAAACATGGACGTACAACCCAACTATACCGGAGCTTTTTTCCTCCAAGAAGCCTCTGACTATTGCCACACTATCAAGATAGCAATCTACACATTAACACGAGAATAATGATATCCATATCACTATAAAGAAATTTAGGTCGTGAATCGGGTTAAAAATCACACATGGGGCCTGCTTATGGAAATCAAAAATAAAAATCACACTAATGTCTCTCGTGGGACAAGGATCACATGCTCAAAATTTGAGCATGATTAGCCCCCAAAATCAAGCCCAAATTATTCCCCAAAGATGAGAGAAAATTGAAATTAAAAATGAGAATTTTGATGGAATTTAGGCCAAAAACTTACCAACAAACAACTGAGAAAAGGTCACAAACGAGGAAACCCAACAATCCTACGCTCATGCTGATGATCCCACACAATTTCTAGAGCTTAGAGCTCTCAACCATGGTGTATTTTTGGGTGAGAAATGAGTTAAAAATGAAGGAGGAATAGTATATACAACTACTTTCACAAAAGTGGAGGTTTTACCACAAAAGCGGATATCGCAAAAGCGATAGACCTTCGCAAAAATTGAGGTCACTATTCATCCACACTTACACAAAAGCAGAGGATTTTCCACAAAAATGGAGTTTGAAAAATTAGAACTTTACTGTAAAAGTGGTATCTGTAAAAGTAGAGAAAATCCACAAAAGCGGACATCACAAAAACGGTAAAAGGGTCGCAAAAATGGCCATACCAACAACAACAACCAGGAAAGTTTGCTAAACTTGGAATGCTCCAAACGGGTCCTCAGGAACTCCATGAACACAAACAAAATATGCTACTGGAAATGGCATTCCGGTCTCAACGGAATTAATAAAATTCCCAATGGAGATTATTTCAATTAAAAGAGGGTCCCATACCCATAAACTCTATTTTAGCCAATAACCAACCAATAGCCAAAAATGACTCCAGAAGCCTCAGTACCCGAACCAAAGGTTCCACTAGCTTAAAGTCAATATTCCAGATCTAACAGCGTTGATAGAATTTCCATTGAGCCTGTTTTCTCGATATGTTGACCAAAGTCAACCCTTCAAGCCTTAAGAGTTCTAAAATAGGAAAACTCTTCTAAAACACAAATGAGCAACCCGGGAACCAAGCCGTTATTCCCGGCAAGACATAAATGACCTGTAGCCGCTGTGGGAAAGCTCAAAATACTAAAAGTGCATGAAAATAGAGAAATGACCAGGAGGGTCATTACAGGTGGCAACGTAAATCTGGACTTGAGTTATCTAGAACCCTCATCAACTCAGTGCTAAATACAACTCCCGAAATATACATATATCTCATGCATATCATGTGACATATCTAGATGTCAAAACTGTTCATAAATCATGTGGACATATCTATATGTCATGCTACTCATAAAATCATAAGTCTTTAAAGTACAATATAACACTAGTTCAAATATACTTTTTACTAAAATTCATAACTTGAGGAACTAGGCATTCTAATTTCATAAGTACTTCAGGTCATGCTATTTGAAAATGCCAATTTAGCTTGAAAACATGCAATAAGGTGAAATCATGCAAAAATTATTTTCAGTTAATGGGCTTTTAGAAATACCTATAGAAACTCATATAAAATCATGCATAAAGGATTACAAAGCATATCGCAATAGAAGTAAATCAATTTCATAGGAAAGTTCATAATTAGGTAAGAACACTGGCTTCTCAATTTCATAAAACTCAATGTAAAAACATAGGTTTTGAGTATAAGGGTAGAAGAAGACCCTTATTAAATACCCACATATCTGAACCCGAAGCTTCCTTAAGTAGAATCTGAAGATGGAGATTTAGAGAAGGAACCTTAGGCCTTGAAGCTTAAGAGGAGAACCCTTTTCTTACTTTTAAAACTTTGATCGTAATAATGAATTAGAATCTTATTAAGTTAGAGTTTAACCCTTCTAAATTGGCCTAAAATAATCTAAAATAAGAGTTAAAGAAGTGGGAAATTTTAAATGAAAAGTCTGTTGAAAACTCGACACAGGTTTCACGGGCACTAACCATGGCGTGGACTGAACAATGGCTCGTGGCTGGTGGTCATGCTTCCTGGCCAAATTGACTGGTCGCAGGTCTGATTTCCATGGGTGAGGTTCATGGCCTTGAAGCTTAAGAGGAGAACCCTTTTCTTACTTTTAAAACTTTGATCGTAATAATGAATTAGAATCTTATTAAGTTAGAGTTTAACCCTTCTAAATTGGCCTAAAATAATCTAAAATAAGAGTTAAAGAAGTGGGAAATTTTAAATGAAAAGTCTGTTGAAAACTCGACACAGGTTTCACGGGCACTAACCATGGCGTGGACTGAACAATGGCTCGTGGCTGGTGGTCATGCTTCCTGGCCAAATTGACTGGTCGCAGGTCTGATTTCCATGGGTGAGGTTCATGGCCCATGGACCCTTCCATGGCTCGTGGAACCTTCCCATGGTTGTTAGGGAACTTACGGCCCTCAGGTCTGATTTCCATGAGAGGAGACCACGGACCGTGGTGTGATTTATGACCCATGAATCCCTATCGTGGTTTCAGACCAAAGGGTAGGTCTGCAGGACTGACTTCATGGGGCCAATCCACGGCTTGTGGACTTGGTCTGTGAAACCTGTATGAGTTTTGATAGATTCAACTTAGGATTTTTAGGCTAGGTTCCTAGCTTAGAATTTTTGAGGTGTTATAGTATGATTGAAAATAGTTTGATAAAAGCTCTACTCCATGGAAACAAAGATAGAAATGTATATGTTCTAGATTCTATTAAGTGAACAAATAAGCAGATATGTTTGCCCTCTATCTCAGAAGATCCATGGATATGACATAAGAAACTTGATCATGCAAGCACACGTCTCATAGAGAAGCTTGCTAAATATGAACTAGTTCTTGTTTTGCCAAAATTGGATTAAAAAAAGAATCACATCTGCGATGCATGTCAACTAGGTAAGCAAACTAGAAATTCCTTTTCTATAAAAGATATTGTGTATACTTTTAAACCACTTCATATACTTCATATGGACCTTTTTGGTTCTACTAGAACTACAAGCATTGGAGGAAAAAGGTACACATTTATTATTGCTGATGATTTCTCTCATTTCACATGGGTTATATTTTTGTCTTAAAAAGATGATACTTTGAAAAATTTTGAGGTTTTTTTGTGAAAAACTACAAAGGGACAAGGGCTACTATATCACCTCCATAAGAAGTTATCAAAGAGGAGATTTTGAAAACAAAGCCTTTGAGATTTTCTACAATGAATAAGTGTACACTCACAATGTTTCTTCACTAAGATCCGCTCACAAAATACTGTTGTTAAATGAAAGAACACGACTCTTCAAGATATGGCATGAATCATAATCTGTGAATTTTCCCTTCCACATCATTTTTGGGCAAAATCAGTAAGTACTGCATGTGATATCTTAAACAGGTGCCTTATCAGACCAATCTTAAAAAAACTTTTTATGAACTATGAAATGATAAGAAACCAAACATTGGATACTTTCATCCATTTGGATGTAAGTGTTTTAAGCAAAACAACATTAGCAAGTTTGATCCTTGAAGTGACGCAGTTATATTTCTTGGTTACTCAAACTCTAGTAGATCCTAAATAATTTTCAATAAACGTACTGCATGCATTGAGGAATCCATCCATGTTGCTTTTGATAATACTAATTGTATTATTGAGAAAATCAGTAGCACATATGATGAAAAAGGACATGTCCTCGAAACTAGTATGTCTCCATCTAAGAAAGTGGATTGTCCAACTAAGTCAATTGAAGAACAAAAAGACTAATTTGCTATCGAAATAGTTCTAAATGAATGGAGAAGTGAACATGACTATCCAAAGAAGTTTATCATTGGTGACCAAAAAGAAGGAATGAAAACCAAATCTTCAAGAAAGAACAATGCCAACATAGCACTCATTTGTCAATTTGAACCATAGAAAATTAATGAAGCCTAAAATGACAGTCATTGGATAAAGGCTATGCAAGAAGAATTAGACAAATTTGAGATAAATAAAGTCTAGACTTTGGTTCCTAAACTTAAAAAACTTCAATTAATAAAACCAAGTGGGTCTTCAGAAATAAACTAAATGAAGCAGGAGATATTGTTCGTATTAAGGCTCGACTAGTAGCCCAAGGATACTCTCAACAAGAGAGAGTTGACTATGATGAAACTTTTTCTTCGTTCTCAAGGTTAGAATCTATTCATATTCTACTTGAATATGCATCTCATAAAGGTTTTAAGATATTTCAAATAGATATCGAACGTGCTTTTTAAAATAGTTTTATTGAAGAAAAGGTCTTTGTTAAACAATCTCCTGGTTTTGAACATCCAACCGTTCCTTATCATATTTTTAAATTGTCAAAAGCTTTGTACAAACTTAAGCAAGCTCCTCAAGATTGGTATGATCGATTATGCAATTTTTTAACTGATCATGATTCTACTAATGGAAAAATTGACACCACTCTTTTTATTAAAAGATCCAACTCAGGATATATTATTATCCAAATATATATTAGTGATATTATTTTTGGAAGTACTAATACTAGGTTATGTAAGGAATTTTCTGATTTAATGCAAAGTGAGTTTGAAATGAGCATGATAGGTGAGTTAACCTTCTTTCTGGGGTTACAAATCCATCAGTTGACTGAAGGTATTTTTATTAGCCAATTTAAGTACACAAAGGAACTCATCCAAAAATTTGGGATGAGTAAAGCCAAATTATTGGAAACTCTTATGAGTTCCACATGCACCCTTGTTGCTGACGATGAAGGTAAATCTTTAGATGAAACAAAATATCGAGGTATGATTGGATCCTTACTCTATCTCACTGCTAGTTGACTTGATATTTTGTTTACTGTATACAAATATGCAAGGTTTCAGTCAGCTCCCAAAAAATATCACTTGTCTGCTGTAAAGCACATTATTCAATATCTTGTGGGCACTACATCATATGGCTTATGGTATCCTAAAGACAATGTTTTTAAACTTAAAGGGTTTTCAGATGCAGATTTTGCAGGTGATAAAAGTGATTGAAAGAACACGAGTGGGATATGTCAATTCTTAGGAAAAGCTCTTATTTCTTGGAATAGCAAAAAACAAAATTGTGTCTCCATCTCAACCACTAAAGCTGAATACATCTCTATTAGTGTAAGTTGTGCTCAGCTTCTATGGATGACTGATATACCCAAATTACACCTTTCAAAATATATAAAATGTTCGCTGTCTAATATAGTACCCAAAAAAAGTTGGCACCAAATCCCATGGAAAATATGGTGAGAAATACGTCAATAGTGGTTAATCAACCAGTAGTCGATATTCGAGGGGGGTTTAACATGAAAAGTAAAAGTGTTAAATGTTTGGAGTTATCAGTAACCAATGTTCAAGAATGTGTCATTGTTGTATTCAATATGTGAGAAGAAATTAAGACTGTGTTCCATATGATTTTATAACTCCCGTAGGTCTATTTTATTAGTGATCTATCCTGGTGTTATACATGAAAAACTGACGATTAAGGTTCACCTAAATTTTGTCGACCCAAATAGATAAATGCCACTCTAAATCCTTTCAGCCTTTGAGTGTTTAGTTATTTGACTTCATCATTAGTTTTGGATTGCCTTTCCTTGTGAAAGATCAAGTCATTAGATGAGGGTTGGAAACCTCAAATCTCTGTTGTTAATTTTTTTTCCTAATCTATACTTCTCCTATTAAGCAATTTAAGATTTATGGCAAGTTCTAATATTTGAAATCACTAAAAAGCAGTCAAAGAAAAGAAAGTAACAATACTTGCATAATCACCGTTCAAGATTCACTTATTATATTCAACCTATGTTCGTTATTCCATTATAGTTCTCACAACCCTAGATATGATGTTTAAATACTCATGTTTACAAGAATCATATCAAAAGAAGTACAAGAATTCATAATAATTAGCTTACAAGAGAGGAATAGTGAAAACTGAATTGTATTATCAACTCGAGGATCAAAGAGTAGCGAAATATCCAAGAACCAAGAACACAATAACAATGTCGTGTCTCAGCTCCAAAATATGAGGAAAAAAATGTTTAATGATGCGTAAAAAAGAAATCCTAGGGAAAGTATTTATAGACACAACTTCTTATCCTGAACAAACTAGGGAAACTTGGCTAAGTCAGCATTCCATGGACCGTAATTCTGATCCATGATCCATGGAACTTGAGAGTCAATCGTTGTTTGGCTTAATCAAAATTGGGATTGTAGCTTTTTATGATCATTCTATGGTCCATGGAATACTTTCATGATCTGTATTCTTAAATCATGGTTTGAACTTCAAAACTGCATTGTCACTGAAATTTGATCTACGAATAATATGATGGACTATAGAACTGGTTTCACGGTCTATAAAATAAGCCGTAAATTGGGGTCTAATTTTGTCAAGTGTGTGAATATTTTCCACGAGAGATATTATGGTCCCTCCTTAAGTTTAATGGGACATTAAATGAGCCATAATTTGAACTTCAATTTGTCTATCCTTAAAACTTAACCTGTGAGTAACATGACGGTTCATCCTTTAATTCTATGGGCCGTCAAATGAGCCATACTTCTTTTATTTAGCTCAAAAACTCCAACTTTTACTCACAAACCTCATTTTCATGCACATATAACAAAATATACCATTATATCACACAAAAACACACTTATGAACTACAAAAACCTTAGTCAAAAAGCATCGAATGTACCGTGAAATACCAGCACATCAACAACCTCAACTTATCTTTGCTTTTCCTCAAGCAACTAAACAAGACTCTACTATGTAATGACCCTCCAGGTTATTTTCCTTTTTTGTGCTTTTTTAGTATTTCTAGCTTTCCCATAATAGCTACAGGTCATTTATGACTTGTTGGGACTAACGGTTCGGTGCTCGAGCTGTTCGTTAGGTCGTTATGGCCATTTCTCTATTTTAGAACTTGAACTTAGAAAATTTTTTGACTTCGGTTAAATTTCTTGGTAAACATGCTTTGAATTGAATTCTAACAGTTCCATTGGCTCCCGGGCAGGGATTTTGGTCTAGTGGGACCATTGGTCTGGGTCTGAGTTTTATCGATTTAGTTTTTATGTTGTTTTTTTATGCTTTTAAGACAGTTTGGCTGGTAGGGTTGACTTTGGTCAACATTCGGAGAAGATGGCCTCAGATAGAAATTCTGCAAGTGCGTTAGCTCCACAATGTCGACTTAGGGCTAGAGGGACCTTTGGTTTGGGGTATTGAGTTTCGAATTAGTTTTGAGCATGATGCCCACTTTTCATTAAAATAGTCTCCATTGGGATATTCATTATTTCCATTGAGTCCAAAATATCGTTTTCACTCTAGTAGCATGTTTGGTTTGTGAGTATCAGATTCTGAATATGCCTGGGACACCCCTTAAAAGTTTTGGCTGTTGCTGGTTTTCTATTGCAGACAAGCCTTCAGCGCGACGGCGCCCAGGCTGCGCGATGGTTAGCGATGCCGCCAGCCTTTAGCGTGTTCGTGCTTAGCCAGCACAATAGCGCTCAAGCTCCTGCCACCTGCCTTTTTGCACGATGGCGCCTTAGCGCCCGCCAACCTTTAGCGTTATAGCGCTCCTCCAACGTTGATGGCACTGCCTTGAAGCCAGTCCTATAAGTTGCCTCCTTTACATTTTGTTCAGCCTTTTTCACTCATTTCTCTCAACTCCAACCTTAATTCTTTCAACTCCAATTACTCCAAAATAGTTTGGCTTGGGGAAATTCATCAAATTGATGGTTAACCTTGGTCCTTCTTTGTTTTGGTAAGCTCCTTCTTTCCCAACTTGTTTCTATTCTTAAAACTAAAACTCCATTGTTGAGTTCCTATCAAAGCTTGGGTTTTCTAGTTAAAGCTGCTCAATTAGATTTAATTGCTCGTGGTGGCGAGAATTTCACTTTGTAAGCTTGTTTCTTTCATTGAGGTAGGTGGATTCTTCCACTTTCTCCGGTTTTTGTTTCAAATTTCCCCCTTTAAATTCTATTCTTTGTGGGCTATTTTGGGCTCTATTTTTGGCTAAAATCTGCTCAATTTCGGAGCATACACTCATGGGAGTGTGGTGATCATCATGCACTTTTTTGTTTCCAATTTCATATTGTGGGCCCTGCAGGCTCGCTTTTGACCCAAATTTTGATCCAATTTTACTTTTCGTAATATGGGTGTCATTCTTCTCATCTTGACACCGGGTTATGTTTGTATAGCGTGGCAGCGTTCTGAGGCTGTTCGGAAGGGGAAGGCACATGAGTGACGGTTCGTGTTTGCAGTTCAGCCCTGAGGTAGGTTACGGTTTACTTGCTAAACTGAGTTTAGTTAGATTTTATATATTATATGTTACTTGAACTTTAGATTAGACTTTAGGTAGTATTAGGCTTAAATCCTGTGTTTTGTATTAAATTGGCCATTTTGGATCATAGTTTAGAACTATTACTGTTTCCTTAGCCTAGGAGTTCGTGGTATCATCGTGGCGAGCATAGAATTCTTAGTATGCTTTTAGAAGGTTTTAGAGGTAGAGTAGATGCCTGTAGTTGGTTTTATGGCTAGTTTAAGTGTGTAACTGTGGGCCCGAGGCTATAACTTGGATTTGGATGAAGTTTCCAGGTCAGTTCTCTTGATTGGAGGGTATTCTGCCCTGTTTTTCCTGGATGTGTGTTATATTCTCTGAACGTGGAAATTACATGCTCATACTGTATTGCATATTATCGATATAGAAAAGAAAGATTTTTGAGGCTTTTTGTTCCAAACTTGAGATTTACTGGGTTATCATGGTTTCAGACTTTTAACGGAATTATCTTGAGTTTTTACTGGTTTTGGAGAGGAAAGGAAAAATACTACTTTTATGCATTCACTGATAAGCTCGATGTTTATTTTCGGGCTCCCTGATGCACTATTTTTGGGTTTTACCTTTATGCATTATTGTTAAGGTTGATGTTCATGCGCCCCAATATGTTATTTTTCGGGTTTTACTTCCATGCACTTGTAGATGAGCTCAAGGTTAAATTCTGGGCACCCCGGGTATCGAATACCGGGTTCTTAGCTCAAGGTTAAACTCTGGGCACCCCGGGTATCGAATACCGGGTTCTTACTCTATCATGCTATTATGTCCTCATACATCACATCATCTCTCATTGCATTGCATTGGCTTGGGTGTACTTGGTTTGTCTGTTGACTGGGAGTTTGTTCTTTGTTCCTTTTTATTGGTTCGATTGGTTCTGTTTTTCATTTTTTATCTAGATTTTGGTGGATTCTTGTATTTTGCTTACTTTCCTGTAATTTAAATTATATATTATCTTTTTGTGCTTGGTCGGCCTATGATGCTTACTGAGTACCCATTGTTTTGGTCTTCATACTACACGCTGCATCTTTTTCTGATGCAGCACCTAGTACGAGCCACCCTCGTTGATACTCCTATCGTTCGAGACCTGTTGAAGTTTGGATCGCGATGAGCTCCGGCGTCTTGGAGACTTTACATGCTTTCCATCTTTTATTTTTTGTCTATATTTTGTATATTGGATAGATAGAGTTTGTTGTATAGCTACTCCATACTTTAGGCACTCTTGTACCAGTGACACCAGGTACGATTTGGTTCTCGTGTATATTTTATCTTCTTGGTCACTTTAGGATCATCTTTTGTATATGTAGTACAACTGGTATGTATATATGCTATCAGCCCTATTTCTTGTGTATGTTTATATCTTTCACTTTTCTTACTTAAACTACTTTTTTTTATCTTTCGTATTTTTGGGTTTGGCTTGCCTACTGGGGGATTGTGTAGGCGCCATCATGGCCTGATTTTGGGTCATGACAGAGTGGTATCAGAGCTCGAAGTTCACTAGTCTCGCCAGTACAAGAGTAAAGTGTCTAGTAGAGTCTTGTGGATCGATACGATGATGTCTATATCCAATCTGCGAGAGGCTATAGGACATTCCTAGGAGAGATTCCATCTTTTTTAATTCCTTATCGTGCTTTCGTGACTTGATCAACTTCTAAGTATCTTTGTTTCACTCTTTCTCAAATAGTTCAAATGAGATCAGCAGCGAGTAGGGATGAGGCCCATGCACCTGCAGTTAGAGCCCCAGCTAGGGGATGTGGTAGAGGTCGACCCAGAGGTCAAGCTGCAGAGCTAGCTTGGGCCCAAGCTAGGATACTGTCACCAGAGCATGTGGTCAGGGTTGAGGAGGTTCAGTATAAGTTGGAGGGTGTGGGGCCAGCCCAGTATCTGGTAGGTTTCATGGCTACTCCAGTGCTACAGGACACCTTGGTTCGGTTACTTGGGTTTCACGAGGGAATGACTCTACAACAGCTTCACCAGGTACTCTAATTGGCTCTCAGGTTAGAGATGAGGCTCAGACTTCAGCGTAGGAAATGACTCAGGGTTCAGGAGCGCAGCCTACTACTGCGGCTCCCAGATTAGAGGTATTGGCAGTCCCTGCAGTTATTCCACCTCCTCCAGCCAGGCCCATTATGTATTTTGAGGAGCAAAAGATGCTGGGTAGGTTCTTGAGATTGGGTCCTCCGAGGTTTTCAGGTGCCTCCAGGGAGGATGCACATGAGTTTCTAACTAGCTGCCAGGAGAGATTACATAATTTGGGGGTAGTTGAGTCATTTGGAGAAGAATACACCATGTTTCAGCTGGATGGTCCAGCGAAGTAGTGGTGGAGGTCATATGTTGCTTGCAGACCAGTCGGGTCACCTCCGCTTACTTGGGCCCAGTTCTGCATAGCTTTTCTAGAGAAGTGTGTACTGTGTAGCATGAGAGAGCGGTTGATGGATTAGTTCTTTGGGGTGGATCAAGACTCCATGACTGTTTTTGAGTATGAGGTTCGCTTGTATCAATTGGCTAGACACGCCACTATGATTCTGCCCACCGAGCATGAGAGGGTGCGTTGCTTTATTCGAGGGTTGACTCTACAGCTCAGATTGGCCACAGATGGTATGGTGGTTTCAGGTCAGTCTTTTTTGGAGGTAGTAGACCATGCCCGCACCATTGAGGGAGTACTTCACGAGGCCCAAGGGGGAAGCGATAAGAGGCCTCACTATTAGGGCAGTTTAGCGGTACACAGGTTCGTGGTAGAAGCTACTATAGTAGGGTTCAGCATCAACAACATTTCCAACTGAGCCAGCCTATTTAGGCAGCATTACAGATTGCTAAGGGTCAGTGTAACCAGAGTATTGTTCCTTCTCTATGGGTGCTCATTCAGGGTCCACAGGTCGTGGTAGTCATTCTGATTCAGCCGGGTCTTCACAGTAAGGTACGTATAGCTAGGGTTGTTATGAGTGTGGTAAGATAAGCCACTTTACTAGAGAGTGTTCATTAGTACCGCACCAAAGGCTACATGATCAGACGGTTCACGCCCCCAAGGCTCCAGTACCATCAGCCAAAGATGGTTTGCAGGGTAGTAGGGGTGGTCTCTAGGGTATTAGAGGCAGTCTTCAGTCTGGTAGGTCAGGTGATCGTGGCAGTCGGAGTCACATATATGCAGTTTTAGGCTGGATTAAGGCTGAGGCTTCAGATGCTGTCATCACAGGTACGATATCCATTTGTCATTAGTCTGCTTCTGCTTTGTTTGATCTAGGGTCTACATTCTCCTATGTATCTGCTTATTATGCTACTCGTCTGGAGTCTGCTTGTGAGTTATTTCCTGTGCCTTTGCGTGTATCTACCCTAATAGGAGATTCTTTAGTAGTAGATCAGGTGTATCGGGCTTGTGTGGTGACAATCCTGGGGTACAACACGTGGGGAGACTTGGTTGTACTTGATATGGTTGATTTTGACGTGATCTTAGGCATGGATTGACTGTTTCCTTATCATGTGGTCTTGGATTGCTTCGCTAAGACTGTTACTCTGTGAATGCCTGGTATCCCTCCTATTATATGGAAGGGTGCCGATAGCCACATGCCGAAGGGAGTTATATCTTTCTTGAGCGCCCAACAATTGCTTAGGAAGGGGTGCTTAGCCTATCTTGCCTACGTCCGTGATATTATTGCCACCACACTTTCTCTTGAGTTAGTTCCTATGGTTTTTGAGTATTTAGATATGTTTTCTTCTAATCTTCCGGGTCTTCCTCCTGATCGTGACATTGACTTTGGTAATAATGTTGAGTAAACCACTCGACCCATTTCTATTATTCCATATCGGATGGCACTAGCTGAGTTGAGAGAGCTTAAGGATCAGCTCCAGGGTCTATTGAGTAGAGGGTTCATCAGGCCTAGTGTGTTTCCGTGGGGTGCTCCAGTTCTGTTTGTGAAGAAGAAGGACTGATCCATGCGTATGTGTATTGACTACAAATAATTGAATAAAGTGATAGTGAAGAGCAAATATCCAATGCTGCGTATTAATGATTTATTTGACAAACTACAAGGGGAATCAGTGTTCTCTGAGATTGACTTGAGGTTCGGCTATCACCAGTTGAGCATCAGGGTTGAGGACATCCCAAAGATGGCATTTGGGACTCTATACCGCCATTATGAGTTCCTAGTCATGTCCTTTGGGTTGACTAATGCCCCAACAACATTTATGGAGTTGATGAACCATGTGTTCAGTGCCTACTTAGACTCATTTGTGATTGTGTTCATCAACGATATTCAGATATATTCAGGGAGTAGTGAGGAGCATGAGCAGCATCTTAGAGTTGTACTCCAGACCTTGCGAGACCATCAGTTATATGCTAAATTCACTGAGTATGAGTTTTGGCTTGAGTCTGTGGCATTCCTAGGGCACGTGGTGTCCAAGGATGGGATTATGGTGGATCCAGCAAAGATTGCAGCAATTCGTGATTGGGCTAGGCCTACTTCTCCTACCAACGTTCACAATTTCATCGGGTTGGCAGGTTACTGCAGATGGTTTATGGAGGGGTTTTCTTTTATAGCAGCTTTATTGACTAGATTGTCTCAGAAGAATGTCCCCTTCCAGTGGTTAGATGAGTGCGAGGCAAGCTTTCTGAAGCTCAAGGCCTTGTTGATTTTAGCTTTGATTTTTACTCTTCCGGTAGAGGGTCAGGGGTTTACCATATATTGTGATGCTTCAGGTATTGGATTGGGTTTTGTGTTGATGTAGCAGGGACAAGTTATTGCTTATGATTCCAGAAAGTTAAAGGTTCACGAGAGGAACTATCCCACACATAACTTGGAGTTAGCAACAACAGTCTTCACGTTGAAGATTTGGAGGCATTATCTTTGTGGCGTGCATTGTGAGGTCTTCACTGACCATCATAGTCTTTAGTACTTTTTCAGCCAGAAGGATCTAAATTTGAGGCAGCGTAGGTGGTTGGAGTTACTAAAGGACTATGACATCTCTATTCTTTATCATTCAGGCAAGGCAAACATGGTAGTGGATGCCTTGAGCCGGAAGGCAGTGAGTATGGGTAGCTTGGATTTCCTAGCGACAGAGGATCGACTTTTAGCTTGGGACATCCAGTCCTTGGCTAACAAGTTAGTTAGACTTGATATTTCTGAGCCAAGCCATATTCTTGCTTGTGTTTAGGCTAGATCTTCTTTGTTGGAGTAAATTCAGGCACAACAGTTTGATGATGAGAGATTGAGGATCATTTGTGACAAGGTGTTGAGCGATAAGGCTAGGAATGCGGTCTTGGATTCAGAGGGTATTTTGAGGATCAAGGGTCGTATCTGCATTCTTAGAGATGGTGACTTGGTTAGACTGATCTTGGAGGAGGCTCATTGTGCTAGAAATTCCATTCATCTAGGAGCAGCTAAGATGTATCGTGACTTGAGGCAGCACTACTGGTGGTGTGGGATGAAGAGGGATATTTTTGCTTTCGTGTTTAGGTGCTTGAACTATCAGCAGGTGAAGTTTGAGCACCAGAGGCCAGGTGGTTTGACATAGAGGCTACCCATTCCGGAGTGGAAATAGGAGCGGATAGCTATGGACTTTGTTGTTGGTTTGCCACGTACTTTATGGAGATTTGATGCTACTTGGGTCATTGTGGATAAGTTGACAAAATTTGCTCACTTTCTGCCAGTTTAGACTTCCTACAGTTCTGAGAGGTTGGCTCAGATCTACATTCGTGAGATTGTCCGTTTCCATCATTTTTGACCGTGGTACTCAGTTCACTTTGCATTTTTGGAGGTCTATTCAGAGAGAGTTGGGTACTAGAGTTTTTCTTAGCAACACTTTTTATCATCTGACTGATGGTCAATTAGAGCATACTATTCAGGTTTTAGAGGATATGTTGCAAGCCTGTTTTATTGATTTTAGGGGTCAGTGGGACCAGTGCTTAGCTTTGGCAGAGTTTGCATATAATAATATCTACCATTCTAGCAATTAGATGGATCCATTCGAGGCTTTGTATAGTAGGCGGTTCAGATCTACGGTTAGTTGGTTTGATGTTTCTGAGGTTAGGTCATGGGGTACCAACTTGCTTCATGATTCTATGGATAGGGTTCGGGTCATTCAGGAGAGACTTCGCACTGCCTAGTGTAGGCATCAGAGTTATGCTGACCGGAGAGTTCGAGATCTAGAGTTCATGGTTGGTGATAATGTGTTCCTTCAGGTGTCGCCCATGAAGGGCGTGATGAGGTTTGGGAGGAAGGGTAAGCTCAGTCCTAGGTTCATTGGGCTATTTGAGATCCTTCATCTCATTGGGGAGGTTGCTTATGAGTTGGCCTTGCCTCCTACTCTTTCCAGTGTTCACCCAATGTTTTATGTCTCTATGCTGCGTCAGTATATCCAGATGAGTCTCACGTGCTTCAGTGGGATTCGGTTCAGTTGGATGAGTCTTTAGCCTTTGAGGAGGAACCTGTTGCTATTTTGGACATGCAGGTTAGAAGGTTGAGGTCCAAGGAGATTCCATCAGTTAAAGTTCAGTGGCCGCATCATCCTGTCAAGGAGGCTACTTGGGAGATTGAGACTGACATGCGGACCCTCTATCCTCGCCTTTTCGAGTCTTCAGGTACTATCTTTTCTCTAACTTTTAAGGATGAAAGTCCTTTTAGTAGTGGATGTTGTAATGACCCTCTAGGTTATTTTCCTATTTTTTGTGCTTTTTCCGCATTTGAACTTTCTCGCAGCGCCTACAGGTCATTTATAACATGTCAGGACTAACAGTTCAATGCCCGGGCTATTCGTTAGGTCGTTATGGCCATTTCCCTATTTAGAACTTGAACTTAGAAAAATCTTTATTTTTGGTCAACTTTCTTGGTAAACGTACTCAGAATCGAGTTCTAACATTTCTGTTGGCTCTGGAGCGGGGATTTTGGTCTAGTGGGACCCTAGTTTTGGGTCTGAGTTCTGTTGGTTTGGTTTTTGTGTTATTTTCTGTGCTTTCAGGCTAGTTTGGCTGGTAGGGTTGACTTTGGTCAATATTCGAAGAAGACGACCTCAGATGGAAATTTCGCCAGCATTGTAAGCTCCAAAATGTCCACTTTGGGCTATAAGGACCTTTGGTTCAGGTCCTGAGGCTTCCACACTTGTTTTGGGGTATTGCGTTTTGAGTTGGTTTTGGGCATGAGGCCCACTTTTCATTAAAATGGTCTCCATTTGGAAATTCATTGTTTTCGTTGGGTCTGGAATGTCATTTCCACTCTAGTAGCATGTTTGGTTTGTGAGTATCGGGTTCCATTTATGCCCAGGACACCTCGTAGAAGATTTGGATGTTGTTGGTTTTCTGTTGCAGACAGGCCTTCAGCGTGATGGCACCCATGCTGCACGATGTCGCTAGCTATGCCGCTAGCCTATAGTGCGTTCATGCCCGGCCAACGCAATAGCGCTCAAGCGCCTGCCACTGCGCTTCTGCGCGATGGTGCTCCTTTGACGCGATGGCGCCTTAGCGCCCGCCTTCCTTCAGTGCTATAACGCTCCTCCAGCGCCGATGGCGCTGGCTTGCGGCCAGTCCTATAAGTTGCCCCCTTAAGGCTTTGTTCAGCCTTTTTCACTCATTTCTCTCAACTCCAACCTTAATTCTCTCAACTCCAATTGTTCCAACAGAGTTTGGCTTGGGGAAATTCATCGAATTGATGATTAACCTTGCACCCTCTTCATTTTGGTAAGCTCTTTCATCCCCAACTTGTTTTTATTCTTAAGACTAAAACTCCATTCTTGAGTTTATGTCAAAGCTTGGGTTTTCTTGGTTGAAGCTGCTCAATTAGGTTTAATTGCTCGTGGTGGCGAGAATTTCACTTTGTAAGCTTGTTTCCTTCATTGAGGTAGGTGGATTCTTCCTCTTTCTCCGGTTTTCATTTCGAATTTTCCCCTTTAAATTCTCATCTTCGCGGGATGTTTTGGGCCCTATTTTTGACTAAAATCCGCTCAATTTCAGAGCATGCGCTCATGGGTGTGTGATGATCATCATGAGCTTTTTTATTTCCAATTTCGAGTTGTAGGCCCCGTGGGCTTGCTTTTGACCTGAATTTTGATCCAGTTTTACTTTTAGTAATGTGGATGTCATTCTTATCGTCTTGACACCTGGGTTATGTTTGCAATAGCGTGGCAACTTTCTGAGGCTGTTCGAAAGGGGAAGGCACACGAGTGATGGTTCGTGTTTGCAATTCGTCCCCGAGGTAGGTTACGATTTACTTCCTAGACTGAGTTTAGTTAGATTTTATATATTATATGTTACTTGAACATTAGGTTGGACTTTAGGTAGTATTACGCATCAATCCTATGTTTTGTATTAAATTGGCCATTTTGGATCATAGCTTAGAGCTATGACTGTATCCTTAGCCTAGAAGTTCGTAGCATCGTCGTGTCTAGCATAGAATCGTTAGTATGCTTTTAGGAGGTTTTAGAGGTAGAGTAGATGCCTGTAGTTGGTTTCATGGCTAGTTTTCGCTATTTCACCTTATTATCGATTGTGTGTGTAACTGTGGGCCCGAGGCCATAGCTTGAATTTGGACGGAGTTTCTAGGTCAGTTCTCTTGATTAGAGGGTATTCTGCCCTATTTTTCCTGGATGTGTGCTATATACTCTAAACATGGAAAATACATGCTCATACTGCATTGCATATTATATATACAGAAAAGAAAGATTTTTGAGGATTTTTGTTCCAAACTTGAGATTTACTGGGTTGTCATGGTTTTGGACTTTTAAAGGAATTATCTCAAGTGTTTATGGTTTTGGAAAGGAAAGAAAAAATACTACTTTTATGCATTCACTGATAAGCTCGATGTTTATTTTCGGGTGCCCCGATGCACTATTTTTGAGTTTTACCTTTATGCATTATTGATAAGCTCGATGTTCATTTCCGGGCGCCTCGATATGTTATTTTTGGGTTTTAATACCATGCGCTTGTTGGTGAGCTCGAGGTTAAATTTTGGGCACCCCAGGTATCAGATACTGGGTTCTTACTCTATCATGCTATTGTGTCCTGATACATCACATTATCTCTCATCGCATTGCATTGGCTTAGGTGTACTTGGTTTGTTGGTTGACTGGTATTGAGTTTGTTCTTTGTTCCTTCTTATTGGTTCGATTGATTCTGTTTTCAGTTTTATAACTAGATTTAGTTGGATCCCTGTATTTTGCTTACTTTCCTGTATTTTAAATTATATATTATCTTTCTACGCTCGGTCGGCCTATGATGCTTACTGGGTACCTATTATTTTTGTACTCACACTCTGCATCTTTTTCTGATGTAGCACCAAGTACGAGTCACCCTCATTGATCCTCCCATCATTCGAGACCCATTAGAGTTCGAATCGCGGTAAGCTCCCAGCGTCTTAGAGAATTTACATGCATTTTATCTTGTATTTTCTATCTATATTTTGTATTTTTGATAGACAAAGTCAGTTATATAGCTACTCCGTACTTTAGGCGCCCTTTTACTGGTGACACCAGGTTCGAATTGGTTCTCACGTATGTTTTTATCATCTTGATCACTTTAGGGCCATCTTTTGTATATGTATTAGAGTTGATATATATATATATTCTATCGGCCCTATTTCTTGTGTATGTTTATATCTTACGTTTTTCTTACTTAAACTGCTTTTATTGTCTTCCGCATTTTTGGATTTAGCTTGCCTACTAGGGAGTTGTGTAGGCGCCATCATTGCACAAATTTGGGTCGTGACAGAGTGGTATCAGAGCTCTAGGTTCACCGGTCTTGCCAGTACAATAGAAAAGTTTCTAGTAGAGTCTCGTGGATCGGTATGATGACATCCGTATCCAATCTGCGAGAGGCTATAGGACATTCCTAGGAAAGATTCCATCTTGTTTGATTCCTTATCGTGCTTCCATGACTTGATCAGCTTCTAAGTATCTTTGTTTCACTCTTTCTCAGATGGTTCAGACGAGATCAGTAGCGGGTGAGGACGAGGCCCTTGCACCTGCAGTTAGAGCCCCAACTAGGGGATGAGATAGAGGTTGACCCAGAGGTTGAGGTAGGAGTCGAGCTGCGGTGCCAGCTTAGGCCCATGCTGGGATACCGTTACTAGAGCATGAGGTCAGGGTTGAGGAGGTTTAGTATAATCCGGAGCGTGTAGGGCCAGCCTAGCATCTGGCTGGTTTCATGGCTACTCCAGTGCTGCAGGACACCTTGGTTCGGTTACTTGGGTTTCTCGAGAGTACGACTCCACCAGCAGCTTCACCAAGTACTCCAATTGGCTGTCAAGTTAGAGATGAGGCTCAAACTTCAGCCCAGGTAGTGGCTCAGTTTTCAGGAGCGCAACCTGCTGCTGCGACTCTCAGATTAGAGGTATTTCCAGTCCCTGCTGTAATTCCACCTTTTCCAGCCGAGCCCATTATGTCTTCTGAGGAGCAGAAGATGCTTGGTAGGTTTCTTAAATTGGGTCCTCCGAGGTTTTCAAGTGCCTCCAGGGAGGATGCGTACAAGTTTCTGACTAGCTGCCATGAGAGATTGCATATTTGGGGTTAGTTGAGTCATATAGAGAATATTACACCGTGTTTAAGCTGGATGGTCCAACAAAATAGTGGTAAAGGTCATATGTAGCTTGAAGGCCAGACGATTCACCTCTGCTTACTTGGGTCTAATTCTTTGTAGCTTTTCTTGAGAAATATGTACTGCGTAACATGAAAGAGTGGTTGATGGATCAGTTCTCTGGGTTGGAGAAGGGCTCCATGACTGTTTCTGAGTATGAGGTTCGCTTCCATCAGTTGGCTAGGCATGCCACTATGATTCTGCCCATCGAGCAAGAGAGGGTGCATTGCTTTGTTCGAGGTTTGACTCTACAAGTCAGATTAGACATAGAGTGTATGGTGGCATTAGGTCAATCTTTTCTGAAGGTAGTAGACCCTGCCCGTACCATTGAGGGCATACTTCATGAGGCCCAAGGGGGCAACAATAAGAGGCCCTGCCATCCGGGCAGTTTCAGTGGTACATAGACTTGTAGTAGAGGCTACTATAGTAGGAGTCAGCATCAATAACATTTCCAGTTGACCAGCCTATTCAAGCAGCATTACAGATTGCTGAGGGTCAGAGTAGCTAGAGTATTGTTCCTGCTCCACAGGGTGCTCATTCAGGGTCCACAGGCCGTGGGTAGTCATTCTAATTCAGCTTGGTCTTCACAGCAGGGTACATATGGACGGGGTTGTTATGAGTGTGGCGAGATAGGCCATTTTGCTAGAGATTGCCCATCAGTACCACACTAGAGGTGACATGATCAGACAGTTCAGGCCCCAAAGGCTCCAGCACCACCAGCCAGAGGTAGTTCACAGTGTAGTAAGGGTGGTCCTCAGGGTACTAGAGGCGGTCCTCAGTCTGGTAGGTTGGGTGGTCGTGGTGGTCAAAGCCACATGTATGCAGTTTCGGGCCTGACAGAGGCTGAGGCTTTAGATGCTGTCATCACAGGTACGATCTCCATTTATCATCAGTCTGCTTCTTCTTTGTTTGATCCGGGGTCTATATTCTCCTATGTATCTTCTTATTATGCTACTCGTCTGGAATATTCTTGTGAGTCTTTTCCTGTGCCCTTGCGTGTATCTACCCCATTAGGAGATTCATTAGTAGTGGATTAGGTGTATCGGGCTTGTGTGGTGACTATCCTGGGGTACGTCACGTGGGTAAACTTGGTTGTACTTGATATGGTTGATTTTGATGTGATCTTAGGCACGGATTGGCTGTCTCCTTATCATGCGGTCAAGGATTGCTTTACCAAGACTGTTACTTTACGAATGCCTGGTATCCCTCCTATCATATGGAAGGGTGCCGATGGCCTCATGCCAAGAGGAGTTATATCATTCCTGAGTGCCTAGCAGTTAGTCGGGAAGGGGTGCTTAGCCTATCTTACCTACGTCGGTGATACTAGTGCCACCACACCTTCTCTTGAGTTAGTTCCTGTGGTTTGTGAGCATTCAGATGTGTTTCCTTCTGATCTTTTTCCTGATCGTGACATTGAATTTGGTATTGATGTCGAGTCAAACACTCGACCCATTTGTATTCTGCCATATCGGATGGCACCAGCTGTGTTGATAGAGCTTAAGGATTAGCTCCATGATCTATTGAGTAGAGAGTTCATCATGCTTAGTGTGTCTCTGTGGGGTGCTCTAGTTCTGTTTATGAAGAAGAAGGATTGGTTCATGCGTAGACTACATATAGTTGAATTTGGTGATAGTGAAGAACAAATATCCGATGCCGCATATTGATGATTTGTTTGACCAACTATAGGGGGCAGCGTTGTTCTCTAAGATTGACTTGAGGTCCGGCTATCACCTATTGAGGATCAGGGCTGCAGACATCCCAAACATGACATTTAGGACTCGATATAGCCATTATGAGTTCCTAGTCATGTCCTTTGGGTTGACTAATGCCCCAGCAGTATTTATGGAGTTGATGAACCGTGTGTTCAGTGCCTACTTGGACTCATTTGTGATTGTGTTCATCGATGACATTCTGATATATTCGATGAGTAGAGAGGAGCATGAGCAGCATCTTAGAGTTGTACTCCATACTTTGCGAGACTATCAATTATATGCCAAATTCACTAAGTGTGAGTTTTGGCTTGAGTCTGTGGAATTCCTAGGGAATGTGGTGTCCAAGGATGGGATTATGGTGAATCCGGCGAAGATTGCTGCAATTCGTGATTGGGCTAGGCCTACTTCTCCTACCGAGGTTCGCAGTTTTATCGAGTTGGAAAGTTACTACAGACGGTTTTTGGAGGGGTTTTCTTCTATGACAACTTCATTGACTAGATTGAATCAGAAGAATATTTCCTTCCAGTGGTCAGATGAGTGCAAGGCGAGCTTTCTGAAGCTCAAGGCCTTGTTGATTTCAGCTTTGATTCTTACTCTTCTGATTGAGGGTCAGGGGTTTACCGTATATTATGATGCTTCAGGTATTGGTTTGGGTTGTATGTTGATGCAGCATGGCCGAGTTATTGCTTATGCTTCCAGACAGTTAAAGACTCACCAGAGGAACTACCCCACACATAACTTGGAGTTAGCAGTGGTAGTCTTCACATTGAAGATTTTGAGGCATTATCTTTATGGCTTGCATTGTTAGATCTTCACTGACCATCGTAGTCTTTAGTACATTTTTCAGCCAGAAGGATCTAAATTTGAGGCAGCGTAGGTGGTTGGAGTTACTGAAGGACTATGACATCTCTATTCTTTATCATACGAGCTAGGCAAACGTGGTAGCGGATGCCTTGAGCCGGAAGGCAGTGAATATGGGTAGCTTGGCTTTCTTAGAGATAGAGGAGCGACCTTTAGCTTGGGATATCTTGTCCGTGGCTAACTGGTTAGTTAGACTTGATATTTCTGAGCCAGGCTGTATTCTTGCTTATGTTGAGGCTAGATCTTCTTTGTTGGAGAAAATTTGGGCATAGCAGTTTGATGATGAGAGATTGAGGATCATTCTTGAGAAGGTGTTGAGCGGCGAGGCTAGGACGGAGGCCTTGGATTCAGAGGGTATTTTGAGGATCGAGGGTCGTATCTGCGTTCCTAGTGTTGGTGACTTGGTTAGACTGATCTTGTAGGAGGCTCATTATGCTAGATATTCCATTCATCCCGGAGCAGCTAAGATGTACCGTGACTTGAGGCAGCACTACTGGTAATGTGGGATGAAGAGGGATATTTCGGCTTTTGTATCTAGGTGCTTGAATTGTCAGCATGCAAAGTTTGAGCACTAGAGGTGTAACACCCTGGAAATTGAACCAGCTATCTAAGTTAAAATCTCAGAAAAATGCCATGTTTCAGGAATGACGGGTCCAAACCATGGACCGTGGTTCATATCATCGGTCGTGTAATGGAACCGTAAATCCCTTCGGATTGATTCAGTCTCTGGTCTGGAACCACGAGTTGGTTCTACGAACCATGGTTCAAACCATGGGTCTATCCTGTCCTGTAACACCCCGTGCACGTATCCAGCTACCTAAGTTAAAATCTCAGAAAATTTCCATGTTTCCAGGGATGATGGCTCAGACGACGGTTCGTGGTTTGGAACCATGGTCCGTCCTATGCGCACGTCGTCTAAGTCTCAGAGGATCCCTAAGTTGGTCCCAGAAATTACTGGTCGAGGAACGGTCCATCCTTCTGGATGATGGACCGTCGTTCCCAACTACCCTGATGCTCGTCCTTCGAAGTTCAGAAGTCCCTCTTCCAGTACCCAGGGTCTACGAGTCAAAGGATGTCCCGTTCTTCGGGATGACGGGTCCGTCGTTCCACCCGTTATTCCTAAGATCCAGCAGCCCCTTTTTAAGTGCCCAGAAACGACGGCTCCAAGGATGGTCTGTCATCCAGAAGGACGGACCATCGACCAAATCGTGGTCACTGAAGGTTGACTATTTTCCAGCCTTTTCTTATTTAATTCCCAGGGACATTTCAGTTATTTCCCACCCTATTATGTATTAAGTGAAGTCATTTTGACTACTTTTAGAAGGGTTTTCACCCATATTATCCTAAGTCCCTCCTAAGTTTCTCATTCTTCACTCAAAAAGGAAAGTTGCTCTCAAGCTCAAGTCTCCAAGCTCCAAAGTCAAGTCTCCTAATTCTTTTTCAATCAAGTGGGTAATCTTCCACCAAGGTAAGTGGGTTTTTAACAATGAGTTCCTTTCACCCTTGTGCCCAAAATCCCCAAGTCTTAAATTGAATTATGAAGTTATGAAATTAGGGTTTTGATCTAAATTTGGGGAAAATTTATGAAATCAGTTTCTATGTTTAAATTCATGGTTTTCTCTTGATTACTCATGATTTGATTATGATTCTCTCATTGGTTTTTAAAAGCCCGAGCATGAATGTTGATTTCTACCATGAAACTATGAGTTTATATGTTTTCAAGAGAAAGCTGGCATGATTAGATATCATGGCCTTTATGTACTTATGAAATTGCATGACTAATTCTTCGATATGATTTTAGAAAGAAAAGTATGTTTGAATTATGGCTAAGCTAAGCCTTCAGATTTACGAACTTAAATAGCTTTGGCATTAGATATGTCATTGGTTTTAAGTAGCTTTGGCATTAGATATGTCATCAGTTTTACACAACTTTGGCATTAGATATTTCATTGGTTTTGAACAGTTTTAGCATCAGACATGCCCAAGTATTATATGAGCTATATGTATGTTTTGGGAGTAGTATTAGCACCGAGCTAGATGGGTGAGAGTACCCATATGTCCCAGAACTACGTGCCTCTGTAGGTTCTAAGTCCCCTCTGTTGGGCATCAGTTTTAGTGATCACGCCTAGTTATGCCTTTATACGCTGGCAAGGTATATTAGGTCCTCTCGATGGGGCAGATATATCGAATTCCATGTAGCTCACATGGTCTATGTCGGTTAGAGAACCTCACACAGAAACAATTTATGTTTTAAGTTGCATTTGACTCTAATTTAGATTTCAGACTTATTATTTATGATTACGTTTCACCTTATGGTATATTTAGAGTCTTTGCATCCAGCTTATCTTTCAAGTATGATTTCAGTTATTTAAGCATAATTATCATGTTTTTATCATGTTCATGCATTGCTCGCATACTTAGTACATTCCATAGTACTAACGCATATTGCGCTGCATCCTTTCACGATGCAGATTCAGGTGTTCCTCCTCAGACCCATGGCTAGAGTTCTGACCACTCATACTTAGCTAATGGTGAGTCCTCATAGGCCGAGGGTTGGACCGTACTCTAGTTCTGTGTCTTCTTTCTGTTCCGATGTTTGAGTTAGTTGGGGTATTGTCCCATCAACTCTTATGCTAGTTTAGTGGCTTTTCAGACATAGTTGTATTCGGATGGCCTTTGGAGTTGTATTCCTTATTCGACTCTCTATCTATGATATGCTTCTTATTTGTTTTTTCTTATGATGTTTCCGCTATGCTTATCTTTGTTATGCTTGAGAATGCTATGACCAAGGGTTAGCTTGGGATCTTTGTGGTTCCAAGTCCCGTGTTATGTCTAGGGGGTAACCTCGATGCATGACATGTCCACTCGTGGAACACAGATCAGAGGGATGGCAAGTCCTCCAGGTTTTGCGACTGGGTTCGACAACCCGTCATCTAAATGATAACCCGTCATCCTGAGTTGTGGTTTGATCGAAGGTCAACTGACTTACCAGGAATGACGAGTCCAGTTGACGACCCATCATCTAAATGATTACCCGTCGTCCTGAGTCGTGGTTTGACCGAAGGTCAACTGACTTCCCAGGAACGACAAGTCCAGTTGATGACCCATCATCAGTTCTACGGGTCCGTCCTGTTGACCCGTAGAAATGCTTCTGCAGCCTGTTGGGTTGGCCAGAAACCACGGATGGAAACCACGAACCGTGGTTTGTTCTACGATTCGTGAAATCCACCCGTGGTCACTGAAAGTCAACTTTTTAACAGCTTTTCTAAATTATTTACCAGGGGTGTTTTAGTCATTATCCACCCTTTTGACTCCTAAATGATGTCATTTTGACTACTTTTAGAAGGGTTTCTACCCCATTTAGCCTAAGCTTCTCATTATCTCATCATTCTCTACTAAATTGGAAAGTTCCTCTTCAAGCTCCAAGTTCAAGCCTCCTCTTCTTTTCAAATCAGTTTGGTTAACTTCCATTAAGGTGTGTAGGTATTCAACAATGAGTTCCTCTCACCCTTGTTCCCAAAAGCCCAATTCTTAATTAGTTTTATGAACATGTTAAATTAGGATTTGATCCAATTTGGGGATAATTTATAGGACCAGTTTCTAAGCACCAATATATGGTTTTTGTGATTTATTTGTGATTTGATTAGTGTTCCTTAAGTGAATTCAAAAGCCCATGCTGATTCCTTCCAAGTTATGAATTTCTAAGTTGGGGTTTTCACTCAATCTTCTTGGGCTTTCTATTAAGTGTTTTCTCATGATCCCTCCATGGATTTTACGCTCAACTTCATGCATGGATGTTATGATCTCAAGTATCTTATGGAAATTGCATGCCTAGTTCTTCAAGTATGAATTTAGAAAGGAAAGTGTGGTTTGAATTATGATTATGCTAGTGTAAAGAATTTATGGTTGACCTTGCTTGATATTAGACTTGTCTTTACGCTTTCCAATAGTTTTGACACTTGTTATGTCTTGGATATTATATGGGCTATATGCATGTTTTAAGAGCAGTATTCTAGTACCAAGCGAAGAGGGTCCTCGTTAGTAGAGAGTGTCTCCTCACGCTTATGAAAGAAGAACCTCGTTAGTAGAGAGTGTCATCCTATGTTTATGAAAGAGGGTCCTCGTTAGTAGAGAGTGTCTCCTCATGCTTATGATATAAGGACCTCGTTATTTGAGAGTGTCTCCTCATGTTTATGATAGAAGGACCTCGTTATTTGAGAGTGTCACCTACAGACCTCGTTAGTGGAGAGCGTTATCGAAGGACCTCATTAGTAGAGAGTGTCACCTACAGACCTCGTTAGTGGAGAGCGGCATCTGAGGACCTCATTAGTGGAGAGTGTCACCTCATGTTTATGAATAAGGACCTCGTTAGTCGAGAGTGTCATATCTTGTATGAAAGGGAGTCCTCATTAGTTGAGAGTGTCTCCTCGGTTATTTATGAAAGTAAAATTTCATGTAGCTCCTATGGTCTAACGCAGGTTATGAAAATTCCCTTATGAACGTTCTCAAGTTTTTTAAACCTTATGATGTCTTAAATTGAGGCTTCGCCTTCTCATCTCATGTTTTATTACTCAGGATTATGATATTGACACATGATACCCTTATTATGCATCCACTCCGCCCTCCGTTATGTTTTAAGCATGCTTTTATATTATTTTTGCATATCTCACTTATTCAGTACATCCTATAGTACTGATGCATATTTGCACTGCATCTTATTGATGATGCAGATTCAGGTTTCCATTCTCAGACACGTGGCTAGAGTTTGTGGGCCACTTAGTGAGGGTTGGTGAGTCCTCATTTTTTGAGGGCTAGTAGAGTCTAGCTCAGTATTCTCCCTTCAGTACTTAGAGTTAGCTGGAGGCTTGTACCAACAACTCCTTATGTCTTATGTAGAGGATTTTCAGACATAGTCAATATTCGAGTCTTTTGGATCTTGTATGCCTATTCGGCTTGACTATACATTTATGCTATTCTGACTTTATCTATTATGTTTTCGCTTATCTTTTGTTATGCTTGAGAATGCTATGACCAAGGGTTAGCTTGGGGTACTCTTGGTCCCAAGTCCCGTGTTATGTCCAGGGGTAACCTCGGGGCATGACAAGAGGCCAGGTGGTTTGACTCAGAGGCTACACATTCCGGAGTGGAAATGGGAGCGGTTAACTATGGACTTTGTTATTGGTTTGCCATGTACTTTGCAGAGATTTGATGCTATTTGGGAAATTATGGATAGATTGACAAAGTCTGCTTAATTTCTGCTAGTTCAGACTTCCTACAGTTCCGAGAGATTGGCTCAGATCTACATTCGTGAGATTGTCCTTTACACGGTGTGCTAGTTTCTATCATTTCTGACCGTGGTACTCAGTTCATTTTGCATTTATGTAGGTCTATTCAGAGAGAGTTGGGTACTAGAGTTGAGCTTTGCACCACTTTTCATCCGCAGACTGATGGTCAGTAAGAGCATACTATTCACATTCTGAAGGATATGTTGCAAGCCTATGTTATTGATTTGAAGGGTCAGTGGGACTAGTGCTTAGCTTTGGCAGATTTTGCATATAATAATAGTTACCATTCTAGCATTCAGATGGCTCCATTCGAGGCTTTGTATGGTAGGTGGTGCAGATCTCCAGTTGGTTGGTTTGATGATTTTGAGGTTAGGCCATGGGGTACCGACTTGATTCATGATTCAATAGATAGGGTTTGGGTCATTCAGGAGAGACATCACACTGCCCAGAGTAGGCAAAAGAGTTATGATGACCGAAGCATTCGAGATCTAGAGTTCATGGTTGGTGACAGTGTGTTCCTTTGGGTATCGCTCATGAAGGGCATGATGAGGTTTGGGAGGAAGGTAAGCTTAGTACTAGGTTCATTGGGCCATTTGAGATCCTTCGTCGTATTGGGGAGGTTGCTTATGAGTTGGCCTTGCCTCCTGCTCTTTCCAGTGATCACCCTGTTTTTCATGTCTCTATGCTGCATTGGTATATTCTGGATGAGTCTCACGTGCTTCAATGGGATTTGGTTCAGTTGGATGAGTCTTCAGCTTTTGAGGAGGAACCTGTTGCTATTTTGGATAGGAAGGTTAGGAGGTTGAGGTCCAAGGAGATTTCGTCAGTTAAAGTTTAGTGGTAGCATCATCCTATCGAGGAGGCTACTCTAGAGATTGAGACCGACATACGAACCCGCTATCCTTGCATTTTCGAGTCTTCAGGTACTATCGTTTCTCTAACTCTCGAGGACGAAAGTCCTTTTAGTAGTGGATGTTGTAATGACCCTATAGGTCATTTTACTATTTTTCGTGCTTTTTCTGCATTTTGAGCTTTCTCGCACTGGCTACAGGTCATTTATCACATACCGGGATTGACGGTTTGGTGCCCGAGCTGTTCATTAGGTCATTATAGCTATTTCCTTGTTTTAGAACTTGAACTTAGAAAAATCTTTGACTTCAGTCAACTTACTTGGTCAGAATAAAATTCTGATAGTTCCGTTGGCTCTGGAGTGAGGATTTTGGTCTAGTGGGACCCTTGGTCTGGGTCTGAGTTTTGTCGGTTTGGTTTTTGTGTTGTTTTCTATGCTTTCAGGCCAGTTTGGCTGGTAGGGTTGACTTTGGTCAACATTCATAAAAGACAGCCTTGGATGGAAATCTCGCCAGCGCTGTTAGCTCCAGAATGTCAACTTTGGGCTAGATGGGCCTTTAGTTTGGGTCCCGAGGCTTCCAGAATTGTTTCAGGGTATTGAGTTTTGAGTTGATTTTGGGCATGATTCCCACTTTTTTAAAAAAATGGTCTCTGTTGGGAAATTCGTTGTTTCCGTTAGGTCCGAAATGTCGTTTCCACTCTATTAGCTTGTTTGGTTTGTGAGCATCGGGTTCCGTTTGTGCCCGGGACACCCCATAGAAGTTTTGGTTGTTGCTGGTTTTCTGTTGCATACAGGCCTTCAGCGCGATGGCTCCCAGGCTGCGCGATGCAGCTAGCCATGCAGCCAGCCTTCAGCGCATTTGCATTCTGCCAGCCCGATAGTGCTCAAGCGCCTACCGCCTGCCCTTCTGCCCGATGGTGCCTCAGCGCCCGCCTGCCTTCAGCGCTATAGCGCTGGCCTGTGGCCAGTCCTATAAGTTGCCTTCTTCACATTTTTTCAGCCTTTTTCACTCATTTCTCTCAACTCCAACCTTAATTCTCTTAACTCCAATTGCTCCAAAACAATTTGGCTTGGGGAAATTCATCGAATTGACGATTAACCTTGCTCCCTCTTTGTTTTGGTAAGCTCCTTCTTCCCCAACTTATTTCTATTCTTAAGACTAAAACTACATTGTTGAGTTCCTATCAAAGCTTGGGTTTTCTTGGTTGAAGCTGCTCAATTGGGTTTAATTGCTCGTGGTGGCGAGAATTTCACTTTCTAAGCTTGTTTCCTTCATTGAGGTAGGTGGATTCTTCCTCTTCCTCCGGTTTTCATTTTGAATTTTCCCCTTTAAATTCTCTTCTTCGCTGGCTATTTTGGGCCTTATTTTCGGTAAAATCTGCTTAATTTAAGAGCATATGCTCATGGGGGTGTGGTGATCATCATGCGCTTTTTATTTCCATTTTTGAGTTGTGGACCCCGCGGGCCCGCCTTTGACCCAAATTTTGATCCGGTTTACTTTTTGTAATATGGGTGTTATTCTTCTTGTCTTGACACCTGGGTTATATTTATGATAGCGTGGCAGCTTTCTGAGGGTGTTAGGAAGGGAAATGCACACGAGTGATGGTTCGTGTTTGCAGTTCGGCCCCGAGGTAGGTTACAATTTACTTCCTATACTGAGTTTAGTTAGATTTTATATATTATATGTTACTTGAACATTAGGTTGGACTTTAGGTAGTATTATGCTTGAATCTTGTGTTTTGTATTAAATTGGCCATTTCGGATCATAGCTTAGAACTATTACTGTATCCCTAGCCTAGGAGTTTGTAGTATTGTCGTGGCTAGCATAGAATCCTTAGTATGCTTTTAGGAGGTTTTAGAGGTAGAGTAGATGCTTGTAGTTGGTTTCATGGCTAGTTTCTGCTATTTTGCCTTATTATCAGTTGTATGTGTAACTGTGGGCTCGAGGCTATAGCTTTGATTTGGATGGAGTTTCTAGGTCGGTTCTCTTGATTGGAGGGTATTCTGACCTGTTTTGCCTGGATGTGTGCTATATTCTCTGAACGTGGATATTGTATGCTCATACTGAATTGCATATTATCGATATAGAAAAGAATGATTTTTGAGGCTTTTTGTTCCAAACTTGAGATTTACTGGGTCGTCATGGTTTTGAACTTTTAAAGGAATTATCTCGAGTTTTTACTAGTTTTGGAGAGGAAAGAAAAAATACTACTTTTATGCATTCAATGATAAGCTCGATGTTCATTTCCGGGTGCCCCGATACGTTATTTTTGGGTTTTACTTCCATGCACTTGTTGATGAGCTCGAGGTTAAATTCCGAGCACCCCGGGTATCGAATACCGGGTTCTTACTCTATCATGCTATTGTGTCCTCATATATCACATCATCTCTCATCGCATTGCAATGGCTTGGGTGTACTTGGTTTGTCGGTTGACTGGGATTGAGTTTGTTCTTTGTTCCTTCTTATTGGTTTGGTTGGTTCTGTTTTTGGTTTTATAACTAGATTTAGGTGGATCCCTGTATTTTGCTTACTCTTTTGTAATTTAAATTATATATTATCTTTCTGCGCTCGCTCGGCCTATGATGCTTACTGGGTACCCGTTGTTTTGGTACTCATACTACACTCTGTATCTTTTTTTGATACAACACCTAGTACGAACCACCCCCATTGATCCTTCCATCGTTCGAGACCTATTGCAGTTTGGATTGCGGTGAGCTCCCGACATCTTGGAGACTTTACATGCTTTCCTTCTTGTATTTTCTGTCTATATTTTGTATTTTTGATAGACAGAGTTTGTTGTATCGCTACTCCGTACTTTAGGCGCTCTTGTACCGGTGACACCAGGTCCGAGTTGGTTCTCGTGTATGTTTTGTCTTCTTGGTGACTTTAGGGCCATCTTTTGTATATGTAGTACAGTTGGTATATATATATATTCTATCATCCCTATTTCTTGTGTATGTTTATATCTTCCGCTTTTCTTACTTAAACTGCTTTTATTGTCTTCCGCATTTTTGGATTTGGTTTGGCTACTAGGGGGTTGTGTAGGCGCCATCATGGCTCAGTTTTGGGTCATGACATACTATCACGATGCTTAGGCATTAAAAAACTAGGAAGCTTACAACAGTTATATGAACACTTAGCAAAACACATTCCATAAGTTCACCACTCCTTTTCTTTTTAAAATTGATGTGCACAGTCTATGAATCTCAAGCTGACACTAAAGTATCAAAAGCTCACATTATGTTATGGACAGACGATTGTGCATACACCAACA
Organism: Jaltomata sinuosa; assembly: GCA_003996215.1. Taxonomy (NCBI): domain Eukaryota; kingdom Viridiplantae; phylum Streptophyta; class Magnoliopsida; order Solanales; family Solanaceae; genus Jaltomata; species Jaltomata sinuosa. Next base: position 270,535 of record QJPP01002788.1, on the reverse strand, counting down.
ATACACAACTTTCATAGCTAACAATTAGAAAAAGTCACTCTAGTGCCCTCACATATCAAAGAATGTCCCACACACATTTATTCAAGAAAATTGAGATAATATAAACGAGTGTGCTCACACTCACAAGGAAGTTCAAATATTACATGTACACATACCATAGGCTTGCCCTTATTTTATACGCTTCTGTCATTGGACGGTCAGATTAGGATCACTATAGTACTTTGTTTGTCTTGTAATGTAGGTTTGGGGACGGGTATGGTAGATTTGGGTAAGTGACTCAACCCTCATTGAACTTTTTTTTAATTGAAATGCCCATCGAGCCAGCTTTTATTAAAATAAAGAAAACAAAAACAACAAAGAGGCCTAGTCCATAGATGAACCGGCCCCATAACATAAAGAAATAAAGAAAACAAAAGGAAACAAATATCTACAACAGATGTTTACAAAAGGAAACAAATATCTACAGCGGATGTTAGACACATTTGGACAATTCTAGAAGAAGACCAAAAGTCTTAGCTCAACTACCATAAATGCCTTTCTTTTGCATCCACCGACAGCTCATGGTGGCGTCGACACTTAGCATCTGGGGAGGCAGGTTTGAGACCCCGATAAGAAATCATTCTTGAAAGCTTCCATTTGTACTGACTTATGAGCTTAACTTCCATATTCCTTCTAGATGAACTTAGATCCAAGCTAAAACCTATGATTTGGTGGATTCCATTCTACAGCCTCGAGCTCTCACCGGGCACTGTGGGATCTGAACCATGGAAAAGCTTCCATCTTAGGATTGCGTACCTTGCAACTATGAACTCATGTTTTTCCTGAAACTCAAGTCTTCTAACTTTCAGCTTATTCAATATCGACCTCACGTATAGATACTAGTTCCCATAGAATGAATTTCCAGGGAAACTGATACCACTGTGTAGATCTAGTATGTATAAGTTTAGTCGATTCTTTGACCACTGTACCATGTACAAATATTCTTGACTTAGAACTTGTATGGGCTTTGTGTGCTGCTTTGAAATTTGGATTTTCTGGCCTTGCCCTCTTTCCTCTTCTTGTCTTGTGCTTAGTCTGGTTCTCTTGCAATATTGGTAATGAATATTGGTTTAGGCATGCTAATCTTTTTTGCATTTGGAATCCTTCGTTCTTGGGATGATAACTCTTGAAAATAGTTAAAATATGCTGACCCTGCAAAATAAAAAGTATAGTTAGTTAAAAAGTTTGTCAGCTGATTCTTTTCTCTAAGAATATGATATATCTGGTGATGAACGCACAAATCATGCTCTCCAAGTAGGAGGTCACGATGATCGTGCAGCAAAATAAAATTTATAAACCCAACGAGTGTCGGGGTCGTACCCAAGGGACTTGGGGTAGATATATATTAATTGTAATAAATTGAGTTCAAGGTGAGAGTAATTGCTCAAAACAACAAGTAAAAGGATGGGGGAATTGGGAATGTTGTCACTACAATCACAATTCAATTCAAAAAGCAATAAAACTAAAGCGGGTGTACCAAGTCGACTAGATGACTAGGGATGCATATCCGATGGGGCTTTGGTTATGGGATAGGTTGATTATCAATTCATACCTATTCTCACTTAATGACATGAATAGCATTGGTCATGGGTAAGATTGGCTTATCTCTCGATCAACAATCTTATATCCGATGATCTCGGTTAGAGCATCATCGGTTTGATCAATAAACAACCAATCTAGCTTGGGGAAGTCATACCATCTCTAGCTTAGATTCTTAAATGGGAGAATCCGACAATAAGAGCTATTTCTAGCCTCAAGTCTGAGTGCCAAGTTCCCACTAGTAATTTCACATCCACAACTATGAAATCCTTTCTCAAGCAATCACATAGTCAAGTAATGTAAATTAATGTTTGAAACCACCAATTTTAAGATTAAAACTTGGTGAAATTACTAGACCCATGTCAATTAAGCAATTATAAGCAAGAATAGATAACACCCACACCTATTTTTTAAGCACCCATCATCAATACACCCCTAGACAAGAGAATTTAGCCTCTCATGGTGAGAGAGAAAGAGATACCAGCTTGGTAATTCAAAATCCCTTCCATTAGAGCTGAATCTCAAGTTCTAGCTTCAATTTGTGTACACAAGTGTTAACCAAGAGAATTGGATTGAAACCCTCTTCTAAATGGAGGTGAAAAACTTGGTCTCTAAGCTAAAAACTCTTCAAAATATTCAGAATGATAAAAGTTATTTACAATTGTGCCTGATTAGGCCTTTCATAGTTTCCCAAAACGTCACAAAAAATTAGGACAAAAATGCCTTTCGGGACATGTGCGGCGCGACGTATCGTTCACGCGTTGTGAAGTGTGCATCGCACACTAGGTCTGGTTGAACCAGTGACTTCAGTTAGAATTGGGAGCTCCGTGCGAAGGAGGTGTGGTTCGCACCTCAGGATGTGCGCGTCGCACAATGATCACACCTCGTGACAGACTCTTCAGTGACTATATGATCTCATGCGAAGGAGGTGCAGTTCGCACCTCAGCCTGTGCGTGTCACATGGCCACCGTATCTCCGGTCAGAATCTGCAGCCTTTTTGAACACTTCACACTTCACTCCTTTTGAGCTCTATTTGGGTCCGTTTCCTTGTTTATCATCATCTATCAAAAGTACCTGCATAGACATCAATAAAGGCCATAAGAACCTCTAAATCTATTCAAAACATAACAATAATTCATGGATATAGGCTCAATAAGTTAGTAGATTACCAACTTATCAAATCCCCAAACTTGAACTATTGCTCGTCCTCAAGCAAGATACTTACAAGACAAGGAATGAATTTTGCTCTAGGCTCAATTAAGGCACAAAAGACTACTCTACACTAAAAATTAAGAAAAAGAATAAACAAAGGACTTAAACAAGTATGCTTATCTCAATTTGGACCACCACAAACTCAAGGCAATTGATCATTTCAAAACCTTTTCAAAAGGACATCATTTCTCATTCAAAATCTAGGAAATTTTATCCATTCAAAACAAGACATTTAAGCTTTTCAAGTCATTAGCATGGACCGTCAAGGTTTGCCTTGAGATTCGCCATACAACTTGTCTCATTCATTCCCCTCAATTGAAATAGAGACTCTATGTTTCAATTCGAGTGCATGATGCCACTCACCACAAGAGAGAATCCCACTCACAATTATTCAATTCACGAAACACGGGATTATAGGAGAACCAAGAAGACTCTCACTCTCTCAAGGAAGTTCAAGTGCATACGCATCGAACCATAGGCTTTCCCTTCATGTATATCGCCACTAATGTAGGATAGCCAAGCTCGGAATCACCAAGGACTTGCGGGTGATGATGTTGGCTAGGGTTAAGGTGAGGATATCATTTGGTTCAAGTAACTACACCTCCCTAATGCTCTTTGTTTTCATTTCGAACACCGCTCACATTTTTCACTTTCAACTTCACCTTATTTCTCCCTCTCACAACCCAAGATTCCTCCTTTTTACTCATGATCATTCAAATTCCTTATACCGCCTTCACTTGGTAGCACCTATTTTTGCTTTTCAATTTGCTCATTGGATTGATCTTTTGGAGAAATTTTCAATTCGACATTAAGGTGCTACCTTGCACTTGAAGTGAACTTCTTTTCTTCTCCTCATTTGATCATATGCACCCCAAACTTAGGCATTTTCCTATGTTGTATTTTGTTTTACCTCAAACTTAGGCTTTTAGCCTACTTTTCATTTTCAAGCAATTAGGGAGGATGGGTGCCAAAATAGATGTTCTAAAAAGGTAAAGGTGTTACAAGGTGCCAAAGAACGGTCATAAGCTCAAAAGGGGTTTACTAGGATTTGATGTGGTGGGAAGTCATTTGGGTGAAGTGGCTGTCAAAAAGGGACTAGGGTCATCTTCCAAGCCCGGCCACACCTAGAATTTCATATTGAATCACATTCGGGGCAAGTTCTAGACGACACTTATGCACAAGAATCAAGGTAAAGCCTCACAACTCAAGGCATCATGCCACATGACTTTTTTCGTTAGTCTCACAATCAATTGGGGCAAATGATTTTTGACAAGCTATTCTGAGTTCATTACACATTCGTTTGTGAGTCAATCAAGCCAAAGCGAGAGTGTGCAAGTCATGACAAGAGAATGCTTTTCCTTAAAAATTCATTTCCCTTCTTCCTTTTATTTTTAAAACAATTTGCGACGAGACATTTTTTGGTGGGCCCATTTCGAGACAAGTAACTACGGACTTTATTCTAAACTAAAACTTGGCATTTTCCCTTAAGAAAGTCGCCTCTCAATCTATCATAGGGAAACACCAACCCGGTTCGACACAAACAAAAGAGAAGAAAAAGAAAATAATCAAGACTCTTGCTCCTTGGGAAAGAACCGTGGTATTAAGAAAACCCTCGGAGTTTATTTCTAAACTACTATTAACAAGGTGATATCTGAATTTTGCGCTCATGATTCATTTTAAAACAATCCTCGGCGTAGGCCTTTAGCGCATTTGCAAAGGACGGGTAGTAAGACAATGGAGCATGTAATATTAACCCGGCGACACAATCTCAATCAACAAAACAGGCCTGACAAGGGCACAAATAAGCTCAAGGTAAAACAAAACATAAAGTAAAACATAATCTAAAGGCCCAGCAAGGGCAATGTCAACACAACAAGCATCAAAATATTAATAGTTATTGTCACGACCCAATTTCTCGGTCATGATGGCACCTACAACCCCCAGTAGGCAAACCAATTCCCGTAGCCCAGGACAGTTAGTAATGGGCTACTATCTAACAAATAAGGGAACAAGACGAAGAGAATAGATAACAGGGATATAAA
>QJPP01002788.1:0-264615 GCA_003996215.1 Jaltomata sinuosa | reverse complement strand
AGAAGAGGGAAAGAGTAAAGATAGACATGCTCAGGGACATGAATCAAACTCAACTAATCATATCAATCTCAAATCCAGAACTAACAGTCTAGCAGTAACCAATTTCATACTTAACCGTAACAGGGAACAATTCTGTAAGTAAATAGCAAGAGTCTACCTACAGTCCCCCGGCCGCCCATACAACCGAGAAACACAAACAAGTGAAAACAAACCCTCCGGCATCCCATACTACCGGAGCGTACAATCAGCAAACAGCAAACAAGGGTGGAACCTCGAACCATGAATGATATGATGCATGAAGATCTCAAGTGCCATAGTATCTCTGTATGTACCTCCTCCGGCGCCAATCCGGCCCAGCAGGTAGGTTCCATGGAAGGACTCTGCCCGTATACCTCTACTCCACCATATACCCCTCCACCGGCACACGCAGCCCGTAGCCCCTGGCCTGGATGGCAAGGTCCATGGAGGTCCCAGACCCCATACTAAAACTCAGTATCAGAACATGTCGTCCGGAAGCAAGTCCGGTATCAAGATAGAGACCCAGTCTCGAATATGCATGCCCAGACCCTGTCCAGGACTAAAGTAGTAGGAAAATATCTCAAAAACCCCTCCAAGGGTGCCCGGGCATAATCGGGTCTAAACAGTAGAAAGTCATCTCAGGTGCTCGGTCCGACCGAGGCTAAAAAAAAAATCATCTGAAGTAGCAAGAAAACTCAACTAGCACCCCGGCCCTGCCGAGTCTAGCGTTAATCGTAAAACTAGTGTTTTAAAACATAATTTAACTTCTTTTTACCCAGGAATATTTACAAGTTAAATCAAACCATTTCCAAATCATCTCCATTAAAAACGGCCCCCCGGGGCCATGCAAGGTTTAGAAAATAGTGTCAGTAGGCCCGAAGCCCAAACCGTAGTAAAACATGGATAAAACCTCTTTATATGCATGGAAATGATATGATCAAACACAATAGCTGCCTAGCAGCTCACAATCAACCTATCGACCCTGCACAGGCCCACAACTACTCAGCAAGCATAACCAGCCTAGAAGGATAATTCTATGCCCGGGACTCGCGGACATTCCCAAAATCCCACCTTCTATGTTTCAGAGTCAACAAGGACTCACAGGACCACAAGGGTAAATAAAATATATAGGCAAGTACTACAAGCAACGGAGGAACAAAAGTAGGCGGACATGAATAAAGCGGTCGAGGTCTGTGGTACCAACCTAATAAACCAACCCAAGGATGCCCATTAATACAATTTTATCCTATATATGCGGAGTCTAGGGAAAATAAACCGTAACTTACCTGTCGTCCGATGACAAGCTCGAACCTCTCCGAAAAGAAGCTCCGAAACGAAATCAAACTTGAACTCGGGCTTGAATAACTTGACATCGATAATTGATTTTCTATTTTCCGTGATCAAATATAAGAACAAAAAAAGAATAAAATGCTTTCTCCACCAAAAATCCTTGTCCGCCTAAGTATAGCATGTGTGTGAACAATTCAAATATTGAGAGAATATTAAGTACAAAAGTTAGTGGCTATGCTGGGTAATGATGTGCATATATAAACTACCACATACTTCCAACCTTGTTGTACAATGCCTCCACTTCCACGTGGAAGTGGAGGTGGCAACCAATTCGTCCCGTTAAGTATATACTCGGGTATTGCATAGGTTTGTGGTAAAATAAATATAGCTTCTTAAATATACCATAATTAATAGAAAATCATTTCAAATAAAACCTACTATATTATAATAATAATTTTTAACATAACTAAATTTACTATCTCCGTTAAAATATTACAATGTATAAAAACCTTATAAAATAAATACATATACCATTATATCGTAACAAAAATATTTTTCATAAACCTTTAAAATATTTTAAAAAGGTAATAATAATATAACTTTTTACCAAATTAAACTTTCAAATAAAATAATTTTCGAATACACGCGATGTTAATAAATCCTCAAACTTAGGCTCGCAATTCACCAACGCACGATTTTGATACTCAAGAACTCTCTTGGAATACTCCCTTATGTTTTCTCACTGTTTCAGAACTGAAATGCGTTTTAAAACGGGAAGTTGAGGCTTTAAATCGGTTTTGACCCGACCCGGTTCGCGACCCGGTTCGCAACCCGGTTCCTGCCAGACAGTCCGCGGTAAAACAATCATAACTTTTTACTCCGAGATCAGTTGGACGTGAGGTTTTGTGCGTTGGAAACTAGACTCGTAGACCTTCGATTTGGTATTTTGGGGGACTTCTAACTCTTTATATATTGTGATAAAAGCTCCGAGACATTTTACCCAAAGTTCAGAAAATTTATTAAAGAACTTACTATAACTTTTGCCGACTTGCTTGACTTCAAAACTTATAATGCGACCAAAAAATTGGACCCGACACTGAAATACCGGTCCTGACGAGCCTTAAGTGACTTGGGGCCGCTACAAACAAGCTCTAACGATTCAAGGAAAATGTATACGTGGAAATAATCGGAAGGGTCATTACAGTTACAAGCTCCCCCAAACTTTAAAGTAAGCATAAGCCCGATGCATAAAAGCAAAAGTGAATGAGTTCCAAAAACTCCATGAATAGGCTAATGATGATGATGGCGCCTCCTTGAGTAGAACCGATGTGGTGGTCTAGGAGGTTGAGGTGCCGGTGGAGGTATATAGGCATGTGCAGGACCAATCTGAAAACCGACCAATAGTGGTATCGTAGGATCCATCAGCAACTTAAAGGGGCCCAATGGGTTATCCATGTACCATCTGTCCTCCGCAGTCATCAACTCATGATAGGACGATCCTCTTTGCCCTAAAGAGGCCTAGATGGGGTCCTCCAGCCTGGCACAGGTGAGTCAGTAGGATCTGGGTATTGCTGGGCTGATGATAGATCAAGCACTGCTTTGATTTTAGATGTACATTCGTTGTCAGAAGGAGTCCACCCCACGCACCAATCATCAGGAGGGCTAGCAGCCTTTAAGGGTGGTGAGGAGTTTGGGGCTGGCATATTAAGATCCCAATTTGATTCAACATGCGGGAACACTTGCTTGAGTTTGTCGACCTCCACTTATATGGTGTCTATTCTATCACAAAGATTTTTCACTCTTGACACTACCGGTTTCAAAGCCAACTTGATGGCGGTTTGAAGCATGGTTAGAATTTCTTTGGCCAACTTTTGTAGCATCTCCTCATTCTTGTTAGTAATTTGAAGTAGTTGTGGCAAGTTACCTGAGGAGGAGGTGGTAGCTTGAGATGCCCCATGAACTGTGCTCGGAGTGCCTTGAGACATAGGTGTGGTCGCATGCGAAGGTTGATCAAGATGCCTTGTTTTGACATGCGAGCCCAGTATTATGTGAGCTATATGTATGCTTTGGGAGTAGTATTTAGCACCGAGTTGGATAGGGTGAGAGTACCCTATGTCCCAGAACTACGTGCCCATGTAGGTTCATAAGTCCCCTCTGTTGGGCATTAGAATTAGTGATCACGCCATAGCTATGCCTTTATACCTTGGCAAGGTATATTGGGTCCTCTCGATGGGGCGGATACATCGGATTCCATGTAGCTCACATGGTCTATGTCGGTTAAGAGAACCTCCCACAGAAACAGTTTCAAGTTTAAAAATGTATTGACTCTTTGCTTTCAGATTTCAGACTTACTACTTATGACTTATGATTATGACTATGTTTTCAGCTTATGATATTACATTGAGTCATCACATTACAGATTTTACCATTATTATATGATTTCAGCTTTAAGGATATTTTTAAGCACGTCTTACCATGAATTATGCATGATCTCATTTTTAAGCATACCTTCAAGTGTATTCCATAGTACTGACCACATATTTCTTTGTGTTGCATCCTATCATGATGTAGATTCTGTAGCCCGTCCCCAGATTCATTGCTAGTAGATCAGCAGCACATCCCGCCAGCTTGGTGAGTCCTCCTTATTCGAGGACTAGGAGTTTATTTTTATTTCAGTATTTAGATTGTGTATTCAGTATTTCAGTATTTAGAGTTAGCTGGGGGCTTATCCCAACAACTCGCCAGTAGTAAAAGCTTTCAGACATAAAGTCAGATGTTTAGTTGTATTCAGATTGTCACTCTTAGACTCTTATTTATATGGCGGATTGAGTTGCTCATCACTTCAGTTAAGTTTCTGTTCTTATGTTTTGTTTAGTTTTTAAGTCATGCTAATGCTAGAGGGTTATCTTGAGATCACTTATGATCTTGGGTCCCGTGTTACGTCCAAGGGGTAGGCTCGAGGTGTGACATCATGGATATTAGAGAAAAGTCTAAAATGTAGAACTAAGTTCCACGAGTGCCATCAACGACCGATGAACCAGACCATGACTCGTGGACTCAGTTTAACCTCAATTACCAATCAAGTTAACCCCAAAGCCTCCTTTACAATTTTTTACACCATTAACACACAAGCTTGCACTAGAATTTCAAGTGTCTACTCGAAAACCATCATTCCCATGGGTTCTAAACACAATATTCATATATAGGCAACCCTAGGTCGAGTTTTTCAACCAAAACTAGAACAAGGATAGAAATTCACTTCATACCTTAATAGAATTGGAGAAATTCGAGTAACCAACTTAAAATCATGCAAACGAACCAACCCATAAGAAAAAGTGATGAATTTTTTGTGCCTTTGGCGTGAAGAGGAGAGGTAAATTCGGCTAGGGTGAAACAAAAAAAGATTAAAGGAAAGTACATGGAGTATTTAGTTGAGGAATTTGAGGGGAATTAGGAGTGTTTAATGGGAGTTAAGAAGTGGAGGGAGATATTTGGTTTGAAATAAGGGGAACGGGTGTTTTAAGGGATTTTTTAACCTAGCAAGTCAGGTAAGGTTGTATTTCAAAGAAATTTAAAAAGAATACTCATATGAGGTCCACGAGTCCCATTCACGAGTTGTGAAACTTTCCACGGGTCGTGAATTTGGTCCATGGACTTGATTCTGCCATTAAGCAATTTACCCTAAGGTTCACGAGTCCTATTCATGAATCATGGAACTTTCCACGAGTAGCAAAATGGGTCCGTGGATCTGATTCTGCCCTAAAGCAATTTACCCTGGTTTCCATGAGTGGGATCCACAAGTCATGGATGATTTCACTATCCATGTACTTGGCTCGTGTATCCTCATTTACCTCATGTCTGATTCTTTCACTTCTTGTGCCTATCTAAACTATCCCTTCAACTTCAACAACATCAACCTAATAAGAAAATCAAAGGAAAAGAAAGTAAAACACCTTGGATAGCCTCCAAAGCAGCGCCTGATTTAACATCGCGGCACGACGCAAGCTACTTGACTACTCAGACTTTAACAAGTTACCCCTTGGGTTGCCTCCCAAGCAGCGCATAATTTAACATTGCGGCATGACTTGGGTCATTTGGTTACTCAGACTTCACCAAGGGCCCAGAGATCCACTACCTTTATTTCCTCAGCAATTTCCAAGTATGCCTTCACACGCTGACCATTTACCTTGAACCGTTTACCTTCATAGTTCTCAAGCTTAATTGCACCATATGGGAACACTGTACCTCTCAAAATGACCCCATCCACTTAGACTTTAGCTTGCCAAGAAACAAGTGAAATCTTGAGTTAAACAACAAGACCAAATCACCTGGTGCAAACTCTCTCTTTTCTATCTTCCATTCGTGATAAATCTTCATCTTCTCTTTGTACAGGGCTAAACTCTCATAGGCTTTTAGTCATAACTCATCCAACTTATTCAACTGATCAAGCCTAAAGTTAGAAGGATCACCCCAATTCAAATTTAGCTTTTTGAGCGTCCACAAGGCTTTGTGCTCAAGCTCAACTGACAAATGACATGATTTTCCATAGATAAGTTGATATGGAGACATACCTATAGGAGTCTTGAAAGTAGTCTGGAAGGCCCATAAAGCATCATCTAACTTTCTAAACCAATTGGTTGTATTTGTAATCACATCTTTGAAATAATTGTCTTTATTTCTCAATTAGAGACCTCAACCTGCCCACTAGATTACGAATGATAAGGTGTTGCCACATTATGCTTCACTCTGTACTTCTCAAGTAGGGTATGAAATAGCCAATTACAAAAGTGAGAGCTTCCATCACTAATGATTGCCCTTGGGGTACCAAACCTGGAAAATATGTTTTGCTTCAAGAATGCTATGACCTCTTGCATTTATTATTGGGAAGTGTAATCTCCTCTACCCACTTGGACACATAGTCAATAGCTACAAGTATGTATTTCATCCCATTTGAGCTCACAAATGGACCCATAAAGTCAATGCCCCATACATCAAATAGTTCAACCACGAGAATAAGGGTGAGAGAAAGTTCATGCTTTCTAGATATACCCTCTTACCTTTGACATTGATCACATGCCTTTGCATAATCATGAGCGTCTTGATGAATGGTTAGCCAATTGTATCCACATTGCAAAATCTTATGAGCTGTTTGGATGCCACTATGATACCCCCAACAGAGGATGAGTGACATGCTTCCAATATGCTCATCATCTCTACCTCAGGCACACATATATGAATCATCCCATCAACACAAACACAGAACAAGTATGGCTCATCCTAGAAAAAAACATCCGCACATCCACATAAACTTCTTTTTCTACTGGAAGGACAAATCTGAAGGCACCACATCACTCACCATATAATTAGCAAAATCTGCAAACCATGGAATTAAGTCTTGTAATGCAACAAATACTTACTCATCTGGAAAAGTATCATCAGTGTCGATCTCATATTTCAATTTCAACATTGACTCTTCTTCTATCATTGACAAATGATAAGCCACTTGGTTTTCAGTCTTTTTTTGGTCCTTGACCTCTAAGTCAAACTCTTGTAACAGAAGTACCCACTGAATCAATCTTGGCTTTGCATTTTTCTTTTCTATAAGATATTTAAGAGTTGTGTGGTCAGTGTGAACAATCACCTTACTACCAAGCAAGTATGATCTGAACTTCTCAAAAGCAAAAACCACAATAAGCAATTCTTGTTCCGTCACAGTATAATTTTTCTGAGCTGCATTGCCTTGCTAGCATAGTATATAAGATGGAGAATCTTTTTGCGTCTTTGGCCTAGGATTGCTCCTAGATCCACTCCACTAATGTTGTACATAACTTCAAAAGGCATGGACCAGTCAGGTGAAACAAAGATAAAAGTCGGTATCAGCTTTTCCTTAAGGCACTTAAATACTTTTTGACACGCATTATCAAACACGAACTTCACCTCCTTCTTTAACAACTTGCACAAAGGGTGTGCAATCTTAGAGAAATTCTTGATGAATCTATGATAAAATTCAGCATTCCCCAAAAAGCTTCGAATACCTTTTATGAAAATCATTGGTGGCAATTTTTCAATCACCTCAATCTTCACTTTATCAACCTTGTCCCATTTTTAGAGATTTTGTGGCCAAGCACTATACCTTCTTTTACTATGAAATGACATTTTCCCAATTAAGCACCAAATTACATTCTTCGCACCTCTTCAATACACTACTCAAATGGACTAAGCAACCTCAAAGGAGTCACCTACCACTGAAAAATTATCCATGAATACCTCGTTAGTGTCCTCCACCATGTTTGAGAAGATAGACATCATACAATGCTGAAAAATTGCTGGTGCAAATTACATAACCCAAAAGGCATCTGTTTGAATGAAAATGTCCCATATGGACAAGTGAAAGTGGTCTTCTCTTGTTCTTCAAGAGCAATTGAGATCTAATTGTATCCCTAATAACCATCAAGAAAATAATACCATCCTCTACCAGCAATACAGTCTAATATCTAATCCAAGAACAACATTGGGAAGTGATCTTATTTAGTCCATGCATTCAGCTTCCTATAATCCATGCACACTCACTAGCCTATGATTGGCCTCATCAAAATAACCTCATTCTTTGCAATAGTAACCACAGTGATTCTACCCCTTTGGGCACAAATTAGATTGGACTTACCCATTTATTGTCTGTAATAGGATAAACCACACCTACATCTAAACACTTGATGATTTCCTTTTTGATGATGTGGATTTAGCTTGTGTTGATGCTCAAAGCTAGGAATACGATCGGGATAAAGCTGGATTATATGAGTACATATATCGGGTAGATGATAAGTTGGTAATTTACCAACTTATTTAGCTCTTAAGCATGAATTATTGCCTTGATTTGATGATATTTTGAAGGATTTATGCCTTCATTCTCTTTTATGCAAGCATTCATGTGAAATGAATATAGAAGAGGATTTGAGCCAAAATAAAACATGAAAGGATTCTAAGTCAAGAGAAGATCGGGAGAGAAGAAATCTAATAGGGATATGCATTTGAACATGCATGCCACAAGATGGCACCTGCGGAAGGAGAAACCATACAAACTGTCTGGAAGACTAGGCACATCAGTGCCGCAAGTCAGCACATGTGGCCGCAGGTGCCAATGCATGAGGAGTAGCAAATGAGGTTTGCACATTACCTGAAGGACTCAGAACCCACATGCCACAAGTCCTCATATTAGATCACAGGTACCAACACAAATAGAGCCACAAGTCACTCAAAGGGAAAAATGGTCTAGAAATCAGTTGCATATTTAGGAAGATTCTAAGGCCGATTTGGGATATGTGCAAGAAGTATTGTAGTTAATTTTTCACCAATTTGGAGAGGATATTGAGTACGCTTTGTAGAGTACAATGTTTAGCTTCTTCTTTATTGAAAATAGTGAAAGCTCCACTGTTAACCATTCAAAGCTTGGAATTGAAGTTAGTTTTCTGAATTTGAATGGAATTGAGGATTACCCGATTGGTATATTTCCTTTTTCCTTTAATATGATTGGCTAATTTCTCTTCTAGGTTTGTATGCAATAATGGATATTTGAAATTGGGATTAGATATTAATTATTTGTGCTTATAATTAATTATTATGTGTGGGTCTAGTAAATCCTTCAAGGTTTAATTAAATAATTAATGGCTGTAAACATTAATTTAACTTTCTAATTATGGTCTTTGCTTGAAAAAGAAGTTCTATAATTGGGTAAGGATTCATAGTGAGGATTTGGAAATTCCTTATCAAAAGTTAAGGCTAGAAATAGCTAGACTTAGGAATTAATCATCTAAGGGTTGAGGATAGAAATAGTTCAACCCACTTAACCTATTTAGTGGGTTTGTTGCTAAAACCTTGGGGTTTTAAAGAATCTGTAGCACCCCAAAAATTTTAAGCCAAGATCCAAACTGGTCTTCATATATTATTAGACTCAAACCAGATGATTTCAAATGGCACATAGGTGTTAATATAAATTCTTAAGTGTAGAGAGTGTATTAGATATGCATTAGGGTCATAAAGAACATCTAGATCAAAGTTGAGTTGAAAGCTTCCTTACCAATTGAGTTTTAGTATAAGATTTTTCAAGAGTCAAATTCAAATAATCATAACTCCTAGAATATGAAGAATTAGGTGACTTAGTTTCTACCAAATTAAAGATCTTCGAGTCTTCTTTCAAATGCCACTGACCGCACATTAATCTGAGTCTAGGGTAAAAAGTTATGACCATTTTAGTTTTGACTGATAGTCTGGAAAGCAGGTGCGAAATGACATGCGATCGCATGCCCAAATGCTGTCACGACCCGATTTCTCAAGTCATGATGGCACCTACAATCCCTAGTAGGCGAACCAATTCCCGTAGCCTAGAACGGTTAGTAATGGTCTACTACCCAACCAAAATGCACCAGCAAGAAGAAATAAGCGAAAGCAAAACTCGAATATAAATACATAAAGGAAACTACACCAACCTCAAAACTTGGTATCAATAGTACAGAAGCTTCTAATAGGATACAAGTGCTAGTAGTAAAAAAATACAACATAAATTGCCTCCGAAAGTACAAGGAGCAACAGTACAACAGATGAGATGTAGACAAGCCCCGACCGTCAGGCGCTCACCCTAGTCTCAAAGATCCAAAAGTTGCACGAGTCTCCAACGTGATCAACGGCGAAAGCTCAGCTAATATCTGCACAAAAAAAGTGCAGAAGTGTAGTATGAGCACCAAAACCACGGGTACTCAGTAGGTATCATAGGCCGACTGAGCGTATATAAGATATAAAAGCAGTAAGTAACAGATAGCAAGAAAGCAGTCACTGAGGCAATAAGCAAGGCACAAGGACCTAGCACAGATCATCCATAACCAAGAGCTTCAAGTAACACATGCTAGCACAGAGATACAATTACATAGAATCACAGGTGAAGGAAGGGAGAATACACCTGGAGTCCATGCACAATAATATGAGTAAGTAGAGAGAGTTGAGAAAATGGCGGTACACCGGTAACCTCAAGTAAAAGGAAAAGACAGAGAGCAGTCAAACATACTCAAAATGGAATCAACGAGTATAAGAAATTCATAACACCAATCTAATCACATGATAGAAAAACCAGGGAATCACCTCACAAGTCCAACCCTATGATGAAATAACTAGGCCACAATAACCGAGAGATACCACTCAACTTCCCACAAGGATAGAGCTAGAGTCGCACACTCTGCTCAGAAGGCCACACAAAAGTGCCTCAATAAGATAGGACTCTAAAGCCCTCTCAATAATAAAAAATCCCACAACCAAAGCCTCAACAGGCTAGCCATCACTAATCTTTCAAGAACCGGGTGCCAAGACAAGCTCTAAATAAATACAGGAGTAAATATAGTCTACCTACAGTCCCAACGGCCGCCCATACAACCGAGGAACACAATCAAGTGAAAGCAAACTCTCCGGCATCCCATACTACCGGAGCGTACACTGAACACACAGCAAACAAGGGTGGAATCCAATGCATGCTATGATATGATATGATGTGAAATAGAACCTCTGTATGTGCCTCCTCCGGTGCCAATCGGGCCCAGCAGGCAGGTTCCATGGAAGGACTCAGCCTGTATACCTCTACTCCACCGTATACCCTTCCCTCCGGCGCACGCAGCCCGAAGCCCCAGGCCCAGAGTGGCAAGGTCCATGGAGGTCCCCGACCCCATACTAAAACTCAGTATCAAGACATGTCATCCGAAAGCAAGTCCGGGATCAAGATAGAGACCCAGTCTCAAGTATGCATGCCCAGACCCCGTCCAGGACTAAAGTAGTAGAAAATGCCTCAAAACCCCCTCCAAGGGTGCCCGGGCGTAACCGGGTCTAAAACTGTAGTAAATCAAGTCTAGTGCTCCGCCCCGCAGAGACTAGTATTAGTAATAAAATCAAGTCTGGTGGTCTGCCCCGCAAAGGGTAGTATCAGTAATAAAATCAAGTCTTGTACTATTCCCCGCAGAGACTAGTACCAGTAATAAAATCAGTGCGAAAACATCCAAAAATCCCCTTTTCTATCAACAACAGTACCAAAAATGGGCCCCCAGGGCCATGCAAATTTAGGAAAACTATCAGTAGTGGCTCACAGCCAAAACTGTAGTAAAACATGCAGGGAAAACCTTTTTCATGGATGATATGCTCGCACAAAATATAAAAGTAGACCAACGGCTCATAACAATTCCTATCAGCCCTGCACAGGCCCAATAGCTACTCAGCAGACATAACCACCTAAAAGGATAATCTCTATGTCCGGGATTCGCGAACATTCCCAAATAGCCCACAATCTATGTTCCAGAGTCAATACAAGGCCACACATGACCACAAAGGTAATATATATTACTACGCGAATACTACAAACAATGTATGAAATAGATGGACGAAAAGCGGACAAGGTCTAGGGTACCAACCTATAACAACCCATTCAAGGATGCTAATTAATGCAGTTATAGCCTATATACGCAGAGTCTAGACAGGGGAAAAACCATAACCTACCTGTCATCCCATGACTAGCTGCGGGAATGGCGTCGTCCAGACTCGAACTGCTCTGGGAAGCTCCAAATCACAAAAGAATACTTTTAACTGAAGCCCCAAAGGCGCCTCTATGAAGCCTGACCAACCAAGGTAATGAAACAATTGCTAGAATCGACAAGGCTGCAAGAACGAGTCATAGCCATTTGATAAGGTGTTAATGTCACACTCACGACTAGCCAACTCCAAAACATAAGATGAGGCCAATAACAACAATAAATGGCAACTAAATCCAACAACAATATGTTAACCACATCTCAAAGGAGCGACAAGCTCCCGAGGCACTATTTCAAGGCGTAGTTCACGTTGTCCAATCCAATCACTATCGTATGCGATCCCAAAAAGAATCGCACAATTTCCCAATCACTCCATCACCTTACCATAACCAGAACACCATAACAATAACCAAACATAACAAGATAAAGGGGTTGTCCAAAGCCACAAATCGAAAATACCACTTCGTGGCTCAGAAATCCATAAAACAATACTAGAACATATAATAATGAAGGAGGGTCGTAGGGGAGAGATTTCCTTGACAAAAATATTTAATATTCCAAGATTAACAACCTGCCTCCTTGCAGGAAAAACAAACATATCCAAATCCAACAAGAAACTACTACAAGTTATCGAAAAATACAACTTTTCGTGACTAGAAGCTTAGAATCTTGATTCAACAAATAGATAAGTGTACGGGATCCATACCTCGCCAATATAACTCCGTAGCTACTGCCAAATACTTAGAAAACACCTGCTGGATTGCTGCATCAACACCCACAAAGATACGCCATGAAATCGAGGGGGAAAACTATACCAAAATGACGAGCTCGCGACGTAGAGCAACTTTCGTTAAACTTTCGAATTGAAAGGATCAAAGTCCATGGATTATTTATGGACTTTCCTTCTGATTTTCTGAAGCTTTTGGGTGAAAAATATGGGTTAAAACGAAGGAGAAATCAGCTTTTATAAGCTGAACCGACTTAGGACGTGGGCCCCACCTTGATGTGTCTGCTTGCGCAGTCTTATGAAAATGTGAATATCTCTCTATTCTGAAGTCGTATGGACTAACGGTTTAGTGCGTTGGAAACTAGACTCGTAGCCCTTAGATTTGGTATATTGGGGGACCACTAACTCTTTATAGATAGGGAGAAACATCCCAAGACATTTAACCCAAATTTGAAGAGAATTCCTTAAAGGAATTTACAATAACTTTTTCCGACTTTTGTTTCGCAACTTGCTTGACTTCAAAACTAATCATACGACCATTTTGCGATTATAATACCTCATAACACATTATTCTTAGTATATTAGACTCTATTAGTCTTACCCCAAAGGCACGAGTTACTTTAAACCTTCCAAACGGGCGAGGTGTTACACGAGGCATTTCTTTAACTCGAACTTTCGAGTAAGGAATTCCTTTGACCTAGAACCTTGGTTTAATTCTTTGATATTACCAAGAATGTTGATGAAAGTCAACGATTTCCAAAGTTGAAGCTCTAAAATGAGGAACAGAAATAAAGACCAAACAAATGGCCCGGGCACCGAACTACCGGTCCCGACAAGCCATAAATGACTTGGGCCACTACAAGAAGCTCTAATGGTACAAGAAAGGCAAAAACGTGTAAATGACCGGAAGGGTCATTACAAATGCACATTGGGAAAAAAATTGTCAACTTTCTGGAAGCAAGTGTGAATCACATGTGGTCCACAGATCCTCACATATGGTCATATGTCAAATGCATATGGGCCAACAGGGACCTTTTTAAGTCAGTTTTAATCAATTTTTTTCATTCTTTTGCCATTCTTTCAGACCTTGAACGTGTTTTATCTCCTCATATCCTCCTCCTTCATCAAGGTAAGTCCTTCTTTAAGGATTTCAAATTTTCCAAATTAAATTTCATCATCAAATTGTAAATTATTGATAGAAATCCTAACCCTTGACCATAGGATTTCAAGAAATGAATTCAAGAAGAGATTTCTTGATCTTTCTTCATCCAAGTTAGGGTTCTTCAACTTCAGGCTCCAAACCCAAAAATTTCACCGAGGGTCTTTCTTTCAGGTATGTGGGATTTCAATGAGGTTTTCTTTCACCCTCATGCCCAAAGTTTCAGATTTCAGTATGATTTTTTGAATTATAAAACTAGGGTTCTTACCCAAATATGATATTTTCCTGCAGATTCAGTTTACTTATGTTTCTACATGATTTCTAATTCTTAATACATGATTTAGCATAAGTTTCTACAAGTACTTCTTAAATTCATGATTTGAGATTGAATTTAGCATGATTTGACATCATTACATATTTTTCTTAAAGTTTAGTATCTTTATATACTTGTACTCCATGAATCCTCAGTATATTGAATACCTCATGGTTTTAAACTTATGCTAAGAGATTTCAAGTTTTACTCAGATTATAGAATTACCATGAGTGGTTGCATTCTTTGGGATAGTGGGTTATGAACACCCGATCGGTTTATGTTTTCATGCATTTTTCAGATAGATGCTCAGTTATTCAAAATTTCATAATTTAAATGCTTCCAGTCTTAGCATAATTTATCATTCTGAGAAAGTCAGTATTTTGAGCTATTCAGTATGTCAGTTTATTACATATTCAATTGGGAGTAGACTTAGTACCGAGTAGATGAAAGGATGAAGGCTCACCCGTCAGTTTAGGCTGAGACCTTTAGTAGAAGTCCCTAAGTCCCAAAACTACGGTGCCACCATAGGTTCTAAGGGTCACCTGTCAGATCAGGCTTGACACCGTAGCCCTTTTGGGCATCAATTTAGTGGATCCACACCAGCCAGTGTTTGTACCTTTGGCAAGGTACGAATACCTTTCCTAACCAGGGTTACAAGTTGGCCCCATAGTTAGCTCAGCTTGGGGTATGTTAGTTAATAGTATCTCCCACAGTTCAGATTCAATTATTGCATGACCTTGTAGTCAGTTATTCAGTTCAGTATTATTCAGTTGCATGTTATCTACTTGGTCATTGCATCAGTTCACTTATTTCAGTATTTTCAGCATGCTCAAAAAAATAAACTCCCCTAAGGATTTACTTTAAACATTACTTATGGTTTTCAGCTTAGTTGCACTATTTCATGACTTACAAACACAATTCATCTTTTTAGTCTATGGATCTCTAAGTAACATTTTTATATATGTTTAAATATCATGATCTCAAAGTTTTAGTTTAGAAATATGATTTACACTCTCTTCAGTAAAAGATATTATATTCTACAATTTGACTTATACATTCTTAGGCATCTATACTTAGTCCAGTTTTCAATTATGTTTTCAGTATATACATGTTTTCTCATGATTTCAAAGTTAGTACATTATCTTGCATACTCAGTACATTCAAAGTACTGACGCATACTTTTATGTTGCATCCTTTTATGATGCAGGTTTTAGTACTAGCTCTCAGAATCAGAGTCAGACAAATCGCAGCTTCTAGACAGTAGGGAACGAGTTTTACTTTTTTGGGAACTCCAGTTAGTTAGTAGTTATAGCAGTTATTTCAGTTGTTATATATTGATTAAAGATAGTTGGGGGTCATGTCCTAGCTAACTATAGTTCAGTGTTAGTAGAGACTTTATAGATAGTCAGTGAGTTAGTTGTATCCATTTTCAAATGACTATGTATTTTAGCTTATGCAAGTTCATTTTATTATAGTACTCTTTGAGAGCTCAGCACACATTTTAGCTTCTGCATTATCTTTTAGTTTGTATCTCAATAGTATGCCCGACCATGGGTTAGCTTAGGGTCACTTGTGACTCTCAGCACCATGTCACGTCAGGAGTGTAGGCTCAGGGCGTGACAAAGTTGGTATCAGAGAATAGAGTTCAAGTGTCCTAAGGTGTCTGTGAAGCCATGTATAGTAGAGTCTTGCTTATGGGTGTGTTCTGCACCACACTTATAATCAAGAGGCTACAGGGCATTTTGAAAATATTTCCCTTTTTTCATACTCCAGATCGTGCAGTCGAGTTGTTCCCTAAGAAACTTATGCAGATTCATGCATTGCTCCAATTCCTTCGATTAAGCTTTATCCTTGAGGTGGTGGAAATAGTAAAGTTTAGATTTCTATTAGTGAGATACTCTCAGAAGAGTCATCAAAAAGTTAAGAGACTGCACAAGGGTTTGAGAGGAGCCCACTAGTGCGTTAAGTCTACTAATTCAAAAGCATGCGCCATTTTCACTCGTGCAGTTGAGCCTATAGTAGAATGTGCTCTCAGACCCCCTTCCAAAAACTTTACTAAGAATGGTTCCTTAGCCAAAAGGTATGGTTCTATAAGTGTTTGGGTAGTAGAGTCATTTAAGAGTTAGTTCAAATTGAGATGTTATGAGCCATAAGTAGCAGAATAACCCCAAAGCTAGGTGTACGAGTTCAGAAGTCTAGTAGCTAAAATATTGGGGATAGTGATGGACTGAAGTATGTAGCCATAGTCATGTATCAATAAGGTGAGTATTAGGGTGATAAATCCCTTGGCATTGAGGCAAGAGTAATAAGTTATATGTAGGTTCCATGGTAGTATGTAGAGGAAGAATGGTTGGTTAAGATGACTTAGAGCATATTTGAACTAGGTGAAGAAGATCCTTGAGTGGTAGGAAGGTAGATGTGTATCTAGAGTAGTATGTTGTTGCATGGTATTCAAAGATTCTATGGTGCTATGTCTGACTAGTTTAAAATCCTCAGGTTGCTAATTTTTTAGAAGGTTGGGTGTCTATTATATGTTGTTCTTAGAGGTGAATTCAAGAGAGTATAGATAGATGATGTTGAGTCCCTTAGTGTGGTTTTAATTCAGTTGAATTATGTGGATGTGAACTTAGAAATGCGATGTTGATAGACGAATAAGCAAAGGTCATATTTCTAAGTATTAGAAGAAGTGGTTAGATGCGCCAGTAAGAGTATGGAGTCCTCTAGTGATAGCCTTAAGGGTAAAGAGGAAACTAAGAGGTGCCTCAGAAGAAGACCTAGTGAGGGTTTAACATCTTCAGTTATAGCCTATTAAGGAGAGTTTGATGTCCAGGAGTATAGTGATGCCCCGACCTTACAAGAGTTAGTTAATTATAGCTTAGTATGGGAGAGAGATCCGCAGACTTAGAGGGGTAACTTTTGAGCCAAGGAGGAAGTGATGAAATGAGAAACCAAGTCAAGTCTTTTGACTCAACTAGTATAGAATTCTAGAAAGAGCTATGATGTTATATCGATCCATTCGTATTCCAGTGGATTTCCAAATACTTCAGTCAAGATGATAATATACTCAGATGTATTTGTGTCATGCTCATGGATAGGTTAATTAACTTTATATAGATTCACGTCCATGCTTAGCTCCTAGAACAAATAGAAATTGCTCCTGACAACGATTCCACACATACTCTATGATTCTATAAATCCCAGGTTTATGCCATGAGAATCGTTATCTATGTAAACTCATGTCTTATAGTATGATCAGTTCTATGTACTCAATTTAGTTCTCAAGAGATGCCTTAGTGGCAAATGAAACCATGCTACGTCATGTTCAGACCAGTTTTCTTCAACAACCCAGTTTGTGATATACTCATGGTTATTGCACTCGATTTCCCCAGGCCTCAGCATTAGTGGCCAGATCATGCTAAGTATAAGTCAAGATTGATAAGTGTTATTTCATTCGTAATGCTCATGCTCCCACTCCATTCCTTTAGTAATATTGGGTTATGTTGTCACAACTGTTAGTGGAGAAAGCTAAGTAGTAGCCTTGATGGGAATTATTAGCTTTTTCTCTTTTTGGTGTCTCTTTATAGAAGTTCTTGAAGTTACAGCTCCTCGATATGTTAAGGAAGAGAGGAGAAGTCTTGGATAGTGTAAGATAAATGAGTTCATAAAGTGATCATAGTAATAGGCTTGATGTCATGATGAAATATATGTGGGCCTTTTGTTTGTGCGACTAGCGACCCATTGATTAGAGCCCAAGGTTAGTTGATTTTCGTGATAAGAAGGAATACCATTTTTGGGAGATAACTCTAAATGCAAGAGATTTAGTCAAGATAGGCTTGAACATGGTGAACACAAGTAGTTGGATTCAGATCTTAATATCTATATGTGCGCAGGTGAAAATTTTAGTTGCAAATGGCAAGTGTGACATTTAGAGAAGTTACTGTAGTTAAAAGGTGCTCCTAAGCTTAAAAGTTTTCAATTGTATTGTTTAAGGCAGGAATAGTCTTGTTCTTACTCCCTTCCCAGGGTGCTTATACCTTATGTCCAGTAGCTTCAGCTAGCAAGATAGTAGACTTCTCATATAATATCTGTTCAAAACTACCAGTAATCATTCCTAAGGCCAGAAGGCCCTATGTTAGTACAGTCCTTGGTAGTAAGTCCAGTCTAGAAGAGAATAGTTTTCTCATATAGGTAATCCTCTTAGTTTTATGTTCCTTTCAGTTAATTACAAATTCTAAGAATGCATTCATTCTTTATGAGTTTCAGTTTTATCTCTACTCTTAATCCAGACCAGTTATCATGTTATATCTTAAGTTCATGTCTCATTAATGTTCTTATGCTCTCAGTATGCATACATGTCTCACGAATCCAGCTTGATTCATATTTCAATCATAAATCAGTTACCATATCAATACATTAGCTTTAGAACTCAGTTGGTGAGATTGCATCTCTTTCCCTACCAACTCAACTTAGTTAGTCTTCATTCAAGGATGAATGATCCCATAGGGGAGATATTGTAACACCCCAAAAATTCTAAGCTAAGATCCAAACTGGTCTTCATATATTATTAGACCCAAACCAGATGATTTCAAATGGAAAATAGGTGTTAATATAAATTATTAAATGTGGGGAGTGTATTAGATATGAATTAGGGTCATAAAGAACCTCTATCTCAAAGTTGAGTTGAAAGCTTCCCTACCGATTGAGTTTTAATATAAGATTTTTTAAGGGTCAACTTCAAACGACCATAACTCCTAGAATATGAAAATTTAAGTTTCCTAGTTTCCACCAAATTAAAGATCTTTGAGTCTTATTTCTAAAGCCACTAACCGTGCATTAATCTGAGTCCAGAATAAAAAGTTATGACCATTTTAGTTTTGACTGACAGTCTGGAAAGCAGGTGTGAAATAACATGCGAGCCACAGAAGCCCGCATGCGATCTCATGCCCAAATGCATATTGGTTAAAAATTTGCCAACTTTCTAGAAGCAAGTGCGAATCACATGCGATTAGCAGATCCTTACATATAGCCGCATGTCAAATCACCTGTGGGCCAATGGGGACCTTTTTAATTCGGTTTTAATCCAGTTTTTTCATTATTTTTTCATTCTTTCAGACCTTGAACGTGTTTTCTCTCCTCATATCCTCCTGTTTCATTAAGGTAAGTCCTTCTCTAAGGATTTCAAAGTTTCAAAATTAAATTCCATCATCAAATTACAAATTATTGATAGAAATCCTAACCCTTGACCATAGGGTTTCAAGAAAAATATTCAAGAACTTCAAGAAGAGATTTCTAGATCATTCTTTATCAAAGTGAGGGTTCTTCAACTTGAGGATCCAAACCCAAAAATTTCACCAAGGGTTTTACTTTCAGGTATATGGGATTTCAATAATGGTTTTCTTTTACCCTCATGCCCAAAGTTTCAGATTTCAGTATGATTTTTCAAATTATTAAACTAGGGTTCCTATCCAAATATGATGTTTTCCTGCAGATTCAGTTTACTTATGTCTCTACATGATTTCTAATTCTTAATACATGATTTAGCATAAGTTTCTACAAGTATTTCTTAAACCCATGATTTGCGATTGAATTTAGCATGATTTGACATCATTACATGTTTTCCTTAAAGTTTATTATCTTTGTATAATTGTACTCCACGAACCCTCAGTATATTGAATAAATCATGGGTTTAAACTTGTTCTAAGAGATTTCATGTTTTACTTAGATTATAGAATTGTCATGAGTGGTTTCATTCTTCATGATGGTGGGTTATGAATACTCGATCAGTTTATGTTTTCATGCATTTTTCAGATAGATGCTCAGTTATTCAAAATTTCATAATCTAAATGCTTCCAGTCTTAGCATTATTTATCATTCTCAGAAAGTCAGTATTTTGAGCTATCTAGTATGTTAATTTATTACATATTAAGTTTGGGAGTAGACTTAGCACCAAGCAGATGAAGGGATGAACACTCACCCATCCATTTAGGCTGAGACCATTAGTAGAAGTCCCTAAGTCCCAGAACTACAGCACCACCGTAGGTTCTAAGGGTCACCTGTCAGATCAGGCTTGACACCTTAGCCCTTTTGGGCATCAGTTTAGTGGATCCATGTCAGCCAGTGTTCATACCATTAGCAAGGTACGAATACCCTTCCCAGCCAGGGTTACAAGTTGGACCCATAGTTAGCTCAGCTTGGGGTATGTCAGTTAATAGTATCTCCCACAGTTCAGATTCAATTATTTCATGACCTTGTAGTCAGTTATTTAGTTTAGTATTATTCAGTTGCATGTTATCTACTTTGTCATTGCATTAGTTCACTTATTTCAGTATTTTCAGTGTGCTCAGTAAAAGAAACTCTCCTAAGGATTTACTTTAAACATGACTCATGGTTTTCAACTCAGTTGCACTATTTCATGACTTACAAACACAATTCATCTTTTTAGTCTAAGGATCTCTAAGTAACAATTTTATTTATGTTTAAATATCATGATCTCATAGTTATAGTTTAGAAACATGATTACACCTTCTTAAGTAAAAGATCTTATATTCTACAATTTGACTTATGCATTCTCAGGCATCTATACTTAGTCCAGTCTTCAGTTATGTTTTTAGTATATACATGTTTTCTCATGATTTTAAAGTTAGTGCATTATCCCACATGCTCTGTATATACGCAGAGTCTAGGTAGGAAAAGTCATAACCTACCTATCGTCCAACGACTAGCTACTGAAATGACATCGTCCAAGCTTGAACTGCTCCGAGAAGCTCCAATTTGTAAAAACACTATCAACACAATAATCTATACATCAAAACAAAATCAATGATACCCATAATGCTAGAAACATAACTTGGTCGAAATTTGAGTCACAAGCAAGCCTGCGAGCTGCGCAACCCAAAACCAAAAATGAAAAATACCACGGTGTTTCCCACATTCCCGAGAGGAAATGCTCAAAAATTGAGTAGAAACGGACCATGGAAAGGGCTCAAAACAGCCCAAGAATCAATAAATTTAAAGAATGAAATTCATAGAAGAAAACAGAAATTAACCAGAGACTTACCCGATTTAGAAGTCAATCAATAGTCAAGGATCGACAAAAAGCAAGCCTCCCAATAGTTGGGTTGATCAAGGTTGAGAAATGGAGTTTTATAAGCTTTTAACCATAGAGAAATGAAGTTGGAAGATGGGAGAAAAACTGATGGAGAAAAGAGGTTGCCAGCACTTTAAAATTGCCCGCTCAGGCGTACGTGCGCCTTAGGCAGGTGCAGGTGCGCTGGTGCAACGGCACCTCAGGAAGGTGCAGGTGCGCCCCAATAGTAACAACAACATACCAAGGAAGATTTTTCAAGTCGTGGCCCCCGAGAATGCATTCGGTGTCCCATGAACACAAATGAGTTGAGCTATTCAACTAGAAATGGCGATCTAGATCTAATAGAATCGATGAAAATCCCATCGAAGGTCGATTTAACAAAAAGTGGGCCCCATGCCCAAAATCAACCTTTAGGCCAACTATTCCCAAATTGGAACCCAAGGGCCAAAATCAAGTCCAGAAGCCTCGGGACCCAAACCAATGGTCTCTCTAGCCTAAACTCGACATTCTGGAGCTAACAACACTACCAGAATTTTCATCCGAGGTCATCTTCTCCAAAAGTTGACCAAAGTCAACCAAATAAGCCCAACTGGCCTAAAAACACAAAACCAGAGAGAATTCCAAGCTGAATAGCTCTCGAATCCCGACCAAAGGTCCACCTAGACCAAAGTCCACGCTCTAGAGCTAACAGAATTGTCAAAATTCAATTCTGAGCATGATAGCTAAGAATGGTTACCGATGTCAATGATTTACAAAGTTTAAAGATCTAAAACTGGGAAATGGCCATAAAGACCAAACAGATGGCCAGGGCACCAAACTACCGGTCCCAGCAAGCCATAAATAACTTGAGGCTGCTACAGGCAAGCTCTAACAATACAACAAAGGAAAAAATGCATAAATAATTGAAAGGGTCATTACATCATCCACTACTAAAAAGACTTTCATCCACGAAAGTCAGGAAAGGAGGGAATATTTAGAGACTTAAGAATAGCGGATACAAAGCCCGCACCACTCTCTTGAAAACCCGGGTAGCCTCCTCGACCGGACGGTACCCAACAAAACGAAACCAAGGAAAAGCAACCAAGCCTTAACTCCTCACTAGCCAAGATACATTCCAATCTTTGACTTCAAAACTCCAAAGGCTTATCAACCAAACCGAACCTCTAAATTCTCATCTGAAAAGCACCGACACAACACCGAAACCAGAGAACCAAGGCGATCAACACATAGAACTTGAATCCTCGATACCACAACCAAGTTCACCCACAAAGTTACCAACCAAAACTCTAACTCATGAACCCGCTGATGCGTAAAAACCTTTTTTTCTGACCTGAATCCTTTTTCATCATAATCACAAAGCATCAAATAAGCAGAACACTCGAGCCTCTCTCGAAACATCAGCTAATCCACTGGAGATCTATAGTTCATGTTATACTCAACCATGAACGAAGTCACCTTTTTACTCAAACTCTATCTAAGCCGAGCCATAGCATACTAGTCCTTTGACATCCAAAATACTAACCCAAAGCACATCCTTGAAAACTGTAGTAGTTTTACTCCAACTGACCATCAACCAACGGACGAATACTTTTGCTAAGACCAACCTCGTTACCTGAACCTATCAAAGACAACTATCTAAACCAACCACCTAAACCAGCCATCCAAACCAACCATCTAAACTCGACTGAAGCTTGCACGCTAGGGTTGGGAAAGGCATGTATGAACGCCCTAGGTCAACAGAGAAATCTCCAAACTGTCGAACAAAACCAACCTCACTGAACTATGCCAAGTCTAAATCAACTGAAAGCGAAAGAACCAGGGCAACCTGCCCAAAGGAACTAAACCAAAACCAAGAACTCACAAAAAGTGTGGTAAGCCTACCACGTAGTCCATAGCCATCAACTAAGCCCCAAACTCTAAGAAACCATTGCTGCTTCAAACACTCGAACACCATTCAGAAATTGGGATCACCTTACTAACCTCACCTCAGAAAAAAGTCTACTGTACCACGAATATCAAGTCCAAACACCCTTTAGGCAAAGGAAAAGATGTTCGAAACCCAAGGTCGCTACCTAGCTATGGAAATTTGCATATACCTTCAACTCACCCTTTTGGCTCGAAACAACCGCTCTACTGCAT
Source organism: Jaltomata sinuosa (assembly GCA_003996215.1). Classification (NCBI taxonomy): domain Eukaryota; kingdom Viridiplantae; phylum Streptophyta; class Magnoliopsida; order Solanales; family Solanaceae; genus Jaltomata; species Jaltomata sinuosa. Next base: position 241,326 of record QJPP01002788.1, on the reverse strand, counting down.
CTGCACACAAACCAACAACTCTGAAGTATACAACATACCAAACTTCTGGTCCATATTGGCTGAGCCTAAACAACACTGGAATTGCATACTATAGATAACCTCTCAGAGAACCAACCCATTCAAACCTCTAGCTCTCAAAATCATCATGGCGACCATCGACCTCGAAGTACTATTAGAACCTAAAGTAGCCCTGTCGGCTTCAATCGCACAACCTGATCACATATAATACACCATCACTAATTCCATCCAATCGAAGTAGAATGAACTTCGTACTAATAAGAACACCACTGAGATCAGGAATGTCCAACCTAATCTAATGGTTAGCCAAGGACTGGATGTCCATGGCTAATAGCCACTCTGAAACCAAAGTAAAGAAGCTAAGTTGCCCACACCCACTGCCTTCCAGCACAAGGATGCTGCAACCGAAGAGAAACTTCCACAAACCATCTGATGTAACCTGCTAGCCCATGATTCTAAAATCCAACTCCAATTGCCAATTAATGCCCTTGCCAAACCTATGAGTAGACGCATACGCTGCTGATGAACACATAGGAACCAGAGCCAACTAGGCTCTGAATATACAAGTTGCCAAATTCGTAGATGCTGCTGAAACTTGGGTCCCCCAAAGAGTATAACCAAGAATACCACAGTTAATGGAACAAGCTCCCAGAGGTAGTACTGGAAATAACCACTACCTCGATCTCATGCTAGAAGGAAATCTGACATCGAATTCATCTAAGGCAATGACACTGTAATCTGTATTTGGTCAAAGTAAGTTACCAACACACAAGCCAAAGAAAACTCATAATCATCACCTCGGTCAGCTACTAGAACACATACATACACATAAGGAGTCGTCACCCTCTTTCATAAACCAAACGAAACCCCTTCTAAGGATACACTGAACTCCACAAACTCTTTCTCAGAAAACTCTGGAGCTGTTCCCTTAGCTCCCACAACCCTTACTGGCAATAATTGATACAACGGAATTAGAGTAGGCCAAATGTGAAACTCAAACAAAATGCTATAGTCAAAACTTATCTACAATTCCACTGTCAAACCTCAACCACCATGCTACAATCAAAAGGTCAACCAGAATACTATGACCAAAAACTCATCCCAATAGGGACTAGGGAGAACAAATGAGAACATCTCAAACCGGCTTGAAGATGAAGGAAACAAGGAAAGCAACCAAACCTGCTCACCTTCTAAACCAACAAAACAAAGAGGGTCAATCCTAATCACCCAAGAAACACAAAACAATCCAATGCTCACTAGCATAACTAACACCACTTGGCTTAAAACAGAACCTCAATCTCTGACACAACCACCGGTATCACACCAAACCTACCAAATGACCTCTAGCAAATACTAGATAATGGCCTAGGCAACAACCATATAGATCTGCTAGAAATAAGAGGACTCAACCCAAGTCTAGAACCACAACAAAACTTGAAACAAAACCAACCAGAAATGGTATCAAACAAAACCAACCAGAAACCCCAAGGACACTGCCCGTATACCTCTACTCTGCCGTATACCCTCCCACTGGCACACGCAGCCCGAAGCCCCAGGCCTGGATGGCAAGGTCCATGGAGATCCCAAACCCCATACTAAAACTTAGTATCAAGACATGTCATCCGGAAGCAAGTCCGGGTTTAAGATAGAGATCCAGTCTCGAATATGCATGCCTAGACCCTGTCCAGGACTAGAGTAATAGAAAATGCCTCAAAAATCCCTCCAAGGGTGCTCGGGCATAACCAGGTCTAAATAGTAGAAAATCAACTCAAGTGCTCAGTCCGATCGAGACTAAAATCATCTCAAGTAGTAAGAAAACTCAACTAGCACCCCGGCCCTGCCGAGTCTAGCATTATTAGTAAAACTGGTGATAGAAATCATAATTTGACATTCTCTTACCCCAAGAATATTCACAAGTTAAATCAAACCATTACCAATTCATTTTCATCAAAAATGGGCCCTCGGGGCCATACAAGGTTTAGAGAATAGTACCAGTAGGCCCGAAGCAAAAATTATAGCAAAACATGGATAAAACCTCTTTATATGCATGGAAATGGTATGATCAAACACAATAGCTTCCCAGCAGCTCACAATCAACCTATCGACCCTGCACAGGCCCACATCTACTCAGCAAGCATAACCAGCCTAGAAAGATATTTCTATGTCCGGGACTCGCGAACATTCCCAACAACCCACCTTATATGTTCCAAAGTCAACAAGACCTCACAGGACCACAAGGGTAAATAAAATGTATCGACAAGTACTACAAGCATCGGAGGAATAAAAGTAGGCGGACATGAATAAAGCGGTTGAGGTCTATGGTACCAACCTAATAATTCAACCCAAGGATGCCAGCTAGAACAATTTTATCAGATATATGCTAAGTCTAGGGAGTTTAAACCATAACCTACCTGTCTTCCGACGACAAGCTGCTAGGACGACGATGTCCAAGTTCGAACCACTCCGAGAAGCTCTGAAATGACAAAAATACATTCCAACGAACGTTCGAATGCCCGTAGTTCCTTCACGGAAATTGTTCCTTACGTCCTAAGCTTCGCAAACACTATATATACGCAGCTTATACTCACCTATAAACAATTCATAGTTAATCTTAAATTGGCAGATTTCCCAAAAGGATCATAACTTGATGAAACGTCTGTAGAACTTCATAAAAATGATCATAAAAGAGCCCCGAGATGGTTACCTTAGCAAACCAAGTGTAAAGCTTGAAGAACCACCAAGAAATACCAAGTCCTAACTTCTGAAGCTCCAAACGTGGCTTATCGAAGGGGAAAATGATTTCCACGCGTAGAGATCGCGTTTCTAGGCACAGGGGCAAACTTTGGGGATAGAAATCACCAAAAACGCACCTTGATCACTCAAGAACTCTCTTGGAACCCTCCCTTATGTTTTCTCTCTGTTTCAGAACTGTTTTGGAGTTTTAAAACGTGAATTTGATGCTTTAAATTGATTTTGACCCGACCCGGTTTGCGATCCTATTTCTGCCAGACAGTCCGCGGTAAAATAGTCATAACTTTTTACTCTGAGATCAGTTGGATGTGAGGTTTTGTGTGTTGGAAACTAGACTCGCAAACCTTCGATTTGGTAGGTCAGGAGACTTCTAACTCTTTATATATTGAGATAAAAGCTCTGAGACATTTGACCCAAAGTTCAGAAAATTTATTAAAGAAACTTACGATAACTTTTGCCGACTTGCTTGACTTCAAAACTTATCATACGACCATAAAGACCAAAGAAACGGCCAGGGCACCAAACTACCGGTCCCGAAAAGCCTTAAATGACTTGGGGCCGCTACAGGCAAGCTCTAACGGTACAAGAAAGGCAAAAACGCATAAATGACTGAAAAGGGTCATTACATCATCAACTACTAAAAAGGACTTTCGTCCTCGAAAGTCAAGGACAAGGAAGTACCTGAAGGCTCAAACAGTTGCGGGTACTAGGCCCGTATATCTCTCTCGGTCTCTCAGGTAGCCTCCTCAACTGGACGGTGCCTCTACTGAACCTTGACAACCAGGATCTCCCGAGACCTCAATCTCCTGACATCTCTGGCCAAAATAGCTACCGGCTTCTCAACAAAGGCTAAACTCTCATCCAACTGAACTGAATCCCACTGCAACACATGAGACTTCATACTAAAACTCAGTATCAAGACATGTCATCCGAAAGCAAGTCTGGGTTCAAGATAGAGACCCAGTCTCGAGTATGCATGCCCAGACCATGTCCAGGACTAACATAGTAGAAAATGCCTCAAAACCCCCTCCAAGGGTGCCCTGGCATAATCGGGTCTAAACAGTAGAAAATCAACTCAAGTGCTCGGTCCGGCCGAGACTAAAATCATCTCAAGTAGTAAAAAAACTCAACTAGCACCCCGACCCTGCCGAGTCTAGCATTAATAGTAAAACTGGTGATAGAAATCATAATTTGACCTTCTTTTACCCCAAGAATATTCACAAGTTAAATCAAACCATTCCTAATTCATTTTCATCAAGAAGGACCCCCGGGGCCATACAAGGTTTAGAGAATAGTGCCAGTAGGCCCGAAGCCAAAACCGTAGTAAAACATGGATAAAACCTCTTTATATGCATGGAAATGGTATGATCAAACACAATAGCTGCCCAGCAGCTCACAATCAACCTATCGACCCGGCACAGGCCCACAACTACTCAGCAAGCATAATCAGTCTAGAAGGATATTTCTATGTCTGGGACTCGTGGACATTCCCAATAACCCACCATCTATGTTCCAGAGTTAACAAGGCCTCACAGGACCACAAGGGTAAATAAAATGTATCGGCAAGTACTACAAGCATCGAAGGAACAAAAGTAGGCGGACATGAATAAAGCGGTCGAGGTCTGTGGTACCAACCTAATAATCCAACCCAAGGATGCCAGCTAGTATAATTTTATCCGATATATGCTAAGTCTAGGGAGTTTAAACCATAACCTACCTGTCGTCCAATGACAAGCTGCTAGGTCGACGATGTCCAAGCTCGAACCACTCCAAGAAGCTCCAAAATGACAAAAATACCTTCCAACGAACGTCCGAATGCCCATAGTTCCTTTACGTAAATTGTTCCTTACGTCCTAAGCTTCACAAACACTATATATACGCAGCTTATACTCACCTATAAATAGTTCATAATTAATCTTAAATCGGCAGATTTCCCAAAAGGATCATAACTTGATGAAACGTCCGTAGAACTTCATAAAAATGATCATAAAAGAGTCCCGAGATGGTTACCTTAGCAAACCAAGTGTAAATCTTGAAGAACCACCAAGAAATACCAAGTCCTAACTTCTGAAACCAGCTCCAAACGTGGCTTATCGAAGGGGAAAATGATTGCCACGCGTAGAGATCGCGTTTCTAGGCACGGGGGCAAACTTTAGCGATAGAAATCACCAAAAATGCACCTTGATCACTCAAGAACTCTCTTGGAACCCTCCCTTATGTTTTCTCTCTGTTTCATAACTTTTTTGGAGTTTTAAAACTTGAATTTGAGGCTTTAAATCGATTTTGACCCGACCCGGTTCGCGATCCAGTTTCTGCCAGATAGTCCGCGGTAAAACAGTCATAACTTTTTACTTCGAGATCGGTTGGATGTGAGGTTTTATGCGTTGGAAACTAGACTCATAGATCTTAGATTTGGTAGGTCGGGGGACTTCTAACTCTTTATATATTGAGAGAAAAGCTCTGAGATATTTGACCCAAAGTTCAGAAAATTTATTAAAGAAACTTACGATAACTTTTGCCGACTTGCTTGACTTCAAAACTTATCATACGACTATAAAGATCAAAGAAATGGCACGGACACCAAACTACCGGTCCCGAAAAGCCTTAAATAACTTGGGGCCGCTACAGGCAAGCTCTAACGGTACAAGAAAGGCAAAAATGCATAAATGATCGGAAGAGTCATTACACTTCCATACAAAAAAATGAATATGGGCAGAGTACTTACAAAAAAAATGATTATGAGCAGAGTACTTACCACACTTGAAGGGGTGTTTTTGTTCTTTTTTCCTTGATGTCTTGAAGAGATTAAGTACCCCCTACACATACACCAACAAGAGAAAAAGAAATATCTTAATTGTTACACAATTTTTAAGAGTCCAATCTTAGGAAAGGGGCTGCCATAGTTCAATTACTTCTTACCATAGGTTATCCTACCTATCTATATTTATTAGATTAGTACCAAAATCATAAAATATTTAACTTACCTTAAGCTTGAATAAAGCTTGATATTCTTAGAACCCTCAAGGGAGAGAGGGGCTGCCAAAAGGAAAGAATTCCTCAACTTTTTTTCCAGATTTTTGGCTAAGAAAAATGTGCTGAAAATTCATAAATCATGTCCTTATTTGGGGTCCTTTGGCAGACTTTTTGGACTAACTTTGGACCAAAATGGATCAAGAGATTTGGACCAAAATTTGCCTTTGGTTAGGCCTCACTGGTTAAGTTTGTGGCTGATTTTAGGTCTTACTTTGGTCAATATTGGTGGCTGCTTTGTACCTAATTTGGGTCAGACCTTCTATCTCTTTGTTGGACCGACTTAGAGCTTTTTTTGGACCACCGTTAGGTCCAATAATTCATGTAGGTGCTTCATGTAATTGACCCTCACAACTTGGGTCATTCAATGTAAGTAGGTGATGCACCTTCTTGTCACCTCTAAGCTTAAATAAGTCGAGCAAGTACCTCTCTTATTTTATTTTATTTTATTTTATTTTTTAAACCTTCATCCTCATACTTTAACTTAACACTAATGTACTTTTATCCATTTTAAAATCAAGGTCCAAGTACCACCTCACCCTCCCAAGCTTAAGTACCTTCGTCGAGTTAACTTAGTCATATAGATATTAAAAGGTACGAGGTGTTACATATACAAAAATATTTGGATAAAGGGACTGCCCTTTAAAATCTCTTTTTTTTTCATATGGAGGTGCTGGAAGTTCAAGCTTCCTTTGGATGATGTTCTAAGGAAGATGAAATATAACATAGTATATAGATGTTGATGTTGTGAAAACCCAAAGTTAAAACAATCCAACATCTATTTACTACTTTATTTACTCCTAATAGGACTTGGTTCAACTTCTCTTCTTTTGCAGGTATAACCACTACTGGGATACAGTTACAACAAGTTCTCTTAAAATGGTGGCAAACACATGTATTAAAGAGGCTTAGGCCAATTTATCAGGCATTGTCAACCATAGTTTTATGGGAACTATGAAAGAGGAGAATCTTATTTCAAGATTCGTACAATTTAGGAATCTTTCTTTTGAAACATGTACCAACCAAATGAGGAGACCTGATACAAATAATGGAGCAAGGAAAGGCCAAGTTGATAGTGACAAAAATAGTATGGTACCCACTTCCATTAGGTTGATAACTATGTTACAGAGATGGAGCATGTAGAGAAAACCCAAGAGGAGTGCTTATAATTTCTGTGTAATAAATCCAGTAGAAAATTCAGTGTATGCAAAAGCAGAAGAACTGGGACACCTAACAAATAATGAAGCTGAGATGATACATTGAAAGAGACAATTAAGTACTGTAAGAACAAACATCTAACTCGAATTATTATCCAAATACATTCCAACTAATTTAGAAGATTCTAACAGAGGGATAAAAATTGCCATCGAGTTTAGAAAATTATTTAAAGAAAATATTGAAATTGATAGTTGAAATGCAGATGCAATATACACATATTCTGAGAAAGGACATCACTTAGCTGATGCCCAAGCAAATCAGGCATTGGATAAAGAAAGGGTAAAATGCCAATAATTTTGGGAATTGCAAATTGACAAAACAAGAATACTTAACAGTGATAACTCACAAGTGGCATACTTCAGAGTCAAAACAAAAAGTTCCAAATGAGGAACAACAACATAATATAGATAACACGGACAATGAACAAAGATAAATGCACGGCTCACACAGAAACATATCAAACACAAAGAGCATACGGACCCAATAATAAAAAAACAAAAAATAAAAGCTGGAGAACAAATATCCACAAGTCAAAGATATAGAAAAGGTACACATGGAATAAGAAGGAATACACATGCAGTAAAGAAGAGAATACTTGAAATCTTTAAGCTTTGGTAAAAAGAGATTACTCACAGAAGGGAAATTTCACCACCAATCAAGCTTTTACCCTACTAGAACAAAAACGATTAAAGAATGAAAAAAATATGAAATATGAAATATGAAAAAAGAATACATAAAGAAGGTCAATTGAAGCAATACTTACTCACAACCACCATCAACACTAGTGACCCATAAAAAACACATCAAGAGACCTACCAACACAAAATCTATTAAAAATTGAAAGAATGAATAAATACAGTAATATAAGAAAAAAAGGGGCAGTTAGAGCTTAGCTCACATGTAGAGATTCTCCGACACCGACAATCTGGACAGAATAAGCACCATTGAGACAATAAAAATAGTCAACGATTAGATTAGAGATCAATGAACTCAAGAATTTTCAGATCTACACTAACCAATTCACAAGAATACTACAATCGAAAGAACAAACATCATCAATAACAGATCCAAATCGAGAAATCAATAACATGTAATAAATAAAGAAAGAAGTTCGTACCTGGAGAAGAAAATAGAAGACTAGAAAACTTCTAGAGAAAGGAAGACCATACAAATGATAGACATATATGCTATATCTTTTTTTCTTTTCGGATTTAGGCTGGTCTTTTTTTAATTTTTAGATTCTTAGGTTTTAGATGTTGTAAACTTATTTATTTTGAATTTTAATAAATAAAATCCCAACAATTATCACTGGGTTTCCATTGATCATAATCACTTCTTTCCTGGGTATGTCTAGATTGTTTGTTGCCCTAGTATTGCTATCCTCTTGATTGTTGACACTTATTTGTAATGTTTGTGTGAAATTAGATAAACGCTTAGGACTCGCATTAGGCAGAATGTTAGGATACGCAATATCACTGGATTTGGCTTCTTGATTAGTGGTATTGGAAGAGTTGGTAGGGTGCAAATTTTTGGGATGGTAAAAGTTTGGGAATTGCTCAACTGATGTCAAAAAACACTGATCAACCGTTGGAGGAGGTTAGACAGTGGACGGAGTGGCCATATTAAGGTTCAAGCAAGTCTAGGTTTAGGATTTAGGTATGAATAGAGAAGAAAACATTTTTTGTTTTCTTTTGGTCAATAATTCTAATGTTTAGTTTAAGACATTAAGATTTAAGTTTATTTTACTTGTTAAATTTCATGTCAAGTTAAAATTAGATAAATAAATTGAAACATAGAAAATAATATTTTTTTATTCATATACCAAACACATGAAAATAAGTAAGAAACTACGACGCTGTTTGGCCATGGATATTATTAACTTTATTTCGAAAAATTAATTCACTTTATTCTAAAAACTTTGTTTAGCCATAAAAATACCAAATACAACTTGAAATTATATTTGAGATTTAGAAAATAGCCCAATACTTAATTTCACTTTTTTAATATTTTTTTTGGAAAAAATCTATTTTTTTTTGAAAAAAATCTATTTTTTTTATTTTTATAAAATTATCCTATTTAAATTATATTTTATTTCAAATCATATTTTATATATTTTTTAAAAATATATCTAAATTTTAGATAATTATTATAAAAATTATGATCAAACAAAACTTCAACTCCAAATGCAACTATGAAAATTTTAAATAAAGTGATTTTTTTTTTATTTTGGCCAAACGCCCACTACATACATTTTGAGAAAACATTTTACTTACCAAACACACCCTTTGTGTCACAACAATGTTGTAGCTGTGCCACTGCAGCAATTTCTCGCTTCTCTTCAATGGCTTCTAACAACCTTCTATGGATTCTGCTTCTCTTCTTGGCCATTTCTTTCTCAGTTTGCCCTAGGGTTCAAGCCATTGGGGTGAACTGGGGCACGGAGGCCTCACACCCTTTGCCACCTTCCAAAGTGGTCGAGCTCTTGAAAGCCAGCAATATCAGCAAAGTGAAGCTATTTGACACCAACCCAGAAATCCTCGAGTCTCTCTCTGGTTCCAACATTGATGTGACAGTAGGCATTCCAAACTCCATGCTTCGTAGCTTGAATTCCTCCTTGAAGACTGCTGAGAGTTGGGTCCATGACAATCTCACCCGCTACTTTTCTGATGGAGCTTCCAGGTTCCGAATAGAGTATGCTTTCATCACCCATTTCATTTGCTTCATTATTTTGGTGTTACTTCCTGGTTCCTTTAGTTTCTCGTTTCCTTCTAGGATTAAGTCTATGCGATTGGCATATCTGTAACATTTTAAATGAAGGTGTTTTATGGGAATATTGAGTTTAAAATGTTCTATGACATGTATTATGCTAGTGGTAGTGTAAGACAGTTAATAATAGTAGTTGAAAAAAGTAGTTTGATAAGAGAAACATAACATAAAAGTTCAAAATTCGAATAGTTAAATGAATTTGAGTTCTTCCGTATCTGAATTTGAAAGTTCTGATAGTTGCACAGAGATGTATAATTAATGGAGTGGTGCCAAACATTTTAAAATATATTAGAATGGAAAGAGTATCGTAGAAATTGCAATAGAGGGAGTCCTTTTGCATTTACATTAATTACGTGTCTTCCTTTTTATTATAGTTTCTTATGTCATTCTAGATATCATGCTTAGATGTTATTTCTATTATGTGAAAGTGATTTGGGGTGAGAGTTTGGTAGATGTATTCCTTACTACACCAGTTTCTTGGTAGTTGCACAAAAGTGTTTGATGCTCTCATACTTTTCTGGTACTTTGTATAATAACAGAAATTGGAGAATCTCACTTCTATGTCTTATTTCAAAAAATTTAAAGAACTAGAGAGATAGCGTGTTAATATAAGTATATTAAATCAAACTTTTTAAGGCAAGAAGTTTTGCCTTTACTGATAGCAGTCAATCTTTTTGCATTAGACAAAGTAGGAAAAAGACCACATGAGCTTCATAAAAGGGAACTTATTTTTTTTAGAAGGTAAGGTTTATGTATATTTAACTAACACAGGACATATGTTGTACTGAAACCATATTTACATCATATCAAAAAGGAAGAAGCTGAACCAAAATCTTAACAAGAAGCTAGGATGTCTATAATTGATTCAGTATCCTCTAGGTATATCTATTTACACCAAAAACAAAGAAGTCTAATGCAATTCAGCTTGATCTTTTGAATTTCACTGCTGTTGTCTTCAAAACACCTAGAATTCATTTCTTTCCATATTGTCCACCAGATACAAGCTGGGACAATCCTCCATCTCCCTCTATCTAAAGCTTTTGCTCCTGCCTCCTCCCAGCTATAAAGTAACTGTGTAACTCCCTATAGAGATTTATTCTTACAGATGATTGCTTCGTGCCCAAATTGGTTGCACTTACTACACTTAGCATCAGGCCTTTTCCAACAATTGTACGAAGCGTGTCCATTTTTTCCACAATGCTTACAAGGAGGGTAGTTTCCTTTGGAGCTACCTGGTTTGTTTTTGTTGTTGTAGCGAGCTGCTCCTTCTCCATTTGTTGGCTGGTTCTTCTTGTTGTTTTGCTTTTTGTATCTTCCACTATCTTCATGTTTGGCTGGCAATGCTCCCTCTCTAATTCCATCTTCTCTCATGACCCTTCTTTGTTCTTGAGCCTGCAAGGAATTCAGTACTTCTGCCAAAGTAATTTTGGACAGATCCTTGGTGTGGCTTCGAATCTTTCAGGTGCAGTAACCAGAATCTTTTCAACAATATGAGAGTCTTTAAACTCAGAACCAAGTAATCTTACTCTGTTTGCTATGTTCATAAGCCTGTCAGAGTACTCTTTGATGGTTTCCGACTCTTTCATCTTCTGCAACTCAAAGTCTCTAATGAGATTCAACACCTGCATACCTTTGATACGATCATCTCCTTTATATTCTGCCTTGAGATAATCCGAGATGGCTTTTGCTGATTTTAGAGACATAATACGAGTGAAAATTGTTGAAGAGACTGCCGAAAGAGGACACGCCTATGCCTTACGTTTTCTGGTTTTCATGTCCTTATGATTATTGATTTGAGCCACTGTTGGGTTTCCGGGTAGTGGAAGAACTTCATAGTCTTCCTCGATTGCCTCCAAAGATCTAAAGCTTCTAGATAGACTTCCATCTGCACTGCCCACATGTGAAAAATTTCACCATTGAAGACCAGAGGTGCCATTGCTGTGAAACTTAAGCTTTCTTCCATGTTTGAACTTTTGGTGTTTCTGGTTGTGGTTCTCGACTCACTTGAAACACTCACTCACAGAGAATACTCACAGATCCCGCAAGAAAAAGAGCTCTGGATACCAATTGTTGTTAATTATAAGAACAAAAGTATATGAGAAAGCAGAAGTAAGAAGTATATCAGCAGAAGAACTCTTTTATTTATGTCTGCAGGCTACATTTATAAGACCTAGAATGAAACAAAAACAGTAAAACACACGACCTAGCAGATTCCCTAAATCACGAACTAACTCCTAAATAATAGGAATGGCGAACAACTAATTGACGAAGTCTTATTCAAAGCTAACGCAGTAAAAATAAATTTACTGCAGTTCAAAAGCAAATTCCTAACACCATAGCTGTTGCCATAATTTCGTTTGAAAATTGAAGATCGAGAATTTTTTTCTCACAAACTTCACTTTATATGTTTACACACTCCATTTTGTAAGGTACATTGCCGTTGGAGATGAACCATTCAATCAAATTTATGGTGATCAGTTCTTTCCTTTTGTTGTTGGAGCAGCTGAGAATATCCAAACTGCGTTGACCAAAGCTAAGCTGGCTGGCAGGGTGAAATTAGTTGTTCCGTGCAGTTCTGATGCCATCCAGTCAGAATCTGACCCACCATTAAAGGGACATTTCCGAGCAGATATAAATAGAACAATAGCTGAACTCCTCAAATTTCTTAGCAAACACCAATCTCCTTTCATTGTTAATATTTCACCCTTCTTCAGTTATCACAGTAACAAGAACATTTCCCTCGACTTTGCTCTCTTCAAAGAAACTGCACGCCCTCATAATGACAGTTCCATAACCTACAAGAACAGCTTTGACTTAAGTTATGATACCCTTGTTTCAGCTTTATCCTCTGCTGGCTTTGATAGGATGGATATAGTCATTGGCCAGATTGGTTGGCCAACTGATGGAGCTGCAAATGCTACCTCATCCAATGCTCAGGTTTTCATGAAAGGCCTCGTGGACCATCTCCATAGCAGAACAGGAACACCATTAAGGCCTAAAGAACCACCAACAGAGACCTATATCTATAGCCTTTTTGATGAAGATCATAGAAGTATAGCCTCTGGAAATTTTGAACGACACTGGGGTGTGTTTACATTTGATGGCCAGGCCAAGTACCAACTTGATTTGGGACAAGGCTCAAGAAAACTAGTAAATGCCCAAAATGTCCAGTATCTTTCTTCCAAATGGTGTGTTGTGAATAACAATCAGAACTTGTCCAACACAACTGCACTGGCTTTGGAGGCGTGTTCTTCTGCTGATTGCAGTGTACTGTCACCTGGAGGTTCTTGTTTTAACCTCAGTTGGCCTGGGAATATTTCTTATGCGTTTAATAGCAACTATCAACAACATGATCAAAGGGCGGATAGTTGTGACTTTGGTGGGTTGGGCTTGATTACCACAGTTGATCCATCAGTGGGTACTTGCAGATTTATTGTTCAACTGCACACGCCCAATTCAGCTCTCCATCAGAGTTTCACTATTTCCAAGTGGACGATCACCGCAGCGACCATTTTGTTATGGCTGGTTTGCGGAGGATTTTGATGGACTTGGTCACTGATTAAATCTTTTTGCACGGCAAAGGGAATCCACTGTTAAAAAACTCATTCAAACAAATACATGTGTATCCTGTGCCTGTCACATATTTTTATCGACTTGTTCAATTAGTCTCAATTTCATGAAAAGGCGCTTAAGTGAGGCCCACCTGCAAACATTTGCAGCATTTTGTAGAATTGTGTTTGGAATTAGCATGTTGGATGAGGTTTCTGGTTAAATTGGATTATTGATTCTCAATTGGCGTATAACATTCTGCCAACTTTTCTTTGTTCAGATTGTTGTGTTCTAGTAAATCTTCTGCCCTCTATTTCATTAAGGGGTCGTTTGGTAGCTAGTAAAGACGTAGCTTGTCTATGCATTAATTTCTCTATAAGTCATACAATGTTTGATAGCTAGTTAGGAACTAAGTTATTCATGTATAAAATTAATACGACGTTTGATTTGCAATTTAGAAACTCGTATAACTAATACATGTATAAGTTATGAGTGAATTAGTGTATTATCTTATGCTAGTAGAAGGTAGAATAGCTAATACCCGCATAACTAATACCCACTTAACTAATATCTGCAGGGGTCGTTTGGTAGCTGGTTAGAGCTATGTAAGTATTAATAATGTAGGGATTAGTTACGAGGGAATCTATGTATTATTTATGCAAGGATTAGTTATTCATGTATTAGTTATACATGTATTACTTATTCCACCTTCAATCGTACTTAATGATTGGTTGTATTCAAATTTTGAGAAGTAACTAGGACTCTGTTCCCCACTATTTCATAACTTAGTAGATATACGCAACTAGTTATCTATCCTGGTGATATACGTGCAAAACTAACGATATATTATGGTTCAACTAAAGTACGATCGGCCCATTCAGGATAATTTTACTTGATCTTCGGTCAGTCTCACAAGTGTCGAATTGCTAAACTTCATTAATTGTCTCAGATTAATTATCTCTGGTCAGTCTAAAATTATTAGACGAGGGTTGGTAGCCTCAAATATTTGTTGTTAATATCTTTTTCTAACCTATTACCTCCTTGGTCTGACAAGTTTAGTGGTGGGTTCTAACATTGTACATCGTTAAGAAGCAGTTAAAGTGAAGAGATTAATAACACATGCAAAAATCACCGTTCAAGAATCACTAATTGTTTAACCTATGCTTGTTAATTCATCATGGTTCCCACAACTCTAGTTATGGTGTTTAGATACTCATGCTTGGCGTAATCACATAATAAATCATAAGAAATAACTTACTTGTATTAACCATGAAAATCTAGGAACTATAGCCAAAACAATCTTCAAGAATCAAGAACATTGAAAAGAACTCTATTTTAATTCTCAAAGCAACGATAATAATATCACAATGTCGAGTATAGGTCTAGAATCATGCATAAAGTCTAAAAGAAAATCTAAGAAAAGTATTTATAAACATAAAATTCTATCCTAATTCGACTAGGAAAATGTGGCCGCATCACTTAATACGAACCGTTATTTGTGAAAATGGTTAGTTCTTGTGGAGAGTCAGTCGTTCTTTTGTTTGGTCTAACCTGGAACTGCAGGTCTTTATGATTGAAATAATAGTCCATTCTTTGGAAGAACAATCCGTTCCTCAGATCATTTTTCTGAGACCAAAATAACACCTCCTCAGATTATTTATTAAGGGGTGACAGGATGGACCGGTTCTTTGGATCATTTTTCTAAGCTCCAAATTTTCACTATACATGAACCTTGAAAATGACTTATAGGACTGTCCGTTTTCAGTAAATACAGGCCATTAAATGAACCATTTTCTTCTCTTCATATTGCTTCCTCTTTAACCACTTTAACAGTCAACTGGATGAGTCATTTTCTCAAACAATGGGCCATTAAACAAGCCATTATTCACACTTCACTTTATCAAGCTCCATACTTGGTAGATTTCAGCCAACACTCCACTTTTTGCTCATGAACCTTGCTTTCCTACACATAAGCACAAAAACACATCATATCTAAAAAAACATACCTAAGAACTCACAAAATCCTTAGTTTAAAGCGTCGAACGTGCCATGAAATCCTGGTATATCAACACCCTCAACTTAGAAACCCTGCTTGTCCTAAAGCAACCAACCAAGACTCAACTACGATGCTTAGGCATCAGAAGACTGGGGAACGCTACGACAATGTACATGAACACTTGACAACACACTCTTTTAACATAGTCTACCCTTCATTTTCATTAAAATAGATGGACAACTGAGTATACACCAGTCTCTTCCACGGACTGATACATGTACTAAATGCCAAATGACCAACCTGTTAAGGCATCTTTCTCAATGACCATCCTCTCCCATTCCAGTTCTTTTCTCTTTAGTCTAAAGAAGATATCGCCCCCCATACTCCCACGGTCCGCTTATCGAGGAATAGAAAGGAAGGATCCGGGGCCAGAGCAAGTTGGGTTGGGGTATAGAGTTGTAAGCGCGGTGGGGGGTGACAGAGGATGTGCTCATACGGTTCGACACACAACTTCACACGTAGCAATTAGACAATGTTACCCTGGTGCTCTCATATCAAAGAACATCCCTCACACATATATGCAAACAAGACTGGGACGGTATAATCAAAGTGCGCTCACCCTCACAAAGAAGTTCAAACAATGCATGTGCACATACCATAAGCTTGCCCTTATTTTCTAAGCTTCCATCATTGGATTGTCTGTAACATCTCAAAAACTCTAAGCTTAGACCCGAACCTTTCTTCATGTGTGTCATGATCAATCCCCTAGTGTGGTGAGTGCCTTGGATGCAAATCATGGTCTTCAGAAACTTCTTGCATCAAGTTATGTTAAAAGCATCCCTACCAATTAAGTTCTCATATAAGATTCTACTAGAGTCAACTTTAAACAATCTTTTATCTTAGAATATGAAGAGTTAGGTAGCCTAGTATCCACTAAATTAAATATCTTTGAGTCTTTTTTTCAATGCCACTGATCGCGCATTAATCCAAGTCAGGAGTTAAAGTTATGAGAGTTTTACCAAAACATATCAGTCTTCCAAAATGACAGACAAGGTTCATAAGAGGGTTCCACGGTCCATTGAATAAACCATGAGCCATAGACTACACTCATGAAACTCAGTCTGGGCAAGGTACAAAAGCCTTGCAAATTGACTTGAGGGTCCACGAAGGGGTTCAACAAGCCATAGAACAGTTCACGAGCCATGGAACACTGCCTGTGGGAAAAGTTTCCTGAGATCCATGAACCAAGTCCACAATCCATTGACTGAGTTCCATGAACCATGGTTCAATCCACGAGCCCCATGCTAGAAAATCTTTCAACTCTTCAGACTCATTCAATAGGGGCATTTTAGTCCTTTCCTACTCTTTTAACCCCTAATCTATGTTGTTTTAAGTCTCTAGGAGGGGTTTTTAACAGATTAGTCGACCCTTTCCCCCTCATTCTCATGATTCAACTTCAGAAAAAAAAGATAATAGAGCATTCTCTTAGACCTTAGGCCTAGGGTTTCTTTTTTAAGCTCCAATCTTTAGTTCTTTGGGATTCTGGAATACGGGTATTTAGTAAGGGTTCCTTTTACCCTTATGCCCATAACCTCAAGTTTTTACTTTGATTTTCATGATCTTATGGATTTAGGGTTCATACCTAATTATGCAATTTGCTACAAATTCAATTACGTTATGATACTACATGATTTCTATTCTTGTTTAAATGATTATGCATGAATTTTTACAAGTGTTTTCTAATTCCAAGATTTGAGAAGAAATGAACCTAGCATGATTTGACAATATTACTTGTTTTTAAGATAATTTGGCATATTCAGGTAACATGACCTCAGAATATCAGAATCTAGTATGAATAAAATATGTCCACTCTTCAGTTAATCAGTCTTTCATAAATCATTCAGAGTAACTAGGTTCTGAACCAATTTTCAGAACACCATTATTTTACATGTGCTATCAGTATAATCAGTTAGGGGTAAGAATTTAGCACCAAGTTAGACTAGGTCCTAGTCTTACCCAAAGTCTTAGAACTACGTTTCACCATAGGTTAATTTATCCCCCCAGTTGGACATCAGCTCAGTGATCACATCAGCCATGCCTTTATATCGTAACAAGGTATATTGGGTCCTCTTGATGGGGCCTATATATTGGACTCCATATTAGCTCACGTGGTTTATGTCGGTTAATAGACTTTCCCACAGACTAAGACTTAGTAGATTGTACATGACCCTCAGTTCAGTTCAATTGCATCTCATTATGATTTTTTTAAGAGTATCTTCACATATTAGCTTTATGCACATTATTATTGGGGTCATTGTACTATAGTTTAGCTCTTTGCACTCACATTGCATTCAGTATAGCATATCAGTATTCCTTTTTGCATGCTCAGTTTATCTTATAGTATATATATGTCACATGCTCAGTACATTCAAAAGTACTAATCGTATACGCTCTTGCACTGTATCATTTTATGATATAGGTTCGGGCGCTCAGTCTCAGCATCACAGTTAGTCCAATCTAGTGCCACATCAACAGTTACTAGTGGTGAGTCCTCATCATTCGAGGATGGGTCTTCATGATATTTTCTTTAGTAAGTTCAATTTTCCGTATTTAAAGTTAGTTGGGGGCTTGTCGCAGTAGCTCATCAGTAGTAGAGACTTTCAGACATAGAGTCAGATATTCAACTTATTTCAGTTTGGTATTACTTTTAAGACCTAGTTTAATTTCAGAGAGTACTCAATTTATTATGAAATTTACAAGTTAATTCAGTTTAGCTTTTGCACGGTCATGGGTTAGCTTGGAGTCATTTGTGGCTTGGAGTCTCAATTTACAAGTTTATATAGAAAGGCTAGTATTATGCCATGTCATGGGTTAGCTTGGAGTCATTTGTGGCTCTAAGCACAGTGTTACATCCATGGTGTAGGCTCAGGGAGTAAAAAACTTGGTATCAGAACATCAGATTTAAGGTGTCCTAGAGTGTCTGAAAGCCGCATGGGTGTGAAGCGCACCACACTTATGAGGGAGAGGTTACAAGACGTTTTAGGAAATTTCCCTTCTTTCATGTTCAATATCGTGTGATAGAGTTTAACTCTATTTACCTTTCAAATCCATGCTTTACGCATTTCAGATAATGTCTCTATGACGAAACAACGCTAGCAACGCTAAGCCTCTAGTTCTAGACCATGAAATTATGAATGTTGAATTTTGCAATGCCATTTAGATGTTGGCTCAGGCTATGACCAACCAGGCAAAGCAACAGGCACCTGCCCCTATTAACCCAAATGGTGGGTTAGCTATTGGCCGAATTAGAGATTTCATTCGTATGAACCCGCTAGAGTTCTTTGGGTCAAAGACAGATGAGGATTTGCAAAACTTCATTGATGAAGTGAAAAATATTCTTCATGTTATGTAGGTCACTTGAATTGAAAGTGTTGAGCTAGATTCCTATCAACTCAAGGATGTGGCTCACATTTGGTTCACTCAGTGGAAGGATTGTAGGGGCAGAGATGCAACTCGTATGCCTTGGGATTATTTGGTTGGGGATTTTCTGGACCGATTCTTCCCAAGGGAGTTGAGAGAGTCAAAGGTAGAATAGTTTGTAAACTTGAGGCAAGGGTCTATGTCAGTAAAGAAGTATGGGTTGAAATTCACTCTGCTCTCCAGGTATGCTACAGAGATGGTGGCCAAGCCGAGGACTAAGATGGGTAAGTTAATTTTTGGAGTGTCAGACTTGGTTAAGAAAAAATGTAAGACTGCCATATTGATTGGGTATATGGATATCTCCAAACTTATGACTCACACAATAGATTGAGAAGGAGAAATTAAAGGGGAGAGAGAGGAAATAAGAGGGCCAGAATAGGTACTTTTGAGTACATCCAACAGAAAA
The DNA here is from genome assembly GCA_003996215.1 of Jaltomata sinuosa. Lineage (NCBI taxonomy): Eukaryota > Viridiplantae > Streptophyta > Magnoliopsida > Solanales > Solanaceae > Jaltomata > Jaltomata sinuosa. The sequence continues at coordinate 222,112 of QJPP01002788.1, read as the reverse complement.
TCGGGGGTGGGAACCGGTCTTCTTTCCGGCAGAGGTCATCCAGACCAGCACATTTTTCAGCTGGTTCTGCATCTCCCAAACCTCAACATGATCAGAGGAATAGAACATCAGGCTCAAAGTCTCAGGGCAGTTTCACAAGCAGCCGCACGTTTCTAGCATATCCTAAATGTGGTAAGAACCATCCAGGTGAGTGCCTTTATGGCAGGGAAGGTTGTTTTGGATGCGATCGGACTGGCCATAAGTTGAGGAATTTCCCCTTTGCTAGATGTGGAGATGGGGGTAATAGGGCTCAGTCCACTACTACAATAGCTCCAGCAGGTTGCACAACTTAGCAGGGTACTACTTCTGGTGCAGGCAGTGGTCAGCACCAAAACCGTCTCTATGCCATATCATCTCGCCAGGACCAGGAGAGCTCACCTGATGCAGTCACTGATATGTTGCAAGTCTTTTCTCATGATGTGTATGCTTAATTACACCTTGGAGCTTCATTCTCTTTTGTGACCCCTTATGTTGCATGTAAATTTGGAGTCAGTCTTGAACAACTTCTAGAACCCTTTTCAGTTTCTACCCTAGTCGGTGAGTCAGTCATAGCAAAATTGGGTGTATAGAAACATCACAATTTTAGTCCTCCACAGAGTCACCTCAACTGACCTAGTAGAATTAGTTATGACTGATTTTGATATCATTCTTGGCATGGATTGGCTACATGCCTGTTATGCCTCAGTTGACTGCAGAACTAGAGTTGTAAAGTTTCAGCTTCTAAATGAGCCTGTCTTAGAGTGGTAGGGTAGTCCTTCAAGGTCTTTAGGTCATTTCATATCTTACCTCAAGGCTAGGAAGATGATTTCAAAAAAGTGCATCCATCATATAGGTTGAGTTCAGGACATTGAGTCCGAGACCCCATCCCTTCAGTCAGTTCCGGTAGTTAGTGAGTCCCTAAAGTGTTTCCTAAGGATCTGTCCAGAGTCTCTCCCGAGCAGGAGATTGACTTTGGGATAGACCTTCTTCGAAATACGCAGCTCATATCAATTCCTCCTTGCAGAATGGATCCAACAGAGCTAAAGGAATTGAAGGATCAACTAAAATACCTTTTAGATAAAGGTTCCGTCAAACCTAGTATTTCCCTATGGGGTGCCCAAGTCCTTTTCGTACGAAAGAAAGACCGTTCTCTTAGAATGTATATTGACTACCGTTAGTTGAACATGGTCAAAATCAAGAATAAGTATCCCATCCCTATGATTGATGACCTATTTGACTAACTTCAGGGTGCCAGTTATTTTTCCAAGATTGATCTTAGGTCCAAGTATCATCAACTCAGAGTTAAAGAATGTGACATTCCAAAGACAACCTTCAGAACTCGGTATGGTCACTATGAATTTGTGGTTATGTCTTTTGGACTAACAAACTCTCCTGCAGCTTTTATGACACTTGATGAAAAGGGTATTGAAACAGTACTTTGATATGTTCATCATTGTCTTCATAGATGATATTCTTTTTGGGACGACCTAAAAAGGAAAGTGTGCCACATAAAATGGGATGGAGGGAGTATTACTTTTTAGACTTAGTTTTATTTCAGAGAGTACTCAGTTTATTATGAAATTTACACGTTAATTCAGTTTAGCTTCCGCTCAGTTTTATCTATACATAAAGACTAGTACTATTCCATGCTAGGGTTAGCTTGGATTCACTTGTGGCTCTAAGCATCGTGTTACATCCAGGGTGTAGGCTCGGGGCGTGACACTATCGGATCAGGATCACTATAGAACATTGCTTGGCTTGTAATATAGGCTTAGGGACTAGTATGGTAGATTTTGATAAGTGACTCAACTTTTCTTGGACACTACACTTTTCTTTACTTTTTGTTCTCAGCCTTTTTTTTCTTCCCTTCCCTTATTCCTTTTCAATCAGCTCGGGTGTGGTTTTATTTCTAACTTTTTAGCCTTTTTTTTGCTACATATTTTCTGCATTTTCTTTTCTTACTCTTGTTTTTTTAAAGCTTACCTCACCCCTTTTGTTTTGATCAAACCTTCATTTTCCTACCCAACTTTCCTTTTCGTTTTTCCCATTATTGGCCACCCTCAACTTAGGTTTTTTGCCTAAGTTGAGGCTTAGTATCCAAGGAGGGACGGGGGACAAAAGATGGATCTACTTAAGTGAAAAAAAGAGGGACTGGGACAAAAGATGGATCTACTTAAATAAAAAAAATGGGTTGGCTATCAGCGTAATCAAAGATACAGTTAATGTCTCAAAGTAGGGATCTAGGGATATATATATATATATATATATATATATATATATATATATATATCATTTGGTCGGTCATTTTGGTTCTGAGTGACTTATACAAAGAAGGCCAATGATCCTTTCCTAACCTTTCTATCCTACGACAGTAGCAAGGCTAACCGATCAAGTTCTAGATTGCACACAAAGAGTATAAACTAACCTAGAGTACCTCACACACACATGGTATACGATTGCATTACTAATTACCATTTATTCATTTGGGATGATATTTTAGCAACAATTACCCAAATCAATACAAACAATGTAAAAAACTAAGTCTAACAGGTTAACATATCAACATGAAGCACCTACAAATTTTTTGGAAGCATCTCAATTTATTCAAAAAAATAGTTCATGTGTGCCAGTTTATATCATGCTGAAGTTCTCCTGACTACTTTTATACCTAACACATCACACATTCTAAACATGCTGGTTCAACAGAAATAAAATTCCTTGGGGAAGGAACCCAATGAGAAAACTCCAAGGACACATATACTCATGGTACCCCTTAGGTTGCCTCTCAAGCAGTGCCTGATTTAACATCATGGCACAATGCGTGTATCTTGATTATTCAGACTTCATCAAGATATACCTGGACTACTCTCACCACACCAGAAAGAATCGTGCATTATATCTAATGCACTAAAAAATAAAAGCATAGGAGACAAGAAGATACTTGTGGTGCCTAAGCGCCGATGTCTGGTGTCGAAGACGTGGTCGGTGGTGTGGCTCCCCTACTAGCAATAGTAGATGCAGGTGCATCTACCTCAGTAACAACAATATCAGTAATTAGACCAGTGCCTGGTGCTCCCTCAATAGGGTCTAAAGAAGTGTCAATGCTTCAGTACACCCCACTAGCTGAAGAACCTCTACCCATGACATCCACTTTAGTATGCATTTCTAATCTAGATAGTTCCATGGTCTCCTTCAACAATTTTGCCTCCTCCTTTTTAGCTTTCCTTGTGTCTTTTTTCTTCTTCTTGGCTCTCTTATATGGAGTCAAAGCAACCTCATCACCCCCCTCTCTAGATCTTATCCTCTTGCTATATGGGGGAAATCTGCCAATAGATCAATAAAAGATGATTCCTCTGCCTCGGCTGCCTCATCAACTAGTGTATCATCAAGAATGGGCAGTGTCCGTGCCTGAATGACATATATATTGGCCTCGAGATTTGTCAAGACAATCAAGGATGGTTGTGAGATGTAGTGCACTTACAACCCTAAGATTGTCGATTACTCACGACTCTATCCCGTCAAGGGCATTAACCCGCATTATAGACTCATGCAGAGGCTGTAGTGCTACCTCGATTATTTTCTGGATAAGGGGCTTAAGTTGGTTGATAAATTGCTTTACCTGTTTCTTAGCATGTGCAGCTTGTCAGGCTACTCGGCTAAAGCTGTCTCTAATGAATGCAATGGCAGAGGCTTAAGCTGGTGGGCGAGCTGCTATAGCCATGGGAGCTATTGCGGGAGTCATGGAATTGCCAGTCTCAATAGCTGGCATCTGAGAATTTGTGGTCCCTGGCTCACCTATATATAATGGGTCTCAACTTGCTCACCGACCTCATGTAAATCTACTAGAATAGTGCCCCTAGATGTAGAAGCTTGAGCCTTACCCTTAGCAATAGGGTTCAACTTATCCCATATCTTGGCTATGTCTTGAAAACCTTGGGCATGTACTGTGTAATCCACTCCTTGCAAGGTAGGCACTTGGGCCTCTCTGCATAACTCAGCTATCAGACAGGGGAATGGGATTGTAGTGATATATCTTAGTGCCATCTCTCAAATCTCAGCAACCACGACCCTGGCTAAATAACATCGATTCTTGACATGTGGCTAGCAACAAGTATAGCCTAGTCTACTGTAAGTTTAAAATGCGAAAAATGCACAAAGAACGAGAAAATGACCTAGAGGGTCATTACAACATCCACTACTAAAAGAAATTTCATCCTCAAAAGTTAAAGAAAGGAAGATACCTAAAGGCTCGAAAAGGCGAGGATAGCGGGTCCACATGTCGGTCTTGATCTTCCAAGGAGCCTCCTCGACAAGACGATGCCGCCATTGAACCTTAACTGACGGAATCTCCTTGGACCTCAACTTCCTAACCTGCCTATCCAAAATAACAACTGGCTCCTCCTCAAAGGCTAGAGACTCATCTAATTGAACTAAATCCCACTGAAGCACGTGATACTCATTCAGAATATACTGCCACAACATAGAAATAAGGAAAATGGGGTGAACACCTGAAAGAGAAGGAGGAAAGGCTAGCTCATAGCGACAACCAACTTGCCCTTTCAATGGAATAAAGAGTTACTACAAGTCAAAGAAGAGTAAAATCTGCACAAAAGGACAAAGGGCTATGGAATCTGCAATGAAAAGAATCAAAAGGACAAAAAAGAGAAGAATTAAAAAGACAACAACATTAAATTAGCAACAAAAGGAGTAAAGAGACAACAACATCAAATGCCAAAGCTCCATTTTCAAGGGAGCAACTTCCAACAAGATAAATATGATCTTTTGTATCCGTGTAAAATTAAGTCAGTCATGTGTAGACACGTGTTAGATAAATAGAGTTAGTAGTAAATTAAGTCAACATTTTTATATTCATGTAATATTAAATCTGCCATGTGTAGACCCATGTTAGATAAATAGTATTAGTAGTCGGCTGAGTCAGCACTTTCAGGTCTATTTAAGACCTTTGCTTTGTATGAAGGAGATTATTCAGAAACTTAGACACTCACTTCCATATTGCCCATCCTTTCCCTCTATGTACTCAATCTTTCGCTCTACTCAATAAAAATCTTTCTTGTAAGTACTCTCTTTCTCTACTATTGTTTTAATTTATTTTAAAAATAAAACTTGTAGTATCTTTTGGTTCTTTTTAGTTTTCTTAACTGTTCTTTTGTTTGTTTAATTTCCTACTATTCTTTTAATAATATTTTCAAATTAATATTTTCAAATTATATCTCATACTTCACATTTTGGAAGTGAAATTGCCGAATGAAATATTAATGGACTCGCAGAACATCAAATATATAATAAACTGCATGAAATGAGAATGGCCATTTGTAATGACCCTCTGGGTCATTTTTCGTTTTTCATGCTTTTTCTGCATTTCGAGCTTTTCTTCAGTAGCTACAGGTCATTTATGACTTGCCATGACTGACGGTCTGGTGCCTGGGCTGTCCGTTAGGTCGTTATGACCATTTCCCTGTTTTAGCACTTAAGGTTGGTAAATCTTTGACTTTGGTCAACTTTCTTGGCAAACGCACTCGGAATCGAATTTCGATAATTTGGTTGCCTCCGGAACAGGTATTTTGGTCTAGTGGGACCATTGGTTTGGGTCTGAGTGTTTTCAGTTTCGTTTTGTGTGGCTTTGTGTGTTTTGAAGTCAGTTTGGCTGGTAGGGTTGACTTTGGTCAACAATCAGAGAAGACGGCCTCGGATGGAAATTTCATCAGCGCCGTTAGCTCCAGAATGTCAACTTTGGGTTAGAGGGACCTTTGGTTCCGGTCTCGAGGCTTCCAAACTTGTTTTTGGGTTTTGAGTTTTGAGTTGGTTTTGGGCGTATGGCCCACTTTTTGTTAAAAAGATCTCCGTTGGGAGTTTTTTCAATTCCATTGAGTCCAGAATGCCGTTTCTAGTACGGTAGCATGGTTGGTTTGTGTTCATGGGGTTCCGGATGAATCCCGAGGGTCCATTAAAAGATTTTTGGACTTGGGGAAATTGCTGGTTGCTGCATTAAGTTGCAGACACTTTTGCTCTTCGCGATCGCGAGGATCCCAATGCGTTCATGATGGTCTGGTTTCTTGACCATCGCATTCGCGAAGGGTTCCATCGTGTTCGCGATGTACCCGACTGGGACCTGGCTTGGCTTTCTCTTCGCGAACGTAGCCTGGACCACCACGATTACAGTGGTTGGGACAGCTGTTCCTCGCGAACGCGGGGGTCCTATCTTGATCGCGATGAAGGACCCTTGGTAGTTAAATAAAAGTTCAATTTTGTTTTCTCCTTCACTTATCCGAGAAACTCCATTGTTAGGCTCCTAAGCTCTAAGTTCCAGCTCCCTTACATCAGTATCTTCATCCGGTAAGTCCCCCCCCGTTGCCCCTCTCCTCATTCTGTGTAAATTCTCGTGTTTTCCCGCTAAATTCCCTTGTTAATTCTTAAAGTTGGGGGAGGGGGGTGGTTCTTGTAGAATCTGGTCTGTTGGGGACTGCATGCTCGGGAATTCGTGCAACTCAGCTCTGTGACGTGTTTTCCTTATCGAGGTTGGTCTTTGCTTTTAAATTCCGAACTTTTTTGTCTTAATCCCGTGAATTAGTAGCACTTCGGGGCTGTTTTGGTCCCCGAATCGAGCTCCAATTGCGCCCAAACTTTGGGAATGGGTTCCTTAACCACCGCGAGCATAATTGTGATTTTTGTTTTCTGTTTTATTGCGCGGGCCTTGAGGTTTTTTTTTTCCGACCCGATTTTCAGCTCAATTTTCCGTATAGCAATATGGGTGTCATTATTCTCGTCTTGACACCTAGTTTATGTTCTTGATAGCGTGGCAGCTTTCTGAGACTGTTCGAAAGGGGAAGGCACACGAGTGACAGTTTGTGCTTGCAGTTTATCGCCGAGGTAGGTTACGATTTACCCTTTTTAGACTGAGTTAGTTAGATAATGTATATGTGTATGTTACTGGAACGCTAGGTTAGATTTTAGATAGACTTTAGGCTTGAATCCTGTATAACATGTTAATTGGCCATTTCGGATCTTTAGCTTACCGCTGTATGTTATCCTTAGCCTATGAACTTGCCTCTTTTGTGTGACTAGTATAGCATCCTTAACGTGTTTTTAGGAGGCTTTAGATGTAGAATATAGTTTGTTTCGTGGTTTTAGCTTTTATTTCTACTTTACCACTTTATTCTATCATTGTGTGTAACTGTGGGCCCGAGGCCATGGTTAGAATTTGGGTGGAGTTCCAGATTAGTTCTCTTGGTTTGGAGGGTAGTCTTGCCCTGTTTGATCTGATGGCGTGGTTTTTCCCTCTGTTGTGAACATTCATACTCATATCGCATGGCATATCATTGGTACATCATGGATGGTTTTTCAAAGGTTTTTGGTTTGAAATGAGACTTTACTCCGGTTGTGGAGATTTCTGGACTTCAATAAAAATTACTTTGAATATTACTATGGGATTTTGGAAAGAAAAGGAGAACTACTATTTTATACATATATTTATAGTCCAATGCGGTATTCCAGACCCCCAATGCGTTATTTTGGTTATTTTACTATTTCACTTATATATATGCATAGTCCGATGCGATATTCTGGGCACCCAATGTGGTATTCCGGGTTTATATTATGTTGCATTCACACATGCATCATCGTTCACCGCATTGCCTTTGCTTTGGCACGTGGATTGACCTTAGTTTTTGGATTGGTATTGTGTTCCTTTCTTTGTTGGTTTATTGGCATGTCTCCGGCTTTATAACTAGATTTAGGTGAGTATGGGTAGCTTGGCTTTCTTAGCTACGGAGGAGCGACCTTTAGCTTGGGACATCCAGTCCTTGGCTAATAGGTTGGTTCGACTTGACATTTCTGAGCCGGGCCGTATTCTTACTTGTGTTGAGGCTAGATCTTTCTTGTTGGAGCAGATTCAGGCACAACAGTTTGATGATGCAAGATTGAGGATTATTCGTGACAAGGTGTTGAGTGGTGAGGCTAGAAAGGAAACTTTAGATTCAGAGGATGTTTTGAGGATTGAGGGTCGTATCCTAGAGTTGGTGACTTGGTCAGATTGATACTGGAGGAGGCTCATTGTTCTAGATATTCCATTCATCCCAGGGCAGCTAAGATGTATCGTGACTTGAGGTAGCACTACTGGTGGTGTGGGATAAAGAGGGAAATTTCGACTTTCGTGTCCAGGTGCTTGAACTGTCAGCAGGTGAAGTTCGAGCACCAGAGGCCAGGTGGTTTACCACAGCGGTTGCCCATTCCGGAGTGGAAGTGGGAGCGTATATCCATGGACTTTGTGGTCGGATTGCCACATACTTTGTGGAGATTTGATGCTATTTGAGTTATCATGGATAGGTTCATGAAGTCTGCCCACATCCTGCCGGTTCAAACTTTCTACAGTTCCGAGAGGTTGGCCTAGATCTACATTCGAGAGATTGTCCGTTTACATAGGGTGCCCGTTTCTATCATTTTCGACCGAGGTACTCAGCTCACTTCGCACTTCTGGAGGTCTATTCAGAGAGAGTTGGGTACTAGAGTTGAGCTTAACACTACTTTTCATCCGCAAACAGACGGCCAGTCAGAGCGTACTATTTAGGTTCTAGAGGATATGTGGTGAGCCTGCGTTATTGATTTTGGAGGTCAGTGGGACCAGTGTTTAGCCTTGGTAGAGTTTGCATATAATAATAGTTACCATTCCAGTATCCAGATGGCTCCGTTCGAGGCTTTGTATGGTAGGCAGTGCAAATCTCCGGTGGGTTAGTTTGATGCTTTCGAGGTTAGGTTGTGGGGTACTGATTTGCTTCATGATTCTATGAATAGAGTTCGGGTTATTCAGGAGAGGCTTTGTACTGCCCAGAGTAGGCAGAAGAGTTATGCTGACTGGAGAGTTTGAGATCTCGAGTTTATGGTTGGTGATAGTGTGTTCCTTCGAGTATCACCCATAAAGGGCGTGATGAGGTTCGGGAGGAAGGGTATGCTTAGTCCGAGGTTCATTGGGCCATTCGAGATCCTTCGTCGTATTGGAGAGGTTGCTTATGATTTAGCCTTGCCTCCTACTCTTTCTAGTGTTCATCCGGTATTCCATGTTTCTATGCTGCGGTGGGACATTCCGGATGAGTCTCATGTACTTCAGTTGGAGTCGGTTCAGTTGGATGAGTCCTTAGCCTTTGTGGAGGAGCTTTTTTTTTTGGACAGCCAGGTTAGGAAGTTGAGGTCCAAGGGATTCCGTCAGTTAAGGTTTAGTGGCGGCATCGTCCTGTCGAGGAGGCTACTTGGGAGATCGAGACTGATATACGGACCCGTTATCCTCGTCTTTTCGAGTCGTTAGGTACTATCCTTTTTCTAACTTTTGCGAACGAAAGTTCTTTTAGTAGTGAATGTTGTAATGACCCCCCAGGTCATTTTCCATTTTCCGTGCTTTTTCTGTATTTCGAGCTTTCCCTCAGTGGATACAGGTCATTTATGACTTGCCAGGGCTGACGATCTGGTGCCCGGGCTGTCCGTTAGGTCGTTAAGACCATTTTCCTATTTTAGCACTTAAGGTTGGTAAATCTTTTATTTTGGTCAACTTTCTTGGCAAATGCACTAAGAATCAAATTCTGACAGTTCCATTGGTCCGGAACGGGGATTTTGGTCTAGTGGGACCATTGGTTTGGGTCTGAGTGTTTTCGGTTTGGTTTTGTGTGGCTTTGTGTGTTTTGAAGTCAATTTGGCTGGTAGGGTTGACTTTGGTCAACATTCAAAGAAGACGGCCTCGGATGGAAATTCCGCCAGTGTTGTTAGCTTTGGAATATCGACTTTGGGCTAGAGGGACCTTTGGTTCCGATCCCAAGGCTTCCAGACTTGTTTTTGGGTTTTGAGTTTCGAGTTGGTTTTGGGCGTGGGGCCCACTTTACGTTAAAACGATCTCCATTGGGAGTTTCATCGATTCCATGGAGTCCGAAAGCCATTTCTGGGCACTCAATTCGACACTCAATTCCATGGAGTCCGGAAGCCATTTTGATGCAGACATTCTACAGGGCACTCAATTCGGCTACCAAGCCGACGTTAGACAACACAGCAGGTGGAGCGTTTATGGGTCGCACTTTTGCCGACGCCACAACTATTTTGGACAGGCTCACCAAAACCAACAGGGCCTGGCACACACGAGATTCAGAGATAGCAGCTAGCACTTATGTAGTTGGTGTGTCAGCAGAGCAGCGCAGAAAAGAGGAAGAACGGGACCAAGACATGGCCCATCTAAAAACGCAAATGGACCTCTTGACGAAGCACTTGATGTCAGGAAGTATCGAGAAGGTGAAAGCCGTGGGTTCGCAACGTAGAGCAGCAGCGGTTGAATCTGAGGAGGAGGCCAACTATTTGGGGGGTTTCCAGGCCAATGGCCAGGGAAACCAAGGTCGGAACTATCAGAGAGACAACCACTATGAGAAAGGCGGCTACAAAGATCGCGACCAAGGAAACTGGAGGAATAACACCGATAGAGGTGGGTTGTATATACCACCTGGTAATCGGGACAAAGCTGGCAACGAGGCAAAGACATCCAAACTTGAGAACATGATGGCGAAGATGCTGCTGAAGGTGGAATCGACTGACTCTGGGGTAAAGGCAATGAGAACTGAGTTATCAACATTGAGTCAGGTAGTGGAGTCACATTCCACCGCGATCAAGCAATTAGAGCAGCAAGTGGGTCACATCTCGGCATCTCTAAACCCAAGGAAGACAGGTACCTTGCCGAGCGACACCACTCATCCGAGGAATGACGCAAGCTGTATGGCGATCACCACAAGAAGCGGAAAAATATTACCGGAATCACATCCGGTAATTCAGACTCAAGGTGATGTTGCGGATGATGAACATGCAGTAGAGGAGGAAACTCAAAAGCCCGCGGAGAAAAGCAAGGAAGCTGAAAAGCTTCCAACTATGATGCCTCGACCACCACCTCCTTTCCCACAACGTCTCAAGAAGAAAGCTGACGATGGTAAGTTCCTGAACTTCATGACCATGCTGAAGCAGATTTCAATAAACATACCATTGGTGGAAGCGCTGGAACAAATGCCCGGTTATGCCAAGTTCATGAAGGACTTGATTACAAAGAAGAGGTCGGTAAGCTTTGAACCAGAAGACAACCTCCACCACTGCAGCGCTATTTCTTCAAGGTCGTTAGTCGAAAAGAAGGAAGATCCAGGTGCTTTCACTGTTCCCTGTACTATCGGGAAGCTCAACTTCGGAAGAGCATTATGCGATCTTGGTGCTAGCATCAACTTGATGCCGCTAGCGGTCTACAAACAATTGGGTTTGGGAGCTCCTAAACCGACGTCCATGAGAGTGATGATGGCTGACCGTTCGGTAAAGCGACCGGTGGGAATCTTATCTGATGTGCTGGTCAAGATTGGTAAGCTAATATTCCCGGCCGACTTTGTGATCTTGGATTGCGAAGTAGATTTTGAAGTTCCCATAATCTTGGGACGACCATTGTTAGCCACAACAAGAGCACTGGTCGACATGGAGAGAAACGAACTGACATTTCTGGGCGTTTCGAGTTGGTTTTGGGCGTGGGGCCCACTTTACGTTAAAACGATCTCCATTGGGAGTTTCATCGATTCCATGGAGTCCGAAAGCCATTTCTGGGCACTCAATTCGACACTCAATTCCATGGAGTCCGGAAGCCATTTTGATGCAGACATTCTACAGGGCACTCAATTCGGCTACCAAGCCGACGTTAGACAACACAGCAGGTGGAGCGTTTATGGGTCGCACTTTTGCCGACGCGCACACTATTTTGGACAGGCTCACCAAAACCAACAGGGCCTGGCACACACGAGATTCAGAGGTAGCAGCTAGCACTTATGTAGTTGGTGTGTCAGCAGAGCAGCGCAGAAAAGAGGAAGAACGGGACCAAGACATGGCCCATCTAAAAACGCAAATGGACCTCTTGACGAAGCACTTGATGTCAGGAAGTATCGAGAAGGTGAAAGCCGTGGGTTCGCAAGGTAGAGCAGCAGGGGTTGAATCTGATGAGGAGGCCAACTATTTGGGGGGTTTCCAGGCCAACGGCCAGGGAAACAAGGTCGGAACTATCAAGAGAGACAAACCACTATGAGAAAAGGCGGCTACAAAGATCGCGACCAAGGAAACTGGAGGAATAACACCGATAGAGGTGGGTTGTATATACCACCTGGTAATCGGGACAAAGCTGGCAACGAGGCAGAGACGTCCAAACTTGAGAACATGATGGCGAAGATGCTGCTGAAGGTGGAATCGACTGACTCTGGGGTAAAGGCAATGAGAACTGAGTTATCAACATTGAGTCAGTTAGTGGAGTCACATTCCACCGCGATCAAGCAATTAGAGCAGCAAGTGGGTCACATCTCAGCATCTCTAAACCCAAGAAAGACAGGTACCTTGCCGAGCGATACTATTAATCCGAGGAATGACGCGAGCTGTATGGCGATCACAACAAGAAGTGGGAAAAAGTTACCGGAATCATATCCGGTAATTCAGACTCAAGGTGATGTTGCGGATGATGAAGAGGCGGTAGAGGAGGAAACTCCAAAGCCCGCGGAGAAAAGCAAGGAAGCTGAAAAGCTTCCAACTATGATGCCTCGACCACCACCTCCTTTCCCACAACGTTTGAAGAAGAAAGCTGACGATGGTAAGTTCCTGAACTTCATGACCATGCTGAAGCAGATTTCAATAAACATACCATTGGTGGAAGCACTGGAACAAATGCCCGGTTATGCCAAGTTCATGAAGGACTTGATTACAAAGAAGAGGTCGGTAAGTTTTGAACCGGAAGACAACCTCCACCACTGCAGCGCTATTTCTTCAAGGTCGTTAGTCGAAAAGAAGGAAGATCCAGGTGCTTTCACTGTTCCCTGTACTATCGGGAAGCTCAACTTCGGAAGAGCATTATGCGATCTTGGTGCTAGCATCAACTTGATGCCGCTAGCGGTCTACAAACAATTGGGTTTGGGAGCTCCTAAACCGACGTCCATGAGAGTGATGATGGCTGACCGTTCGGTAAAGCGACCGGTGGGAATCTTATCTGATGTGCTGGTCAAGATTGGTAAGCTAATATTCCCGGCCGACTTTGTGATCTTGGATTGCGAAGTAGATTTTGAAGTTCCCATAATCTTGGGACGACCATTGTTAGCCACAACAAGAGCACTGGTCGACATGGAGAGAAACGAACTGACATTCCGATTGAACAATGAAGTGGTCAAGTTCGATGTGTCCAAATTGATGAAGCAACCAAGTGACATGAGGGTGGTCGCGGTCATCAAGGCTATTGAGGAAGTCCCTGCGGATGTGTATCTTGAGGAGAAGGGTTGTCTGGAAACCCGAGCTGTTATGAGAGTAAGGTCACGATCGCAAGAGGAGAAGCAGGTTAAGGAAAGCGGTGAAAGATCAAGAAAATGAAAACACCGCAAGAGAATCTGCAAAGAAAGAGCGAAGAAGTTGTCGCGACTAGCGATGGAGCCCAAAGAGGAAGCTGGAACGCCACACTCCATCGAGTTCTCTTGTTTTGGAGACCCTGGCGGTCTCCAACATCGTTCCAGAATCTGAGTCATATCGACTTCACAGGTATTCCTGTATTCTCACAGTTTTTAGTTTTCATATGTATGCATTGGGGACAATGCATGAGTCTAAGTTGAGGGTGTGGGGAAACCTGTGAGTCACCACCGAGGGTTTTTGTTGCCGTGTTTCTTTTCCCTCCGGTGTGCTATTTAGTAGAACCGGCATGTTTAGGTTGTTATTTTTTTAAATTTTTTTAGTGTCTATAGCAAGCATGGCGTTTTTCTTGTTTAAAAACGAGGCCCCTTTAAAAATTTTCTGGTTTTGAGCTTATGTTGAAACGATTGACTGTCTGGATCCTTGTATGTCATTGTGTGATTATGAGTAGAATGAGTATGCCTAAGCCGAGCGGTTGTTTGATAGTTGGTAGCGATATAGTTTCTTGGTGCCAAGAGCGTGTGAGATTATTGTTATAAATTCTTACTCTGTGCATGCATCTAGAACTTGCCCGGTCTATTTTGTTAAGTTCGAAGTTTGGTTGCTTAGGAAAGGATCACAGGCCCTTTTTGTGTGCAGTCCACTCAACCTAAAAGACCGTCCAAATATAAATAATCCCTTTGATCCCTGTTTGAGCCATAATTGATCTTATTCTTTCAATAACCTGTCACCGTTCCTGTTTAACTTTGAATCCCTATTTTGGCCCTGGTCCTTCCTTGGACATCGTGCACCTCAACGCAGGCAATCGACCTAAGTTGGGGGTGGCTACTATAGAGGTAAACCCTGTTTTGGCCCTGGTCCTGCCATGGACATCGTGCACCTCAACGGAGGCAATCAACTTAAGTTGAGGGTGGCTACTACAGAGGTGAATGATAAGAAAAAGAGGATGGAGAAGATTGGTTGTGAATAGAATGAAAATTCGGGTGTGTGCCTAAGAAAAGAAAAATAAAAAGAAGTAAAAAAAAGATCGAAAAAGTAACAAAAAGAATTCTCAAAATACAGAGGCCGCACCTGTAGCTAGAGAGAAGGAAATAAAAAGGCGAATAAGGATGGACAAAGTAAAGTATGTGGTAAGAAGACGTCGGTAGTTCCAAGGAGGGCTTAGTCGCTAACCCCTAAATGTATCCTACCTGCACCTTAAGCCTCATTACAAGCCAAAACAAGTCCTGTAGTGATCCTGAGCGGCTTTCCGAAGAACCGAAATAGAATAGTAAGGGCAAGCCTATGGTATCGCATGTGCATTGTTTGAAATCGTTTGTGAGTGTGAGCGCTTACCTAGTCCCAAATCTTGTGTGTGGGATTTCTTTGTGGTGAGGGCACCAAAATGTCTGTATTGTCTATTGATTGTTAGGATAGCTGCGCGTGTGTATGCATAATATTTTATCATATCGGAATGACATGTTGGGATCCTTGCAAGTTAGTGTTTCATACATTTGTGTACTACGAGGGAGCTTGAATTAATGTTGAATGACCATGAGTTGCTAAAGACACGAGTTTGTTGCTAGTTGAGTCGTCGTGTTATTGTTTTGTGTTGCTTGAGGACAAGCGAACGTCTTAAGTTGAGGGTGTTGATGTGCCGCCATTTTACGTCACTTTCGACTCCTTTAAACTAAGAACAATCGTACGTTTTCAAGCAACCGTTGTCGTTTTTGATGTTTTTGTTTTGTATTTTCAGGAAATGGAGACAAACATGGAAACGGAAGGAAATACGCGAAAAACGACATTCTGCCTAATAGTGACGGCCTGAGTGACGGCCCGTCACACATGTGACGGTCCGTCACAGTGACCGTCACACCAAGGCAGCACCACTGCCTAGTGGTGACGGCCCAGGCGACGGTCCATCAAGCCAGTGACGGTCCGTCAGCCTGGCCGTCACACCTGGGCAGTCCGCTACGCGGAATCCGGACGATTTTGGGATTTGTTTCCTAGACTCCTATAAATACCCTATGTTAGGTTTATTTTCATTATGCAAGTTTATTTGTCAAGATTTTTAATATAGTTTTCCCAATAGTTTTAGGAGAGAATTGGAGAGCAAGAAACACGTTTTCCTTGTCTTGGAAACGCGTTCTTGATTTGTTCTTGAGTTGTTCTTGAGTTCTTGGTTTCTTGTTCTTGGAATACTTGAAGATTGTTTTCATTATATTGTAAGGATCTTTTCCCTTTATTATGCTTATGACTTTCTTTTCTTCTTCTTCAAGCATGATTAACTAAAACTCTCACAACTAGGGTTGTGGGAGCCATGACAAACGTAGCAAGATAGATTTCGGGTAGCGTCGGGTTCAATATATATGTTGTCACGTTGTTAATCATTCATTATGTCACGTTTTCTAGTGTTTGCAAACATTAGAACTTGCCTAGGTTTAATTTGCTTGAGTAAAGAGATTAAAACCGGGAAACTTGATTAACGACGAGGATTCGAGACTACTAACTCTCGTCTTATGATTAATGCTGTAACTAGATTAATCCACTTGATGTTTAGGATTGAAATCTAAAAGCACACCTTTTCAAGTTTGAGAGAATTGAAAAGTAAATTTGTCTATTTGGTTGAGAAACGTTTAGACGATACCATTAATTCAATCGCATCGTGACACGCATATAGAAAGAACCCCGTTAAGCCTAGAATCGACTTTGTTACTAACGCATGGTAAACACTTCCCTAGTTCTCTCTCTCCTATTGATTATCATTCATACGTTAAGTGTTTGTTTTGTTTACAAATATTGATCACAAAACCCCCCTATTTACCGGAAACTATTGACGACTAGTCACATACTTCACTAAAGGCTTAATCTTCACCATATTCTCTGTGGGATTCGACCCCAACCTTTGTTGGGTTCTATATTTGACTACGACCGCTTACACTTCATTAATTTGAGGTGTAGTTTGGGCGTTATCAGTAGTCTCTTGATATGGCTTTGGTTCGGCTATCAATCTAGCCATGAGGCCTAGTGCAAGAATAATTGGGTGTCCCTAATAGATTGCATTGATGGGGATGGGGGTGACGGACACTTTCTTACCCCGGACGATGACCGCATCTGGATTGGGGAACTTATCCTTGGGACCTTTATAGCCCTTGGAATCCTGTATGGCTTGGTAAGCTGCAAAGAATTCCCGAACTATCTCTTCATAGTATCCCCCGGGAACATCTTGAAATGGTTGTCACTCTCTAACAACAAACTAATGGTGCATATTGGGCAGCTCGTCTCCAACTTCCCCCAAATTAAAGCTTTGCTCCACATTAAAAGTTCTGTTTTTATCCCGAGTGTAGTAGGCTTTCATGCCCTCTACTCCAAAATGGAGGCTTGCTTCTTCTGCAGCCGACCTTAGTCTAGGTTGGCTCCCTGTGTGTCGCCTGTTAGAAGACATAATCTGCATCCAGAGATTGTGAGCCAAGAAAAAAAAAACACAGCCTAAAAATGACTTAGCAACTACAAAAGATGGAATGCAATGGACTAGAAAAACAAAGTAGGTAATTGTTATCTTGTGCGAACCACATGCGAAATGCACCAGGAGGAGTGTGCGTCGCATGTGCTATCGCACAAGCCCACCGAACCTTCAGGGATTTTTTTCAACTGAGGTGCAATGCTGGTGCGATTCGCACCATCAGAAGTGCGTGTTGCACTGCACGTCGCCCCTCAGATCAGTGACCTGCTCATTCTTTTCAACTTGGTGTGAAACCAAATCACATTAAACAAAAGGGGAAAAGGGATTATGACCTTAACTTCCGGGTACTCAAACTTCCCCGGACTTCCATTGACACAAACACAAGCAAGAAAGGACTCAATGACTTCCCTTAAGATGGACGTTACCCTATCCATCATTGAGAACATCATGCCCTTCTTACACAATGGGCACCAATAAGCATAGCAACACTCAACCTTTCCTTCACAAAGCATACACACCAAATAGATTTTCAACACGGATCACGGGCTTACAATTAGCATTATTCAACCTCAATAGTCAACTATCAATCAAAACCTGATGACAAATGATGATTTGACCTTAAGAACGACGTCACCCAATCTATCATTGGGCCAAATCAAGCACTTGTCACAAGTGGGTTACTCAGACTTCACCCCAACACAGATTTCAAGGCAAAACATTATTACCAATCAACATGCATAATCAAGATTTACAATCTACCAAGTTGACACTAAGAGAGATCATCACTACAACTCAAAATTGGGGACCCAAAATTTTGGATCCCACCCACAATCAACATGGTGATTCTACTAAGCATGCTTCACAATATGAGTTCCCAACTATCATAAAAACAACTATTTCACGTCGAGGAACTTACCACAAGTGAATATTATGAAGGGAAGAGTGAAAATCGAAGCTTTTTGAACTCCAACAATGGTGACCCACAATGCCTTTCCAGAGAATGACGGCGGCGACATCGGAGGCATGGCGGAGAAGATTGGGTAAGAGGGGAAGAAGGTTTTGGGAGAGTTTGAGGGTTTAGAGAGAATTTTGAGAGGGAATTTTTGGGAGTTGAGGAGAAAGATGGTGGAAAAAGAAGAGAAGAGGCTGTTTTAAAAGAAAAAGAAAAAGAAAAGTCGGTCGGGTCATCTCTGGGTGGGTCGGTTAACAGGTTAGGTCAATTAAAATTAAAATTTACCTGTTGTGCGCCATTACATATGATTCGCACCAGGCAAGGTATGGACCACATGGCGTATCGCACATGGCCCTTGTTTCTTCCCTGGGTTTGCCCATGTATCTGTTTGATCATGCGTTGGAGATGTGACACGCACTTGGGCTCGTGCAGTCTGCACGGCTCAGCACACAACACCTTCTATTTGTCAGATTTCCTTCAAGTCTTCTGGTGTGGCGTGCAATAGGCTGTACGACACGCACAATTGCTTGTGCTGTCCACACAGTCCACCATACAACCCCTTTTTCATTTCTTTCCCTTGTTCAATTTATCCATTCATGCATACCTATAAAAACACCAAAAACAACAAAAAATAACCAAACACAAATAAAGAAACTTGGGTTGCCTCCCAAGTAGCGCTTGATTTAACATCGCGGCACGACGATGCTACCTTAATCCTTAATCATTCTTTGGGTTGGTGATGGTGTCGCTAGGCAACATCCCTTTCATCCTCAGGTTCATTTGGCTTGAGAGGTGGGTCATTTGGGCCTCAAGATGCTTGATCGAGGCATTGTGGGAGCTCACTATTTGGTGAAGTGTTGAGACCTCACTCTTTAGTCCACTTACTCCCGAATTTGTTGTGTACTCCTTTTTAAGAACCAAGGACAACATGTCCTCTAACTTGGATTGGCCGAGGTTGCTTGTGCCTGGTTGATACAGAGAATCAGATTTGTTTGGGTGGATGTAAGGATTAGAACTCCTGTGATTGAAGCAATCACCATCCTTGTCTCTATCATGCCAATTTCCATCCCTCTCTTTGTCTCTAATCCAACCTTGATTCTCTTCCCGTGGGCGATAATACCCGGGGTGAGAACCCGCCAACACAAAACATAGATTTTCATCAACCTAGGTCATAAGCTCTACATCACTCACTTTGACTTCTGGTGTATTCACTACATTTACTAACTTAGCACCGCCCGCTCCCATTACATGCTTGGCCATCAAGTCAATTTGTTTCATCATCTTGGCCATTATGTCATCACGTTCCTCCTCCTTTTTCCTCATTTCATTAACCAAGATAGTTGAAGGTCCTCCTGAAGATGGCAAATCCGCTTCTCTTGTATGCCAAGATTGATTGGTCTTCGTCATTCACTCTAAAAAAGTCAAGGCTATGGGAAACTCCAAGTCCATGAAGGTACCACCTCCAAGATTATCAGCCATCGATTTGTTCATAGAGTTCAGTGATTGATAGAAGCTTTGGAGCAACACATTGTTTGACAACTCATGATTTGGACACAAGAGAAGCTTCTTTTTAAATCTTAACCAAACTTCATGAAGAGGCTCATCTGGGAGTTGCCTAAAGTTGGTAATCTCATCTCTTAGCTTCATCATTCGAGATGGAGGGAAGAATCTCGAGGTAAATGCCTCAACCAACTCGACCCAAGAAGTGATAGAGTCACCCGACAATTCTTCCAACCACACCATGGCTTCCCCCGTCAAGTAAAAAGGGAATAGGCGCAATCGAATGGACTCTTGGGAGATATGTTGGAAGATGAACGGTTTACAAATCTCCACAAAATTCCAAATATGTCGGTTGGAATCTTCATGTGTTGCTCCACCAAATAGACCTTTCATTTGGATTAAGTGGAGCATGGTGCTAGTCACATGAAAAATAGCATTTCCCACCGTGGGGGTTAGGCGTATTGCACCTACACCCTCTTGCATCATAGGCTCAGCCTCGTTGACTTCCATGAAGCCGTCAATGCTCTCATTGTCGTCGGCTTCATTCATGGGCTAGCCTATTTAATCACAACACAACCAACAAACAAAATTAAAAGAAACAAGTACTCTCAAGTTGACTTCAAAACAAAAATAAAAAATAGCTAACACTCACGTCCCTGGCAATGACGCCATTTTTTATGAACGCTCAAATCGTGCTCTCCAATTAGGAGGCCATAACGATCATGAAGTAAAATAAAATTTATAAATCCAACGGATGTCGAGGTCGTACCCAAGGGACTTGATGTAGCCAACTAGAGATTGTATGAGTTGATTTCAAGGCGAGAGTAATTGGTCAAACCAAACAAGTAAAAATTGGGGGGAATTGGGAATGTTGTCACTACAAACGCAATTCAATTAAAAGCAATAAAACTAAAGGTGGGCGTACCAAGATTGACTAGATGAATAGGGATGCATATCCAATGGGGCATTAGCTATAGGATGGGTTAATCATTAATTCACTTCTACGCTCACCTATTGACATGAATAGCATTGCTCATAGGTTTGAAATGCTATCTCTCGATCAACATCCACATTTCCGATGATTTCGGTTAGAACATCATCGATGTGATAAACAATCAACCAACATTAGCTTGGGGAGGTCGTCCTATTTCTAGCTCAGACCCATAAATGGGAGATTCCTATGATTAGAGATATTTCTAGCCTCCAATCTAGATGGATTCCCAAGTACCCACTAGCAATTTCACATTCACGACTATGAAATTCTCTCCCGAGCAATCATATAGCTAAGTAATATAAATTAATATTTGCAATCACCAATTTTAGGATTAAAACTTGATGAAATTACTAGACCCATGTCAAATAAGCAATTATAAAGGTGAATTAACAGCACCCACACCCATTAGCTAATCACCCATCATCAATACACTCCTAGACAGGAGAATTTATCCACTCATAGAAGGAGAAGAAGAGATACCATCTGGGTAAGTCAAATTCCCATCCATTATAGCTGAATCTCAAGTTCTAGAATCAAATTAAGCACACAAATTGTTAACCAAGATATTTGGATTGAAAACCCTCTCTCAATGGAGGTGGAATATTGTTTACAAACCAAAAACTATTCTCTAAGAATCAGGTCTGAAGTGTTGTATATACAAATTGAGCCTAAAATGGCCTTTTATATATTCCCAAGTCATCATATAAAATTAGGACAAATTTGCC
This sequence comes from Jaltomata sinuosa, assembly GCA_003996215.1. Lineage (NCBI taxonomy): Eukaryota > Viridiplantae > Streptophyta > Magnoliopsida > Solanales > Solanaceae > Jaltomata > Jaltomata sinuosa. Next base: position 201,041 of record QJPP01002788.1, on the reverse strand, counting down.
CTTTGAGAGGTGTGCAATGCGACGTGCGGTTTGCATATTGCGATGTGCGCGTCGCACACCTGCTTCAACTCGATCAGTGACTCGCAAGTATAGCCCTAGGATGGAATAACTAACCCACAATCATCGAGAGATACCACTCAACTCTCGACAAGGAAGAACCAAAATCTCATGTTCCGCTCAGAAGGCCACACAAAGTACCTCAATAAGATAGGACTCCCTAGCCCTCTCAATAATAAGAAATCCCACAATCGGAGCCTCAACAGGTTAACCATCACTAATCCTTCAATAACCGAAAGCCAAGACAAGCTCTAAAGAAAGACAGGAGTAAATATAATCTACCTACAGTCCCAATGGCCGCCAATACAACCGAGGAACGCAATCAAGTGAAAACAAACCCTCCGGCCGCCCATACAACCAGAGCGTACACTGAACACACAACAAACAAGGGTGGAATTAAAGCATTATATGATATGATATGACAGTAACTGGTATGTTCCCCCTCAGGTACCCCGTGGGTTCGTATAGAGGCGGGACCCATGGAAGGCTCTTTCCCGTGTACCTCTCCTCCATCGTACACCCCCCGTCCTGGCACGCTGCGTCGGCCCGTATCCTGTGGCCCAGGAACGACAGCGGTCTATGGAGGTCTACCTCTCGACCACATACAAAAACTCAATCTCAAATGTGTCCTCCGGAATCGAGTCTGGGTTCAAGCCAGTGGCTAAGTCTCAAATGTAGCTCAAAACTCGAAATCTCGAAGTACATGCCCGGTTTTGACCTGAGTCTAAAACAGTAGTAGTAATCTCAAAAGACCCTCTCAAAGGGTGCCCGGAGTGTGGCTGGGTCTAAAACTATGATAAAAGTCTCAGTAACCCTCTCAAAGGGTGTCGGGTCTAAAACTGTAGTATATCAAGTCTAGTGCTCTGCCCGACAGAGACTAGTATCAACAATAAAATCAGTGGGAAATCATCCAAAAATCCCCTTTTCTATCATCAACAGTACCAAAAACAGGCTCTCGGGGCCATGCAAGTTTAGGAAAACCATCTGTAGTGGCTCGCAACCAAAACTGTAGTAAAACATGCAGGGGAAAACCTTTTTCATGGATGATATGCTCGCACACAAATATAAAATTAGCCCAACGGCTCACAAAAACTCCTATCAGCCCTGCACAGGCCCAACAGCTACTCAGCAGACATAACCAGCCTAAAAGGATCATCTCTATATCCGGGACTCACTGACATTCCCCAAATAACCCACCATCTATGTTGCAGAGTCAATACAAGGCCACACAGGACCACAAGGGTAATATACAATACTACGCGAATACTATAAACAACGTAGGAATTAAACGGATGAACAAGGCAGACAATGTATGGGTACCAACCTATAACAACCCACCCAAGGATGTTAATTAATGTAGTTATAACCTATATACGCAGAGTCTAGGTAGGGAAAGCCATAACCTACTTGTGATCCGACGAATAGCTGTGGGGACGGCGTCGTCCAGGCTCAAACTGCTCTGGGAGGCTCCAATTCGCAAAACTAATATCAAAACAGTAATCTATATGTAAAAACAAGACTAACAATAACCATAATGCCATAAGCACAACCGGGTCAAAATCCGGGTCACAAATGGGCCCGTGAGCCATGCAACCCGAAATCGGAAATGAAAAACACACTTGTGTTCCTTACCAAACAGCCCGCTCAAGTCAAGAATTAAAGATGAAAATTTGTAAGAAATCAAAATCGGAACTTAGTCAAAAGGTACTTACCACAACAAGAAGGCAAGCTAAGGAGGTGCAAATTCCAAACCCACAATCATGCAAGCTAAGGAGGTGCAAATTCCAAACCCACAATCATGCAAGCTCAAGAAGGCAGCCTCTACAAAGGATTTTCAAGCTTTGAGAAATGGCAACGATGGAGGTTTTCCAAACAATTGAAGAAGAACAACTTGGGGGAGAAGAACTTACCAAAATCGACAAAGAAATGAGACTTTCCAACCCAATTGATGAATTCCCCAAGCTAAGACTAAAAGAAGAACTTTGGTGGAGAGGATTTTTAGTTGGAGCTGGAACTAAATGAGAAGTAAGGCTGGAAAAATGAAGGCCCAAGAATTATATAGTGCTGGTTGTTGGTCAGCGCTATCGCGCTAAAGGAGCGCGATCGCGTTGAAGGAAAAGTCCCAGACCAGCGCTATCGCGCTATAGGAACGCGGTCGCGCTGAAGGGAAAAACTCAGACCAGCGCAATCGAGCTAGAGGAGCGCGATCGCGCAGAAGGGGAAATCACAAGCCAGCGTAATCGCGCTAAAGGAGAACGATCGCGCTGAAGGCCACCAAAAGCAGAAAAACCAGCAACAGCCAAAAACTTCTACGGGGAATTTCGGGCACAATCGGAACACGATACTCAAAAACAAATAGAGCTATTAGGGTGGAAATGAGGTTTCGGACTCAACGGAATTGACGAAACATCCATATGAGGTTGTTTTGGAATAATGTTGACCAGAGTCAACACTAGCTAATGCCAACCAAACAATCAAAATAAGACCAGCTCACCCGGAATGTTGACCAAAGTTAACTAAACCAGCTCAACCAAACTCCCATCCGAGGCCGTCTTCTCCGAATGTTGACCAAAGTTAACTAAACCAGCCCAATTGGCCTGAAAACACAAAACGAGAGAGAATTCCAAGCTGAAAAGGTCCCGAATCCTGACCAAAGGTTTCTCTAGACCAAAGTCCATGCTCCGGAGCTAACAGAATTGTCAGAATTTGATTCTGAGCATGTTCACCTCGAATGTTGACCAAAGTCAACGAATTCAAAAAGCCTAAAGCTCTAAAACAAGGAATGGCCAAAAAGACCAAGCAAACAGCCCGGGCATCGAAATACCGATCCCAGCAAGCCATAAATGACTTGGAGCCGCTACGGTCAGGCTCTAACGGTACAAGAAAGGCAAAAATGCGTAAATGACAGGAAGGGTCATTACATCATCCACTACTAAAAAGACTTTCGTCCCTGAAAGTCAGGAAAGAAGGATAGACTAGAGACTAAAAGAACAGCGGATACACGACCCATACTATTCTCTCGGACAACCTGGATAGCCTCCTCGGCCGGACGGTACCTAACAGAACCAACGAACGCAACCAAGCCTAAACTCATTACTAGCCAAGCTAGATCCAAACTCAACCTCCAAAACTCCAAAGATTTGACCACCTAAGCTGAACTTCGAGAATCTCAATCGGAAGCACCGACACACCACCGAAACCAGAGAATCAAGGCTATACACACACAGAGCTTGAATCTTCAAAACCACAACCAAATTTCCCAGAAGAGCCATCAACCCAAAACTCCAACTTATGAACCCGCTGATCCGCAAATCTCTTTTATCCTGAACAGAACCCTTTCACACATAACCAGAAGTTGCATACGAGTCGAACACTCAACCACCATCGAAGAATCAACTGAAACACCAGAAATACACAGCCTTCGCTTATACTCTACCACGAACGAAGTCACCCTCTATACTCAAGTTCTACCAAAGGCAAGCTAAAGTCTACTAACTTTTGCCATCCAAGATAACAACCCATAGAAGGTCTTCGAAAAACTAGAGTTAACTGACCCGACTGACCATCAAGCAACGAAAGAACAATTTTGCCAACACCAAACTCGCTAACTGAAACCAACTAATCATCCAATCTGAATCCAACTAAAATCCGCAAACCAAAGATAAAAGAGGCATATATGAATACCTTGTGTTGACGGAGAAACTTCTATACTGTAGAACAAACCCAACCGCTGCACCATGCCGAGTCTGAGTCAACTGGAAGCGAATGAACCAGGGCAACCTTCCCAATAGACCAAAAACCAAAACCAATCTCGTCAAGGAGTGTGGTAAGCCTACCACAAAGCTCAAAATCACCGGCTAAGCTCCAAACTCTGAGAATATCGCTGCAACTCTGAATACTCGAACACCATTCTGAGCTGAAGTCGTCTTACCAAGCTCACCTCGGGAAGAAGTCCACCATGCCATGAGTACCAAGTCAAAACACCCCGAAGGCAAATGAAAAGGGTGCATTGGGTCAAAAGTTACAATCTAGCCATAGAAAGTTTTGCATATAACTTCATCTCACTCCCTTGGCTCGAATCAACCACTCTACCACATCTGCACACAATCAACTATTTCGAAGCATATATCATACCGAACTGCTAGCTAGACCATACTGGCCATGTCTAACCAGCACTGGAACCCCACATAAACAACAACTACGGAAGAATCAACTAATTAAGCTTTCAAATCCTCGGTAAATGAAGGCGACCATAAACCTCAAAGCATCATTAGAACCTAAGGATAGGCTCGATAGTCTCAACCCGTACAACCTGACCACGCACAATACATCACCGCTGATTCTGAAACTTACACCACTGCACCTGTCCGACTAAGATAGAAGGAACTTCATACCATGAAGAGCACTGCTGAAATTAGGAATATCCCGCCCAATACAGAGGTTAGCCAAGGACTAGGTATCCAAGGCTAATAGCTGCATTCGAAACTGAAGTAAAGAAGCTAAGTTGCTCGCACCCACTGCCTCCCATCACTAGGATGCTGCAACTAAATAGAAACTCCCACAAACCATCCGATGAAACTTATCAAGCCATGATTCTGAACCTCAACTTTCAAAACTGCCAACCCAAGCCTTTGTCGAACCCGTATGCTGCCAATGAACCCTTAAGAACCCAAGCCAACTAGGCTTGAATATGCAAGTTGCCAACACCGCCGCTGCTACCAAAACACAAACCTATCGATGGAAAACCCACTGCAATGTGTAGACGGCTGAATCAAATAACCAACATACAATCCCAAAGTAAACCTTCATCGCCACCTCAGTCAACTACTAATACACATAAACACCAACACAGAGTCATCTCCCTCCTTTTTTAACTAAACAGAATTCCTTCCTTAGCACATACTAAACCTTACAATTTCTTTCTCAAGTAAGAACCTGGAGCCATTCCCTTAGCTACCAAAACTTACATTGTCAGAACTTAACAAGGCAGGAGAGAGAGGGGCCAAATTGCCTGACTCACCCAATATGCTATGAATACAACCCAACCATGAGGTTATGGTCAATACTTAGTCGGAAGTGCTAAAGTCCAAACCCAATCACCATGACAATATCAAGAGCTCATCCAGAGAACTACGATCAGGATTCGTTCCAACTGGAACTGGGGATACAACAAAACACCCAAAGGACAAGGAACTGGAGGAGACTATGGGAACAACCCACGTACCTTCCAACCTCCTAAGCTAATCAACCAAGAGGGTCGACTCTAAACACTCAGGAGGCCAAACCGATCTATTCCCGCTAGCATAACCAAAATCTCCCAACTAAGGCAAAATCTCAACTTCGGCACAAAAACTGGTAATACACCGAACCATCACACGGATCTCTAGTCATGCTAGATAACAGCCTAGGCAACAACCATATAGGACGACTAGAAAGGAAGAACCAAAGCAAGCCTAGAACCACAACAAGGTGGAAGCGAGCTCTACAAAGCCTACTCACAAGCTACAACTCCAGGTAAGACACCTCACAAGGCTAACTCACCCCCATCAACTACTAAAGAATAAACTACCAAGAAAACAACGCATAGATACTACAATCAGGAAATCAAATAACTAAATAAGTAGTAAGTAGGCATATAAGCAATTAAACATCAGAAAGGATAGAATCGCAATACGAGTAGGACCATCACAAGTCGAAGGTAGAAAAAGCCTAAGCTAGAGCAACGGTATCAGGAACCTCTACCTCTGGCCCACCAAGAGGGGCATCAAGCTGACGGAATCTAGCTCTGGACTGAGTGGCCAAAACTGAAGGCCCAACCGGCCCTCGTCGAGGACAAGCTCTATAAAGGTGACCAATCTCTCCACAATCATAACAACCAGGATGACCAGGATACAGAATCATGGGGCAATTCCTAGCAAAGTGCGCACACTCACCACATCGAAAACAACCTCTACTAGATGAAGTCCGACGGGAAGATCTCACTGAACATGACCGACCACCATGGCCTACACCCTATGAAGGAAAACCCCGAAGGATATTATTCGTACCCTGCTTGCTCTGCTCAACATGTCCTACACAACCACTCTCTGGAACCCGTGGAGCAACTGAAACTGACCCGGTAGATAAGAAGTAGTGGAACCTATCTCTGGTGGAGAATCCCTTACCTCGAGTCTAAGAACCTCAAGAACTATCCTGGCAACGACGCTTCCGAGAACCACCTCCATACGCCTCATAGCACAAACCCTCAACAGCCCAAGCATGGTCAACTACCTAAAGGAGAGGCATCCCAACTGTAACTAAATGCTCGGTCACCAAATGGAGCGATGAAATCAAACCTCCCACAAAGCTTCGAACCCTATCAAACTCTGAAGGTACAACCTTTGCAGTACGCTTAACCATGTCATGAAACCTCACCTCATACTCCAATACTGACAGACAACCCTGCTGAAGAACTGGAAGCTCTATCCTAACTGAAGCACCACTCATAGAACCAGGTACTGAAACACTCACCGGAGGACTCAGAGTCCCAGCCACAGTGTTCTGAAGAACCGGGGTCGCTACAAATCTAATTGGAGGCTTGACTAGCCCCACACCCTCTAGCTGAGGTGGTAAAATCTCACTCTGAAGTCCTGGCACTAACAGAAGCATTGAAGCATCAGGCATAGAAGCCTCGACACCAATCGCTGCCGAACTCATCTTAGGCATCTGAGAATGAATGAACAACCGTCTTAGAAGTCAATAAAGACAGGAACACAGGATAAGGATCCAAAAAGATGAAAGTTTTCATAACAATTCCCTATAGCCTCCCGCAGATAGGATACGGATGTCATCGTACCGATCCACGATACTCTACTTAGACACTTGCCTCTATACCACAACACAGGTGAACCTAGAGCTCTGATACCAAGCTGTCACGACCCGATTTCTCCGGTCATGATGGCACCTATACCCCCCAGTAGGGGAACCAATCCCCATAGCCCAGAGTGGTTAGTAATAGGCTACTACCTAACCAAAACGCACAATAAGAAGAAATAAGAGGAAGCAGAATTTAAAGGTAGACAAAGCAGAAACAAAACTCGAATATATAAATAAAGAAAACTACACCAACCCCAAGACTTGGTATCGATAATACAGAAGCTTCTAATAGAGTGCAAGTGCTAGAAGTAAAAAAATACAATACAATTTGTCTCTGAAAGCACAAGGAGTAACAGTGCCAAAAGATGAGATACGGTCAAGCCTCGACCATCAGGCGCTCACCCTAGTCTCGAATATCCATAATCTGCATGAGTCTCCAACGCGATCAATGGCGAAAGATAAAATAATATCTGCACAGAAAGTGCAGAAGTGTAGTATGAGGACCAAAACAACGGGTACTCAGTAGGTATCATCGGCCGACTGAGCACATATAAGATATAAAAATAGTAAGTAATAGATAGAAAGAAAGCAGTCACTGAAGCAATAAAGGAAGCACAAGGAGCTAGCAAAGAGAATAGGCAACCAAAAGCTACAAGTAAAACATGCTAGCACAGAGGATACAATTACACAGAATCACAGATGAAGGAAAGGAGAACACACCTGAGGTCCTTGAACAACAATATAAGTAAGTAAAGAAAGAGAGCGAGTTGAGTAAATGGTGGTATATCCGTAACCTCAAGTAAAGGGGAAAAGACGTAAAGTAGTCTAACACACTCAAAATGGAATCAAGAAGTATAAGGGAATCATAACACCAATCCAATCACGTGATAACATAAACAGGAATTTACCTCGCAAGTACAGCCCTAGGATTGAGTAACTAACCCACAATCACCGAGAGATACCACTCAACACCCGATAAGGGAAAAACAAGAATCTCATGCTCTACTCAGAAGGCCACACAAAGTACCTCAATAAGATAGGACTCCCTAGCCTTCTCAATAATCAGAAATCCCACAATCGAAGTGTCAACAGGTTAACCATCACTAATCCTTCAATAACCGAAAGCCAAGACAATCTCTAAATAAAGACAAGAGTAAATATATTCTACCTACAGTCCCAACAGCCGCCCATACAACCGAGGAATGCAATCAAGTGAAAACAAACCCTCCGGCCTCCCATAAAACCAGAGCGTACACTGAACTCACAGCAAACAAGGGTGGAATCAATGCATGATATGATATGATGTGATAGTAATCGGTATGTTCCCCCTCAGGCACCTCGCGGGTTCGTATAGTGGCAGGACTCATGGAAGGCTCTATCCTGTGTACCTCTCCTCTACCATACACCCCCTCTCCTGGCATGCTGCGTCGGCCCATAGCCTGTGGCCCAAGAATGACAGAGTTCTATAGAGGTCTACCTCTCGACCACATACAAAAACTCAATCTCAAAATGTGTACTCCAGAATCGAGTCCGGGTTCAAGCCAGAGGCTAAGTCTCAAATGTAGCTTAAAAATCAAAATCTTGAAGTACATTCCCGGCTTCGACTCGAGTTTAAAACAGCAGTAGTAATCTCAAAAGACCCTCTCAAAGGGTGCCCAGAGTGTGGCTGGGTCTAGAACTGTGATAAAAGTCTCAGTAACCCTCTCAAAGGGTGCCCGGAGTATGGCCGGGTGTAAAACTATAGTAAATCAAGTCTAGTGGTCTGCCCGGCAGAGACTAGTATCAACAATAAAATCAATGTGAAATCATCCAAAAACCCCTTTTCTATCATCAACCGTACCAAAAACATGCCCCCGAGGCCATACAAATTTAGGAAAATCGTCTGTAATGGCTCGCAGCCAAAACTGTAGTAAAACATGAAGGAGAAAACCTTTTTCATGGATAATATGCTCGCACACAAATATAAAATTAGCCCAATGACTCACAACAACTCCTGTCAGCCCTGCACTGGCCCAACAGCTACTCAGCAGACATAAACAACCTAAAATGATCATCTCTGTGTCCGGGACTCGCAGACATTCCCCAAATAACCCACCATCTATATTTCAGAGTCAATACAAGGCCACACATGACCACAAGGGTAATATACAATACTATGCGAATACTACAAACAACGTATGAATTAAACGGACGAACAAGGCAGATAATGTCTGGGGTACCAACCTATAACAACCCACCCAAGGATGTTAATTAATGTAGTTATAGCCTATATACGCAGAGTCTAGGTAGGGAAAGCCATAACCTACCTGTTGTCCGACGAATCGCTGCGGGGATGGCGTCGTCCGGGCTCGAACATCTCTGGGAAGCTCCAATTCACAAAACTAATATCAAAATAGTAATCTATACATCAAAACCAGACTAACAATACCCATAATGCCATAAGCACAATCGGGTTGAAATCCGGGTCACAAATGGACCTATGGTCCCCGCAACCTGAAACCGGAAACCGGAAACAAAAAACACACTTGTATTCCTTACCATCCCGGGAGAGCATGCCCAAAAATTCAGCAAAAAAGGATAACAAATGGGGCTCAAAACAGCCCGCTCAAGTCAAGAATTAAAGATGGAAATTTTTAAGAAATCAAAATCGGAATTTAGCCAAAAGGTACTTACCACAATGAGAAGGCAAGCTAAGGAGGTGCAAATTCCAAACCGACAATCATGCAAGCTCAAGAGGGCAGCCTCTACAAAGGATTTTAAAGCTTTGAGAAATGGCAACAATGGAGGTTTTCCAAGCAATTGAAGAAGAAAAACTTGGGGGAGAAGAACTTACCAAAATCGACAAAGAAACGAGACTTTCCAACCTAATTGATGAATTCCCCAAGCTAAGACTAAAAGAAGAACTTTGGTGGAGAGGATTTTTAGTTTGGAGATGGAACTAAATGAGAAATAAGGCTGGAAAAACGAAGGCCCAAGAATTATATAGCTGCTGGTCGCTGGTCAGCGCTATCGCGCTAAAGGAGCACGATCGCGCTGAAGAAAAAGTCCCAGACCAGTGCTATCGCGCTACAGGAGTGCGATCATGCTGAAGGGAAAAACTCAGACCTCGCGCTGAAGGGATAAACTCAGACCTTGTTCTGAAGGAGAAATCACAGGCCAGCGCAATCGCGCTTAGAGAGCGCGATCGCGCTTAGAGAGCGCGATCGCGCTGAAGGCCACCAGAAGAAAAAAACCAGCAACAACCAAAAACTTCTACAGGGCATTCCAGGCACAATCAGAACCCGATACTCAAAAACAAATAGAGCTATTAGGGTGGAGACGATGTTCCAGACTCAACAGAATCAATGAAATTTCCATACGATGTCGTTACAGAAGAATATTGACCCAAGTCAACACTAGCTAATGCAAACCAAACACTCAAAATACGCCCAGCTCACTCGGGACCTAAACCAACCACCTACCTAACCCAAACTCGGCATTCCAAAGCTAACGACGCTGACGGAATTCCCATTCGAGGCTGTCTTCTCCGAATGTTCACCAAAGTCAACCAAATTAGCCCAACTGGCTTGAAAACACAGAACGAGAGAGAATTCCAAGCTGAAAAGCTCCCGGATCCCGACCAAAGGTCCTTCCAGACCAAAGTCCATGCTCCGTAGCTAACATAACTGTCAGAATTCGATTCCGAGCACGTTCACCTAGAATGTTGATCGAAGTCAACAAATTCAAAAAGCTTAAAGCTCTAAAATAAGGAATGGCCAAAAAGACCAAGCAAACGGCCCGGGCATCGAACTACCAATCCCAACAAGCCATAAATGACTTGGGGCCACTACGGGCAGGCTCTAACTATACAAGAAAGGCAAAAATATGTAAATGACCGGAAGGGTCATTACATCTAGTTGAATATGTTGCCTACTTCCTTTCATTCCTTTTTACTTGAGGTTACCGGTATACTGCCATTTTCTCAACTCTCTCTCTTTATTTACTTATATTGTTGTGCAAGGACTCCAGGTGCGTTTTTCTTTCCTTCACCTGTGATTCTGTGTATTTATATCTTCTGTGCTAGCATTATTTGCTTATAACTCTTGGTTGTCTATTCTCCGTGCTAGTTTCCATATGCTTTATCCATATTTTTCGTGACTGCTTTCTTGCTATCTGCTATTTACCATTTTTATATCTTATATATGCTCAGTCGGCTGATGATGCCTACTGGGTACCTGTTGCCTAGCAATTGGTGCTCATACTACCTGTTGACTGCTTTCTTGCTATCTCATCTGTTGTATTGTTACTCTTGTATCTATATTCGGAGACAGTTATACTTATCATTTTGTTACTTCTAGCACTTATATTCTATTAGAAGCTTTTGTACTATCGATACCAAGTCTTGGGGTTGGTGTAGTATCATTTGTATATATTTTGGGTTGTTGCTTCCGCTTTGTCTATCTTTTTATTCTTCTTCCGCTCGTTTTTGCTTTTTGTGTGTATTGGTTAGGTAGTAGCCCATTACTAACCATTCCAGGTTACAGGTATTGGTTCACCTACTTGGGATTGTAGGTTCCATCATGACTTGAGAAATCGGGTCGTGACAATTACCAAATTTCAAGATGATTTAATAAACAAAGAATTTTTATTAAGATTAGACTGCAAAGCAGCAAAAGATGTTTTACAAAACGATGTTAAAAATTTAGTTTCTAAACAAATATTTGCTAGATAGCAGGCTTTATTATCCAGCTTTGATTTTCAAATAGAATTTATAACAGGGGAAAAATAATTCTCTCCCCGATTTTTTAACAAGGCAATTTTTAGAGGGAAATAATGAGCCCGGAACCCCAGGAATAAGACCTCTGAGTCCCTCATTTCCAGCCTTCAAACCTGAAGAAAAAAATGAAAAGACCTTTTAAAGAAGATGATAAACCACGAACAGAGAATAGATATTCAGTTCTGGCAGAATTTCCACATCTGCCAAAAGCTACCATCCCTTCACCATTAAAAGAACCTATAACCAGTTTGACTAAATTGCAACCTCTTAAAATAGTTTTCTCCTCAACAGTCAATAAGGGTACAACCATCCAAACCAAGGATAGTTATGAAATGAAACTACCAGATACATACGCTCAGGCAGTCCTCCCAACTACCCCAGAAAGGAATATGGAGAAAATCACTCCAAATAAAAAGTAATTTGAAATAATAGATTTGCAAGTATTGCCGATCATGGCGCTTAATAAAAGATACGAAAGCTTTAGAGTACCAGACCTGTTAAAACCTTGCTATACAAATCAGAATTATGTGGAGATAGAAGATCCCCTCAAAACCCGAAGATATTATAAATTCATTTTAACAGATACAGATTCAGTGGAAATTGAGCATAAGTTAGAAGTTCATAATCCAGATAGTATTCAATTCTCAAAATTCACAATTAAAAGGATTTTAAGCCCTTTTGAATGGTTCAAGAATCATCTACATACCCCCATTCCCCTATCAAAAGTTCATCGACCTCAGACATATAATTGGTATGATTATAAGGCGGCCTGGTACAATTTCATGTATGTTAGGCATAATACACACTCATGGTTTGTGAAATATTCGGAGGAGATGAAAAATGCCGTAATTCCTAGATGGTTTTACGACTGGTGAAACCAATTTGGAGGAAATTCTTTCCACCCATGTATTGCATTTAATGGTTGCACTATCCCTCCACTTCCACGTGGAAGTGGAGGTGCCATCACCCAAGTTATCCTTATCTCATTATGTAAGTACCCGGGTATTGCATAGGTTCGTGGTAAAATATATATGACTTTTTAAATATACCATAACTAATAGAAAATCATTTCCAATAAAACTTACTATATTATAATAATAATTTTCAACATAACTAAATTTACTATCTCCGTTAAAATATTACAATGTATACATACCTTATAAAATAAGTACATACATAATTATATCATAATAAAAGTATTTTCATAGACCTTTAAAATACTTTAAAAAAAGTAATAAAAAATATAACTTTAAAATAAAATATTTTTAAATATACGCGCGATGCTAATAAAATTCTTAAATTTAGGTTTGCAATTCACCATCGCACGATTTTGATACTCAAGAACTCTCTTGTAACCCTCCCTTATGTTTTCTCACTGTTTCAGTACTGAAATGACATTTTAAAACGTGAAGTTGAGGCTTTAAATCGATTTTGACCCGACCCGGTTCGCGACCTGGTTCGCGACCCAGTTTCTGCCAGACAGTCCGCGGTAAAATAGTCATAACCTTTTACTCCGAGATTAGTTGGATGTGAGGTTTTGTGCGTTCGAAACTAGACTCGTAGACCTTCGATTTGGTATTTTGGGGGACTTCTAACTCTTTATATATTGAGAGAAAAGCTCTGAGACATTTTACCCAAAGTTCAGAAAATTTATTAAAGAAACTTACGATAACTTTTGCCGACTTGCTTGACTTCAAAACTTATCATACGACCAATCAAATGGACTCGACACTGAAATACTGGTTCCGATAAGCCTTAAATGACTTGGGACCGCTACAAACAAGCTCTAACGGTACAAGGAAAACATATACGTGGAAATGGCCGGAAGAGTCATTACAAAAATATTTCATTGCCTATAATTATTTGACCGAAGAAAAATTTTTGTGGCATGATTATAATTGAAATTTTATTAAGTATCTTCAAATATAATTTTTTTAAGATAATTTTAAAAAAAAATGTGTATTATGTGGGTGCTATACTAGTATAAATATAAAGCATGACAACCAAGAAAATAAAAAACAACTTAGAAAGAATAACTAAAAATCTTAAAGAGAACTTGTCCTTGTCCATATTTATCCCATGTATTAAAAATTTAATATTACTAATACCATAGAATGTGATCTATTAGTTATACACCCTATAATACTAAATAGGGTGTATAACTATTAGTTATACATAGCCACAAAATTCCTACCAAACAAAGTATTAAATAGTACCACCCTTAATACATGTATTATTTATCCTAATACATTGTACCAAATGATCCCTTGGGGTTACACATGTATTGGAAATAGAAGTTGTTCAACTAGCTTTGTATCAGTTGAAAGATGTGGCAATAGCATGGTTTGATAGGTGAATGTACCACAATAGTATTGATGAGAGATATCTCTATTTGTCTGATAGTGCCAAGATGTTTACTGAATAACTTCATAGTTGGCTTTTTAAGTTATGTGAATATGACCACCCCAAATAGGTAATAATATTTATGATCCCCTTTGTGGTTAGAAGACTGGGGGATAAGTGTTTCAATTGTTTTATATAAAAGTATACAAATTATAGTGCCTTGTTGTGATCTATGTTGTGGTTATAGAGTATGCAATTTAATATTAAGGTTGAAAAATATTGGGGGTTAGACATAAGTTATGGTTTATTAGAATATTCATACTGGAGGAATGCATAATGTTAGTTAGTCACTAGTAGGAGAGTATTTGGTTACATAAGAAATAAAGGAGAATGACATTTGAATACAATAGATTGAGTGTGTACATAGACTAGAACTCCCAGCTAGAGAAAGACGAGTTAGTACAGTTCCTTAGTAGCAAGAAGGCGACATATATGAGTATAAGAAGATGCTACAGAAAGGTGATGTAGGTTGTCCCCTTATTATAGGAATGCTTGTTAAGCGTGTGACATAAAAAGAGATATCGACTCTTCAACCTTAACCAGTTGCAAAAGCGCAACCAAAAATGTACCCCGAAGAACTTTTTGAACATTTGTTAGACAGAGATATCATTTTAGTATCGATGTGAATTCTGGAACCCAATCTTAATACCTATAGCAACAGAAAGGGCAATCAAAAGACCAGGTTGATAGAAGATATATTGACCAGTATAGCACTCTAGGATGCAACTGCTTTATTTGTACAAAATAGAGATGGTTCATTATCCATATGTTTGGAGCCAGCTGAATAAAACTACTACAAGGTTTGTTTAATGTATGTATGCCCATAGTAGAGAAATCATAGATCTACTAAAAAAGAGGATGATTGATCATATGTCAGTTATTTTTATTAGTTCCATTGAATGGAAAGGGGTCAGAGCACCCTCACTTGTTATGTTATTATTGAAAATATGTTAGCATGGATAAACTTAACTTGTTGAGCCCAAAGTGGCTAACCCTCATATGCTACAAAATCACAAGGTGAGTTCGTATGTACTTGGCAACGTGTAAAAGATCATTGGTTATCCTTGATCCCTCATTACTACTGAATATTTAAAGGTGTCTTCTCCTCTAACCTTGTCCCAATGTTTAGATATACTCAGAAAATGGCCGAGTTCTAATGGTCGAAATACCTGTTAGAAAAATTCTCAAGATCCAACATACAACATGGGAAATGAATTCCATTTTCTTAGAGGAAGTGAAGAAATACTAGCAGAACTATCCCACTCGTAATTTAGAACTAGCGGCAGCATGCTTTCCCATAAGATATAGTACGATATTTATATGGGATGTCTCCTAGTTTTCAGAGTCTTGGGTGTTTATATAATTACACATGCTACATGTGTTATATCTCATTTATTTGTGTGTCATTTGCACTTTGTGCATTATTTGCTCACATGTTACATACAGGATAAAACACTTGTATATAGGTGTTATATGTTCCATAGAACCCCCAGTTATATACTATATTTTTTATAAGACCTTGGCCTATAAAATACAAGTTTCACCAATTCCACAAATCACTTGTCTATATGATATATGCTTTGTAGACTATTTGCTTATATGTTACATGCTTCATAGGCTACTTGCTTAAGCATTACAGGCCCCGTGATTTATTTTGCACGTGTCATATGCTCACATTTCATATATACTTGTTCATGTGTTAGTCCACTTATCCATGTGATATGGTCCCCCTGGTCACGTGATTCTTGTTTCATAGTTCACTTTCTAATATGACTACATGTCTTATAGTCCACTTGCTAATAGGTTATAGATGTTTTCACAACTTTAGTACTCACGTGTTATGTGCTTTATCTTACATATGCTTAACGTGTTCTACATCCCACTTGCACACGTACTATATTGTTTTATAATTCATCTGCCCACATGCTACATATCTTATAGTTCATTTTCTCACATTCTACTTTATATTTCATATGCACGTATGATACATGCTTTCATTGACTCACATGTTTTTATAGATCAATTGTCCATATGTAATATGTCTATTAGGTTCACATGTTCATATATTAAGTGCCCTTTTGTTCTAATCTATGTATGTGTCATGGACCCTATGTGACTTATTTGTGTGTATGTTATCTGCCCCTCTATGCTTATTGACTTAAGTGTTAAACATATTGGGATAAAGTTCCCCTATATCATAGAGAATCTATGATTTTACCAGAAGATGTTGGGCACATAGGAGAATTTTAACACAACCTCTCCATAGACAGATGGCTAACCAGGGTTCCCTATTCAGGTGTACAACACAAGATTAGAGTTTCACATTGTTAACCATGTGTTCTTAAAAGGCATCATGAGATTTTAAAAGAAAGGAAAGTTGAGCCCTTGATATGTTGGTTAGGAGTTCTATGATTTCATGTGTCCATTCTACAGAAATTTATGGCAAATCCATCCTTTATTGTGCCTCTTGAAGATATTAAAGTCACCGACAATCTATCATTTGAAGAAATCCCCATAGCCATTCTTGATTGTCAGGCTAGGAAGTTAAGGACTAAAGTTATAGCCTCTATTAAAGTGTTTGGGAGGAACCAGGATACTTCAAGATACTTGGGAAGCAGAAGATGATATGAAGTCTAAACCGCCATACATATGCCAAATGCCAATAAAATGTATATAATTCCTTCTTCAATTCCTTAATTACACGTGTTTCACTTTTCAAGAGAAGAAAATAAGGTAAACTATGTTATAATAAAGTACATGGCCAAGAAAGGAGTATTATTTGTCATATTCTCATTTCATGTGCTATATCTTTTGAGATTCCCTTTTGGGGCTTGTCTATACGTGTTTCTAGTTAGCTGATTAGTTTTTTGGATAGTCCTGTGTGCAAAGGAAACTCAGAAATTTTGTTTGGAAAAATTCCAAGGTTAATCAAGTCTTAAGCTACATCTCTTATTTGAGGACGAATGATCCTAAGGGGGGATGATGTAAAACCCCGTGCATTTTAACACGTATATGACCAAATTTACATTGACAGAAATATTTAAACTCGAGATAGTAAAAGGTGGTATTTGATCTTAAAGTTTTAACTGGCCAACTGTATATAAATTTTGGTTAAAGTAAAGGTATTAAGATCTGTAAAATAGAATAAAATAAGTGATGGTCTTTCTTGACTTCATTAAGCTAGTAGGTGCATCACCTACTTAGACTAATGGACCAGATTGAGGCCTATATTAACTGACCAATTTGAGGCCCATATTAAGTAAAGGAATGGAAAAGAAAAAGGAAATAATGGGAAGCCAAAGATCCTAATCTGCCCAAGGACCAATATGGCTAAGTCCACATAAGGGAGAAGTAATTAAAATAAGCCAAGTAGGTGCATCACCTACTTGACCAAGTTGTGGCTGAAAATGGGAAAAAAGAGGTGATTCAACATGTCCCTTTTTAAGGTCTAATATCATCTCATTCTCTTCATTATTTCTCTTTGAAAATCAGATTTATCTTAAGCTCTTTGTCACATCCTAAAATTGGGCCATGATAGCGCCTACATAACCCTCCAGTAGGCAAGCTAACACAATAATATGGAAGATAAATAAAGCAGTTTAAATAAGGAAATAGAGCCAGTAGCATAGATACATACCAACTATACTAAATATACAAAAATGGATCAAAAGTGACCAAGAAGAAAAACCATACACAAGAACCAACCCGGACCTGGTGTCACAGGTACAAGAGTGTCTAAGGTACGGAGTAGCTATAAAACAGACTCTGCCTATCCAAAATATAAAATATAGAAAGAAATGTAGAAGGAAAGCAATAAAAGTATCCAAAACATTGGGAGCTCACCACGATCCAAACAACAGCTGGGGTCGAATGATGGGAGGATCAATGGGGGTGGCTCGTACTAGGCGTTCCATCAGACATAGATGCAAAGTACAATATGAGTACCAAAACAATGGGTACCCAGTAAGCATCATAGGCCGACTGAGCGCAGAAAGATAATATATAATATAAGTTACAGGAAAGTAAGCGAAATACAGAGATCCACCTAAATCTAGTTATAGAACTTAAATAGAATTAACCGAACTGACAAGAAGGAACTAATAAATAAATCAATCCAGGCAACTGACAATCCAAGTACACTAAAGTCAATGCAATGCGATGGAAGATGATGTGATGCATGAGTGCATAATAGTATAAACCTAGAATACCACATCGAGCGCTCGAAATAATGCATCAGACAATAAATGTATTGATATATAGAAAGTAAAAACCTGGAATAACGCATTGAGGATCTAGAATACTACATCGGATTATAAATATGTATATATATATATATATATATATATATATATAAAAGAAAATAGAGAAAAGGTTCGAGAACATCCCTTGGACCAGCATAAAAGTAGTATTTTTCCCTTTCTTTCCAAAACCAGTAGTAAAACTGTAACACCCCGGAATTCTATCCATCTTTCAAACTTAAGAACTTTGAAAATTCTGAGACTTCCAGGAATCACAAGTCAAGTCTATGATTCATGGGAGGAATCACGACTCATGGAAGTGACTTGTGAAACTAGCTCTGCAGCTTCCACCTCTAGTCTGAGAACCACGAGTGCAGTCTGTGGGTCGTGATTAGTTTCACGAGTCGTGGAAACCACTCGTGGAACTCAGACTGAGGGTAGTATATTTCCCAGGAACCATGAGTTGGTCCTATGACTCGTGGAAGTTTTCATGAGTCATCCTGTTAAACAATAAGACCTCATCCGCAGTCTAAAATTTTGGCTAAGAAACCACGACTCCTGTCCATGAGCCATGGTTAGTCCTACAGTCCATGGAAGGGACCCATGGAACCTGAAGCTGAGTTTTAAAATATCTTTTTACTAATTATGTTCCAATGGTATTTTAGTCATTACCCACCCTTTTAACTCCTATGTGAGGTCGTTTTGGCCATTCTTAGCATGATTTTTAACCCTATTAGCCTAAGTCTCTTCTCATTAACTCATTCATCTCCCAAAAAGGAAAAGAACTCTCTCAAGCTCAAGGTCTCAAGGTCTCAAGCTCCAAGAGAAAGTCTCCTAGTCTTTTCAATTTCAAGTGGATTAGCATCAATCAAGGTATGTGGGTATTCAACAATGGGTTCATTTCACCCTTTAGGCCAAAACCCCAAATCTTTATTTTGATTTGATGAACTTTGAAATTAGGGTTGTCACCCAATTCTTATGGGTTTTGCTATGAATTGTATTCTCATGATTTTGTTATGAAATGACTACTAAATTGTAGGATTTTGCATGGGAAATTCTACATGCATAAATTCCTACTTTCAAATTGAAGTCTAATTATGGGAAATTCTACATGCATAATTTGATTCAAGTAAATTGGGTATTTGATAGAATGTTTTCATGAATTTCAAGCAAGTGCATCCCTAGTTCCTATATTTTATGAAAGTATATGTATTTTGAAATTGAACTAGTGCCACGCAAGTTTTCAAGTTATGAACTATTATGCAATGCAAGACACCCGATGTGCCATCAATGCTCATGAATCATTTTTAAAACCAAAATTCGTGAGTAGTATGAAGATCTGGGTTATGAATATATTAATGAACAAGCTTGACATCTTGATATGTCACATGTATGTGAGCCTTATGTTATATGTTTTGGGAGTAGTATTTAGCACCGAGCGATGAGGGTTCTAGATAACCCAAGTCCAAAACTACGTTGCCACCGTAGGTTGCCCTCCGTGGTTTATGAAAGGCTCCTTATGAATATGGTTCTAACCTTGGCCGATTAGGATAACCTTTTTCAGTATGGGTGCATGACGTTGGACTCCATGTAGCCCATCATGGTTTAATATCGGTTAAGAGAAACTCCCACATGATTATTTTCAAATTATGAAGCTATATGATAATTTATCTTAAACCTTGACTTTACTTCATGTTTATGCCTTATATATTGATAATTTCTTAAGTTATCTCTTATTTCGAAAGAGGTCATTTTAAGCACATTTTAAGTATGTTTTATCATGATCATGCATATCTCACATACTCGGTACATCCTATAGTTCTAACACATACTTGTGCTGCATCCTCTTGATGATGCTGATTCAGGCTCCCTTCCTCAAGAACGTGGATAGAGATCGCAGTCCATTTCCAGTCAGTGCCAGTGAGTCCTCATGGTTCGAGGGCTAGTTATGATTCTAGCTAGTTATTGGTTATTTATTTCTGTACATCGAGTTAGCTAGGGTTTTGTCCTAGAAACTCCTTATGTCATGTGTAGAGGATTTTCAGACATAGCCAGTATTCGAGTCACTCTTTTAAGACTATGTTTCGTATTGACTTATCATTTATGGTTTTGGATTGCCTAATATTCTATCTATGCTTCCGCTATGCTTTTTGATGAATGACTGAGTATGCTATGACCAAGGGTTAGTCTGAGACACTCGTTCCCCAGATCTGGTATTACGTTTAGGGGGTAACCTCGAGCCGTAACAAAGTTGGTATCAGAGCCTCAGGTTCGAGAGTCCTAGGATGTTTGAAGCCGCATCGAGTAGAATCTCGTTCATTTGTGTGAAGTGTGCCACACATATGAGGGAGAGGCTATGAGATATCTTAGGAAAAGTTCACTTCTTTCATGATCATATTGTGCGATGGAGTTCAAATCTGACGTCCCTCTAATCCTTTCCTTGTACGTTTTAGATTATGTCTCAATGTGCTATGCCTCACCGAGCCGCTCAGAATGCTATTCCTCCAGTTCCAGCCCCCGAGGTCACGAATAAGGAATTCTGGAATTCCATCCTATGCTAGCCCAGACCTTGGCTGCTCAGGCCAACTAGCCAGCTCCTATTCCCGTCCACCCTCAGGGTGGAGTAGCAGCCCGAGTTCATGATTTTATCCGTATGAACCCACCAGAATTCTGGGGTTCGAAGGTTGGGGAAGATCCACTCAACTTTTTGGATGTGGTGAAGAAAATCTTTGATGTTATGAAAGTGGTTGGGGTTGATAGCATTTAGTTAACATCCTATCAACTCAAGGATGTAGCTCATATCTGGTTCATGCAATGGAAGGAAGCTAGGGCTATGGACGAGGTCCCTATGACTTGGGAGTGTTTCAAAAGGGCTTTCCTCAACCGGTTCTTTCCGAGGGAGTTGAGGGAAGCAAATGCCAAGGATTTTGTAAACTTGAGACGAGGATCCATGACAATCCAGGAGTATAGTTTGAGGTTCAATCAGCTCTCCAGATACACTCCAACTATGGTGGCTGACCCACAAGATCAGATGAGCAAGTATATCTATAGAGTCTCAGACTTGGTGAAAAAAGAGTGTAGATGTGCTATGCTGTTGAGTTACATGAGTATCTCCAGACTTATGACTCATGCTCACTAGATCGAGGGGGAAAAACATAGGGAGATGGCTGGAGAGAACAAGAGAGTTAGATCTGAGGATTTAGGTTTTGTCCATCAGAGGTCCGGTGGCGGACACTACTCCTCATTTAAGAAGAAGTCATCAGGTCCCGTTCATTCTTTTGCTAGTGCTCCTACCCAGGCCCCGAGGCCTTTTCATGATCAGACTGGTAGAGGATTTAGTTCTTATTTGCAGTCTGAGGGGAATGTTTCTAAAGGATCCTCCCATCCTATTTGCATCAAGTGTGGGAAGAATCACCCGGGAGAGTGTCATTTGGGCATGGGAGCATGCTTTGGGTGTGGACAGGCTGGACATATGATAGAGATTTCCCTTTAGCTAAGAAGGGGCTGGGAGGTGGTAGGTCTCAGTCTACTCCATCAACCCCAGGAGGTCGACCAGCTCAGCAGGGCACAACTTCTAGTTCTGGTGGTTAGCGCCAGAACTGCCTTTATGCTATGTCCTATCGTCAGGACCATGAGGGTTCCCCATATATTGTTACTGGTATGTTGAAAGTGTTCTCTTTCGATGTTCATGCTTTGTTGGACCCCGGTGCCTACTTATCTTCTGTGACCTCTTATGTAGCATGAAAATTTGAAATTTGTTTTGAATTCCTTTTAGAACCTTTTTGTGTTTCTAATTTTATTGGTGAGTCAGTGCTAGCCAAGAGAATCTACCAAAATTGGCCTATCTCAGTCCATCATAGAGTCACTTCAGCGGATTCAGTAGAGTTTGAGATGACTAATTTTGATGTTATTCTTGATATGGATTGGTTGCATGCCTTTTATACTTCAGTTGACTGTCGTACTCGGGTTGTCAGTTTTAAGTTTCCAAATGACCCCATCTTAGAATGGCAAGGTAGTCCTCCTTCCTCGAAAGGTCATTTCATATCTTATCTTAAGGCTAGGAAGATGATTTCTAAGGGTTATGTTTATCATATAGTTCAGGTTATGGACACGGAGTCTGGAACCCCATCCCTTTAGTCTGTTCCTATTGTGAATGAGTTCCCAGAAGTGTTTCTTGAGGATTTTCCTGGAGTCCCTCCCGAGCAGGAGATCAACTTTGGGATAGATCTTCTTCCAAATACGAATCCCATTTCTATTCCTCCCTACTGAATGGCTCTTGCAGAACATAAAGAGTTAAAAGATCAGTTGAAGGATCTTCTTGATAAGGATTTCATCAGGCCTAACATTTCTCCATGGGGTGCCCCATTTTTGTTTATGCAAAAAAGGATGGTTCTCTTAGGATGTGTATTGACTATCGTTACTTGAACAGGGTCACAATTAAGAATAAGTATCCCATTACTAGGATTGATGACTTGTTTGATCAGCTTTAGGGTGCTAGTTTTTTCAGCAAAATTGACCTTAGATCCGGTTATTATCAGCTTCGTGTTAGAGAGTGTGATATTTCAAAGACAACCCTCAGGATTCGGTATGGTCATTATGAATTTGTTGTGATATCTTTTGGTATAATGAATGCTCCTGCATCTTTTATGAATTTGATTAACCATGTGTGCAAGCAGTATTTGGATATGTTTGTGATTGTGTTCATTGATGATATCCTTATCTATTCTCGAAATGAGGAGGAGCATGCGGACCATTTGAGAGTGGTGTTGCAAACTCTCAAGGACCGGCAGTTATTTGCTAAGTTTAGCAAGTGTGAGTTTTGGATGCAGTCTGTTGTTTTTCTGGGTCATATTGTAACTAGGGATGGTATTCGAGTTGATTCTCAAAAGATAGAGGCAGTAAAGAACTGGCCTAAACCCACTTCTCCGTCTAACATTAGAAGGTTTTTGGGTTTGGCTGGTTACTACATGAGGTTTACGGAAGGGTTTTCCTCCATTTCTGCCTCTTTGACTCGATTGACTCACAAAAAGGTAAAATTTCAATGGTCTGACCTTTGTGAAAAGAATTTTCAGGAATTGAAGACTAGATTGACCATAGCTCTAGTGTTGGCTCTACTCGAGGGCCTAGATGATTTTATTGTGTATTGTGATGGTTCTAGGATTGGCTTGGGTTGTGCTTTGATGCATCATGGTAAAGTGATTGCTTATGCCTCTAAACAGCTTAAGATTCATAAGAAGAACTGCCCTACTCATGATCTTGAGTTGGCAGCAGTGGTTTTTGCTTTGAAAATTTGGAGACATTACTTGTATGGTGTGCACGTGGATGTATTCACTGATCATAAGAGTCTTCAGTATGTGTTCACTTAGCAGGAATTGAATCTGCAACAAAGAAGATGGCTTGAGCTTCTTAATGATTATGACATGAGTGTGCTTTACCATCCGGGTAAGGCCAATATTTTGGCGGATGCACTTAGTAGATTGTCCATGGCTAGTGTGTCTTCAGTCGAAGAAGGGAAGAAGGAATTGGTTAAGGAGGTTTATAGGCTTGCTCGATTGGGAGTTCGCCTTATGGACTCGACAGAAGGTGGTGTTATTGTTCAGAATGGTTCTGAATCATCTTTGGTAGTTGAAGTGAAGGCAAATCAAGACAATGATCCTATTTTGCTTCAGCTAAAGGGTGCAGTCCATCAACAAAGAGTTGAGATTTTCTCCCAAGGAAGAGATGGTGTGCTTCGTTATCAGGGTCGATTGTGTGTGCCAGATTTAGATGGGTTGAGACAGAAGATTTTGACTAAGGCTCACAGTTCTAGATATTCCATTCACCCTGGTGCCACCAATATGTACCGTGATCTATGAGAAGTCTATTGGTGGAATGGTATGAAGAGGGACATAGCCGATTTTGTGGCTAAGTGTCCCAATTATCAGCAAGTAAAGGTAGAGCATCAATGACCAGATGGAATGACTCAGGACATTGACCTTCCTACTTGGAAGTGGGAAGCGATCAATATGGACTTTATCATAGGTTTGCATCGTACTCAAAGGCAACATGATTCCATTTGGGTGATCGTCGATCGGATGACATAGTCATCCCACTTCTTGGCTGTTAAGACTATGGACTCAGCAGACGATTATGCCAGACTCTACATCGGGGAGATAGTCCTATTGCATGGTCTCCCATTGTCTATCATTTCAGATAGGGGTACTCAGCTTACATCCAAGTTTTGGAGATTATTTCAGAGAGGTCTTGGTACTCAAGTGAAGCTTAGCACAACTTTTCACCAACAGACGGATGGCCAGGCAAAGCGTACTTTTTATACTTTGGAGGATATGTTGAGAGCTTGCGTGAATGACTTCAAAGGTAATTAGGATGATCACTTACCTCTTATCGAGTTTGCCTACACCAACAATTTTCATTCTAGCATCCAGATGGCTTCTTATGAGGCTTTTTATGATCGAAGGTGTAGGTTTCCTATTGGTTCGTTTGAGGTAGGTGAGGCAGCTTTTATTGGTCCAGATTTGGTTCATGAGACTATAGAGAAGGTTTAACTTATTAGGAGAGGTTCAAGACCACTCAGAGTTGACAAAAATCATATGTGGATGTGAGGAGAAGGGAATTGGAATTTGAAGTTGATGATTGGGTTTTTCTAAAGGTGTCACCCATGAAGGGTGTGATGAGATTTGGCAAGAAAGGGAAGCGTAGTCCCCATTTTTTAGGTCCTTATCAAATTCTGAGGAGTGTTGGTAGCGTTGCTTATGAGTTGGATTTGCCAATAGAATTAGAAGCGATTCGTCCAATTTTCCATGTTTCTTGTTGAAGAAGTGTGTTGGTGATCTGACCTTGATTGTTTCTTTGGAGGATGTAGGTGTGAAAGATAGTATCACCTATCAGGAGGTTCCTGTGGAGATTCTTGATCGTCAGTTTCGGAGGTTGAGAAACAAAGAATTTGCTTTGATAAAAGTCCTTTGGAGGAATCAACTTGTTGAGGGAGCTACTTGGGAAGCAGAAGCAGCCATGAAATCCAAGTACACTCATCCATTCCCTTTCGATTCCATTTCAGCTTAAGGTAATAGTTTTCTCCTTAGTATGTTCCTCCGAGTCTATTCCATCAATTTTCCTCATGATCCTAGCATGTATTCATGTTTTTGAAGTTGATTTAGTCATGTTTTAAGTTGAAAAGCTCAGTTGTCATGCTTGTTCTTTAGATTTTATGTGTTGTTGATTTGTTGGGATATTTTCTCTTCAGTTTTCTCTTGTTTAGTCTTCATTTGAGGACGAATGATCCCAAGGGGGAGATATTGTAACACCCCGGAATTTGATCTAGCTTTCAAACTTAAGAAATCACGAGTCAAGTCTATGATTCATGGGAGGGACTCATGAAACTATCTCTCCAGCTCCCACCTCTAGTCTGAGAACCACGAGTGGAGTCTACGGGTCGTGATTAGTTTCACGAGTTGTGGAAACCACCCGTGGAACTCTGACTGAGGGCAGTCTATTTCCCAGGATCCACGAGTTGGTCCTACCACTCGTGGAAGTTTCTGCGAGTCATCCTGTTAAACTGTAAGACCTCATCTGCAGCTCAAAATTTTGGCTCAGGAACCACGAATCTGGCGATCAAGGATCTCTACTGGAACCTCCTCATAGGTGGGTCTATCCCTCACACCTACATCCTTCAAGGGAACAATCAAAGTTGGATCACCCACACACTTCTTCAACAAGGAAACATGGAAAACCGAATGAACCAATTCTAACTCCGATGGTAAATCCAACTCATAAGCAACTTTCCCAACTCTCATCAGAATCTGATAAGGACCTACAAATTGGGGACTAATCTTTCCTTTCTTGCCAAATCTCATCACACCCTTCATGGGTGACACCTTCAGAAACACCCAATCATTCACCTTGAACTCTAACTCTCTCCTCCTCACATCAGCATAGGATTTCTGTTGACTCTGAGCGGTCTTCAACCTTTCCCAAACAAGATGAACCTTTTCCATAGTCTCATGAAACGAATCTGGGCCAATCAAGTCTTCCTCACCAACCTCGAACCAACCAATGGGAGATCTACATCTCTGACCATAAAGGGCCTCATAAGGAGCCATCTAAATACTAGAGTGAAAGTTGTTGTTATAGGTAAACTCAATAAGAGGTAAGTGATCATCACAATTACCTTTTAAATCAATCATGCACACTCTCAACATGTCCTCCAAAGTATGAATAGTACACTCTACCTGACCATCTATCTGAGGGTGAAAAGTTGTGCTAAGCTTCACCTGAGTGCCAAGACCTCTCTGAAATGATCTCCACAACTGAGAAGTAAACTAAGGACCTCTGTCTGAAATGATGGACAGTGGGACACCATGCAATCGAACTATCTTCTTGATGTTGAGTCTAGCATAGTCATCCACTGAATTCTTAGTCTTAACATCTAAGAAATGGGATGACTTAGTAATCCGGCCAACAATCACCCAAATCAAATCATGTTGCCTTCGAGTACGAGGCAAAGCTGTAATGATGTCCATATTGATCGCCTCCCACTTCCAAGTAGGAAGATCAATATCTTGAATCATGCCACCCGGTCGCTGGTGCTCTACCTTTACCTGCTGACAGTTGGGAAACTTAGCCACAAACCCGACTATGTCTTTTTTCATATCGTTCCACCAATAGACTTCCCATAGATCACGGTACCTCTTGGTGGCACCTGGATGAATGGAATATCTAGAACTGTGAGTCTCGGTCAAAATCTTATGTCTCAAATCATCCACATCTGGCACACATAGATGACCCTGATAATAAAGTACTCCATCTCCCCCTTAGGAGAAGACCTCAACCCACTACTGATGAACTGTACCCTTAAGCTGAAGCAAAATTGGATCACTATCTTATTTTGCCTTCACTTCCGTTGCCAAGGAAGACTCAGAACCATCCTGAACAATAACACCTCCCTCGGTAGAGTCCTTAAGTCAAACTCTCAATTGGTCAAGTAGATGAAAATCTTTCACCAATTCCTTCCTCCCATCTTCAATAAAAGCCACACTACCTATGGAAAATCTACTCAAGGCATCCGCCATAACATTGGCTTTACCCGGGTGGTAAAGCACACTCATATCATAGTCCTTAAGGAGTTCAAGCCATATCCTTTGTCGCAAATTCAACTCCTTCTGAGTAAACACATATTGGAGACTCTTGTGATCGGTTAACACATCCACATGAACGCCATACAAGTAGTGTCTCCAAATCTTCAAAGCAAAGACCACGGCTGCCAACTCAAGATCATGAGTGGGGTAGTTCTTCTCATGAGTCTTAAGTTGTCTAGAAGCATAAGAAATCACCTTACCTCATTGCATCAACACACAACCCAAACCGATCCTGGAAGCATCACAATAAACCACAAAGTCATCTAAACCCTCGGGTAGGGTCAACACTGGAGCGGTGGTCAATATAGTCTTTAACTCCTAAAAACTCTTCTCACACGAATCAGACAACTGAAATTTTACCTTTTTCTGAGTCAATCGAGTCAAAGGCAAAGCAATGGAAGAGAATCCCTCTACAAATCTCCTGTAATAACCAGCCAAACCCAAGAAACTCCAAATATCTGAAGGGGAAGTAGGTCTAGGCCAGTTCTTCACTACTTTGATCTTCTGAGAATCAACACGAATACCATCTCCTGTTACAATGTGACCCAAAAGAGACACAGACTGCATCAAGAACTCACACTTGCTAAATTTAGCAAATAACTGACGATCCTTGAGAGTCTGCAACATAACCCTCAAGTATCCTGCATGCTCCTCCTCACTCCGAGAATAAATAAGGATGTCATCAATGAACACAATCACAAATAAATCCAGATACTGCTTGAACACACGATTCATCAAATCCATAAAAGCTGCAGGAGCATTGGTTAGCCCAAAAGACATAACAACAAACTCATAATGACCATATCGAGTCCTGAAAGATGTCCTCGGAATATCACACTCCCGAACCCGAAGCTGGTGATACCCGGACCTAAGATCAATCTTAGAGAAACAACTAGAACCCTGAACTTGATCGAACAAGTCATCAATCCTAGGGATGGGATACTTATTCTTGATTGTGACCTTATTCAACTGTCAGTAATCAATACACATCTGAAGAGAACCATCTTTCTTATGCACAAACAACACTGGGGCACCCCAAGGGGAAATACTAGGCCTGATGAAACCCTTATCAAGAAGATCCTTCAACTAATCCTTTAATTCTTTAAGTACCGTTGGAGCCATTCTATAGGGAGGAATAGAGATAGGATGCGTATCTGGAATGAGGTCTATTCCAAAGTCAATCTCCCGCTCAGGTGGGACTCTGGGCAAATCATCGGGAATCACCTCAGGAAACTCACTCACAATAGGAACTGACTGAAAAGGAGGGGTATCGGACTACGTGGCCATAACCTAAACAATGTGATACATATAACCCTTAGAGATTATCTTTCTAGCTTTAAGATAAGATATGAAATGACCTTTCAAGGATGGGGGACTACCTTGCTATTCTAAGACGGGCTCATTAGGAAATTTGAAACTAAAAACCAGAGTACAGCAATCAACAGAAGCATAACATGCATACAACCAATCCATGCCAAGAATGACATCAAAATCAGTCATCTCCAACTCTACTAAATCAGCTGAAGAGACTCTATGAAGGATTGAGATAGGACAATTTCGATAGATTCTTTCGGCTAGGACTGACTCACCAACATGAGTAGAAACATAAAAGGGTTCTAAAAGCAATTCAGAACAAACTTCAAACTTGCATGCTACATAAGGAGTCATAAAAGATAAGGAAGCACCAGGATCCAACAAAGCATACACATCAAAAGAGAAGACCTTCAACATACCAGTAACAACATCTGGGGAACCCTCCTGATCCTGACGAGAGGACATAGCATAAAGACGATTCGGCGCTGTCCACCAGAACTAGAAGTTGCGCCCTGTGGGGCTGGTCGACCCCTGAAGCTACTAGGGTAGACTGAGTCCTACCTCTCTGCCCCTTCTTAGCTGAAGGGCAATCCTTGATGCAATGTCCAACCTGACCACATCAGAAGCAACCACTCAAACCGGCCAGACACTTACCAACATGATTCTTCCCACACTTAACAAAAGCTGGGTAGGAAGGTCCCTTAGTAACACTACCCTGAGACTGGGAATAGGAACCAAATCCTCTACCACCCTAATCATAACAAGGCCTCGGGGCCTGAGTAGGAGCACTAGAAGAAGAATGAACAGGACCTGATGACTTCTTCTAGAAAGAAGAGCGATGTCCACCTTCGGACCTGTGGTGACTAAAACCTGATCCCTCGGATCTAACCCTCTTGTTCTCCCTTGCCATCTCCCTAAGTTTGTCACCCTCAATCTAATGGGCATGAGTCATGAGTCGGGAAATGCTCATGTCACTCAACAACAAAGCAGACCTACACTCTTTCTTTACCAAATCTGAACTCCATAGATGAAGTTGCTCATTTGATCATGAAGGTCCGCCACCATAAAGGGAGCATATCTAGACAATTAAGTAAACTTTAGACTATACTCTTGCACCGACATCAAACCCTGTCTCAAGTTCACAAATTACTCCACCTTCCCTTTCCTCCACTCCCGGGGAAAGAACCTATTAAGGAAGGCCCTTTCAAAACACTCCCAAGTCATGGGGATCGCATCCCTCACTCTAGTCTCCTTCCATTGAGTGAACCAAATATGAGCCACATCCTTGAGTTGATAGGATTCAAGCTCAAGACAATCAACTCCAACCACTTGCATAACTTCGAATATCTTCTTCACTTTATCAATAAAGTTGAGTGGGTCCTCACTTACTTTTGAACCCCAAAACTTTGGTGGGTTCATACGGATAAAGTCACGAACTCGGGCCGCTACCCCACCTTGAGGGTGGACTGGGGCAGGAGCCTGGTGATTTGCCAAAGTCTGGGCCAGCAAATGGATAGCATTCCTAAACTCCTCATTCATGACATCGGGAACCAAAACTTGAGGAGCAGCATTTCGAGTGGCTCGGGGAGGCATAGCACATCAAAGAGGAATAACAAGAAATGTTCAAGGCAAAGATTAGAGGAATATTAGAGTTAAGCTCTATCGCACGACATGATCATGAAAGAAGTGAAGTTTTCTAAGACATCTCATAGCTCCGCTCTCATATATGTGGTGCGCTTCACACATATGAAAGAGACTCTACTCGATGCGGCTTTCAGAAATCCTAGGACTCTTAAACTTGAGGCTCTAATACCAAGTTTGTCACACCCCAAGGTTACCCCCTAGATGTAACATGGGACTCGGAACCACAAGGATCCCAAGTTGACCCTTGGTCATAGCATTCTCAAGCATACATAAGGAAAACATAGCAGAAGCATCATAAAGAAATCCAAATTAGGAAACATAATCGTAGATAGATAATCAATTGAAGGAAATACATCTCAAAGATCATCCAACAACATCTATGTATGAAAAGCCTCTAGGACTAGCATAAAGATTTGATGGGATAATACCCCAACTAACTCAACACTCTGAAAGGAAAGAAACATAAAAACTAGAGTAAAGTCTAGCCCTCGGACTATGAGGACTCACCCAAGCTAACTGAGAGTGGCTGGGAATCTAGCCACGTATCTGTGAAGGGACACCTAAATATGCATCATCAAGGATACAACGCAATATGCGTTAGTACTATGAAATGTACTAAGTATGTGAGCAATGCATAACTATTATAAAACATGTTTTTAAAACGTGCTTAAACATAATGCATACATAATAGAGTATCAAGATAAGAAATCATAATGAAAAGCTAAGTCATGAGGCCAAAGCCAACTTCAAAATAGTAGTTCATAAGAGAGTTCATAAGGCTTAGAAAACATGAAAACATACATACGGGAGTTTATTATAACTGACATGAGACCATCTGAGCTACATGGAATCTAACTATATAACCCTAGTTAGCAAAGCTGACTTTGAACATTGCCGAGGAACAAGTCACCATACCCAACTATATAACCCTAGTTGGCAAAGTTGTCCTATGCCCCGCTAAGGCAATGACACCATACATAAAGACGTGGATCCACTCTCATAAGCCTTTAAGGCACACATCATGTCATATCATAACCTATGCTGGCAACGTAGTTTCTGGGACTAAGGGTACTCTCATCCCGTCCACTCGATGCTAAGTACTACTCCCAAAATATGCACATATAGCTCATAATTTCATAAGGGCATGCTCTCATGCCAAATCTTATTCAAAATGCATGAAGACACATCGGGTATCATGCAACTTTAATAACATAGTTCATAGTGCTTAGCAAAGCCATAATTAAAAATGTGCTTTTCTTTCTAAATCATACTTGAAGAATTAGGCATGCAATTTCAAAAATACATAAAGGCCATGATATCTAATCATGCCAACATCCTCTTGAAAACATGCAATTTCATGGGTTCATGCTAGGAATCAACTTTCATACTTGGGATTTTAAAACCAATGAAGGAATCAAAATAAAATCATGAATAACCATTAAGAAACCATGAATTTAAACATAGGAACTGATTTTATAAACTTTCCTCAATTTTTGATCAAAACCCTAATTTCATAACTTCATAAATCAAAATAAAAATTGGGGGATTTGGGAAAAAGGGTGAAAGGAACCCATTGTTAAGGACCCACATACCTTAGAAGAAGATAACCCACTTCAATGGAGAAGACTCAGGAGGCTTTAACTTGAAGCTTGGAGACTTGAAGCTTGAGGGGAACTTTTCATTTTTGGGTGGTGAATGAACAATTTAGTAGGAACTTAGGCTAATGAGGGTGTAAACCCCAGTTGAAATAGTCAAAACAACATCATTTTGGATTTAAAAGGGTGGGTAATAATTAAAGTACCCCTGGGAAATAATTAAGAAAAGCTGTCTTTAAGACCTGGCTCCAGGTCCCACGAGTCCATTCCACGGATTGTAGAACTAATCACGACTCGTGGAATGGAGTTGTGGTTCATGAGACAAAATCCTAAGCCTCTGTAGATGTTCTACGTCTCAACTCGATGACTCGTGGAAAGTCCCACGAGTCATAGAACACTTCCGTGGTTCTGGGGGAACTTGACTGATCTCAGGTTCAGTTCCACGAGTCAAGTCCATGACTCATAGAAACTTCCACGAGTCGTAGAAATGACTCATGGTTCCTGGGGGAATGAACCACTCTCTGAATCAATTCCACGGATTGGTTTCATGACCCATGGGAAATATAACGACTCATGAGACTGATCTGTGGTTCTAACAACTCAGAACAAATTTTAGACAAGTCTGCAGGACTGAAATCACGAGTCACTTCCACGACTCATGGAACCATCCACGTCTCGTGGACTTGAGTCGTGATCCCTGGAATTTTTTAGAATTTTTTGCAAGTCTCAGTTAAAAGGTTGATTCAACTTCTGGGGTGTTACAAGGTCATTTTAAGCATGTTTTGAGTGTGTTTTATCATGATCATGCAAATCCCACATACTCGGTACATCCTATAGTACTAATGCATACTTGCACTGCATCCTCTTGATGATGCAGATTTAGGTTCCCTTTCTCAGGCACGTGGCTAGAAATCATAGGCCATTTCCAGTCAGTGGCGGTGAGTCCTCATGGTTCGCGAGCTAGTTATGATTCTAGCTGGTTGTTGGTTATTTATTTCTGTACATTGAGTTTGCTAGGGTCTTTTCCTAGCAACTCCTTATGTCATATGTAGAGGCTTTTCAGACATATCCAGTATTCGAGTCACTCTTTTAAGACTATGTTTCGTATTGACTTATCATTTATGGTTTTGGATTGCCTAATGTGCTATCTATGCTTCCACTATGCTTTCTTATGAATGAATAAGTATGCTATGACCAAGGGTTAGTCTGGGACACTCGTGCCCAGCATCCCGTGTTACACCTAGGGGGTAACCTCGGGGCATGACAAAAACCCAAGATAATTCCTTTGAAATCCAAAAATCATAGTAACCATAGTAAATCTCAAATTTGGAACCAAAACCTCCAAAATCTTTCTTTTTGTATTGATAGGTATGAAAATGTTATATGAGCAATTAAATTCCCATATTCAGAGAATATAGCACACAACAGGGAAAAATACCCTCCAATCAAGAGAACTGACTTGGAAAATCTACCCAAATCTGAGCTATGGCTTCGAGCCCATATTTACACACAACGGTAAAATAAAGCGAGAAGAACAGAGAATAACTATGAAAACAACTAAAAGCAATTAATCTACCTCTAAAACCTCCCTAAAGCATACTGAGGATTCTATGATAGGCACAACAATACTACGAGCTCCTAGACTAAGGATAACAGTTAATAATTCTACTCTAATATCCCAAATGGCGAATTTATTATAAGTCACAAGATTTAAGCCTAAAGCTACCTAAAGTCCAAACTAACATTCCAATAATATATAATATAAAATCTAACTAAACTCATTTTAGAAAAGTAAATTATAACCTACCTCGGGGTCAAATCGTAAACACAAACTGTCACTCATATGCCTTCCCCTTCCGAACAGCCTCAGAAAGCTACCACGCTATCAAATATACATTCCAGGTGTCAAGACGAGAACATTGACACCTATATTACTATCCAAAAAATAGAGCCATAAATTTGGTCGGAAAATAACCCTTGGGGCCCATGCAAAAAAATGGAAAAAAAATGACAATTATGTTTGCAATGGTTTAAAGAACCCATACCCAAAGTTGAGTGTGAACGGGACTCATTTTGGGGACCAAAATAGCCCCGAAGTCCTCTTGATCAAGAAGGAATTTAATTAAGAGTTATGGATTTTTGGGGCAGAAACTTACCAATTTGGCGTACACAAAATGACCACGAACTGGAATTATAAACACCACCAAGTTTGGGAATGAACAAGGAGAAAGATGGAGGTTTGAAGCTAATTTTAATGAAGAAAACGAGTTTGGAAGAGAGGGGAAATGATTGAAAATTTAAAGTGGGGTGGCCAGCTTATAGCTGCCAGTGCCCAAGCACAGGGGCGCCCATGCAAGCGCATGCACTCCACTGCACCCTGGCTCCACAGGAGCGGTCAGGCCACAGCAGCCAAGGCGTTGCAGGCGTGCTATCTAGCCAACACTGGCAGGCACGCAGAGGCAGGATCAAGAGCGCCTGTGAAGGTGCGGCAAGGCACCTGCCTTTGCAACATACCAGCACCAACAATGGTGCAGGCCAAGTTTTTGCAAACTTTCAATAGATAGACCCCCATGAAAGCATCTGAGGTATCGCAAACACAAACGATTTGACCTATTCAACTAAAAATGATATCCTGACTCAATAGAATCAATGAAAATCCCAACAGAGGTCGATTTAATAAAAAATGGTCCCCACGCCCAAAACTAACTATTGGCCAACCTTTCCTAAAATGAAACCCAAAGGCCCAAAAGAAGTCTGGAAGCCTCGGGACCATAATCAAAAGTCTTTATAGCCCAAAGTCAACATTTCGGAGCTAATAGTGCTGACAGAATTTCCATCTGAGGCCATCTTCTCCGAATGTTGCCAAAGTCAACCCTACAAGCCCAACTAGCTTGAAAACACAGAAACTAAGAAAAAATGAAACCGACAACTCCCAAACCTTTACCAAGGGTCCCACTAGACTAAAATCCCTATTTTGGAGCTAACAGAACTATCAAAATTTAATTCCGAGCATGTTTACCAAGAAAGTTGACCGAAGTCAAGGATTTCCTATATTCAAGTTCTAAAATAGGGAAAATGCCATAAAAACCTAATGAATGGCCCGGGAAGCGAACCGTCAATTCCGACAAGTCATAAATCAAAAATTTCTACCTCCCAACCAATATCATACACCCAATAAGCATATCCAACAAAAAACATAGGCACAATTGTAGTAACAAATTCAGCCCCAAACCTCAATTTCTAACCAAAACCTCATGAAGATGATTATTTTACCTTAAGAATGATGTCACCCAATTTATCATAGGACCAAATCATGCAAAAATCACAAGTGGGTTTCTTAGACTTCACCCCAAGCACAAATTTTTAAGGCTAAAAATTACTACAATCAACATGCGTCCTCATAATGACAAGTTCTATCAAGTTAGTCTGAAGCAAAATCCATAATACAAACCAAAAATGGTGACCCAAAATTTTTTGATCTTACCCAAAATTAACATGGCAATTCTAATGAGCATGCTTCACAATATGAGTTCCTAATCAACATAAAAACATGTATTTAATGTCTGGGAACTTACCATAAGTGAAGATTATGATATGGGGAGTAAAAATTAGAGCTTTTAAAGGTGCATATATGGTGACCCAATAGTTTGAACCAGAGATGATGGCGGCGGTGACTGGTATTATAGCCGTGGATGGATGTGGGTGAGAGAAAAAGAAGATTTTAGGAGAGTTTGGGGGTTTTGTGAGAGATATTTGGGAGAAACATTATGGAGGTTTTGAGGAATATGGAAGAAAAGAGGTGAAGGTGGTGGTTTTAAAAGAGAAAAACAAGAAAAAGGGTCCCCGGGTCGGTCTCCGGGTTGGGTCGGTCAATGGGTAGGTCAATAAAAAAATTTAAAACTTACCTTGGTGTGTTGTGATGTGTGATTCGCACATGCCCTTATGCGGACTGCATGTCGCTTCGCACCATACTTTTTTCATGCCCAAAGCTTGACCATCATTCTATTTTGATGTGTGAAGAAGGTGCGACGCGCACAAGGGCTCGTGTGAAATGTACAGCTCCGTGCATATCACCTCCAACTTCACATTTTTTTCTTCAGTTCACTGATTTGGGATGTGGTGGTCTATACAACACGAACAACAGCTCGTGCGAACCGCACGACCATCCACACATTCCGTTTTTGTCTCATTTTCCACTTTGTCATTTTTCCTCTCCATGCATTCCTAAAACAAACCAAAAACAACAAAAGGTTACCAAAAACAAAGTATAAACACTTGTGTTGCCTCCCAAGAAGTGCTTGATTTTATTTTGTGGCTTGACGATAGTACCTTAAACCTTAGTCGTTGTCGGATAGCATGCCAATCCGGTTGGCGTGGCCCCATCTCAAAAAGAGGAATTGCTCCGTCAACAACTTTGAAACATCATCTTGTTGCCCAATTGGCAACATCTCAATCTTAGGCATATTGCCCATTTCAAACTCCTCAAGGGCATCATCAAGCTTTCCCTCAACATTTATCACCAAGACTACCCGTAATTCATCCAGAGACTTTGTGGGATGGCATACGTTGAATGTCACTACCTTGCTTCCCACTCGGAACTTGAACTCTCCGAGTTCAACATCCACTAAGGCTCTCCCCGTAGAATAAAATGGTTGCCCCAATATAACGGGAACCTCAATATCCAAAATCACAAAGTCGGCCGGGAGAATAAACTTATCAACCTTGACCAACACGTCAAATAGAATTCCTACCGGACGCTTGATGGACCGATCAACCATGAGTAGTCGCATGAGTGTAGGTTTGGGCATGCCCAATCCTAACTTCTTGAAGATCACTAGGGGCATTGAGTTGATGCTTGCCACTAAATCACACAAGGCTTTCCGGAACACAAACAACCCAATATTGCAAGGAATAGTGAATGCACCCGGGTCTTTCCATTTTGTAGAAACATTACTTGCCATCACAATGCTACAGCTGTGTGAGATCTTAACGGTTCCCACATCAACAACTTTATTTTTCTTGAGCAACTCCTTCATGAATTTGGCGTACCCTGGTATTTGCATCAAGGCTTCAACCAAAGGAATATTTATCGAAAGTTTGATGAACATGTCAACAAACTTATTGAATTTGTTCTCTTCCTTCTTCTTATTTAACCTCTGCGGGTACGGAGGAGGTCCCTTGGGTAGTGTGGTTGGCACACTTTTCATAATAGGAGTGTCCTCCTCAATGTCTATGGCAATTTGGGGAGGAGATTCAGCCTCCTCCTATTCATCATTAATATCAACATTCACCAGAATATTGGGTGCACCAAGTTTCACCCCAACTCCCGATTCTACAACATCTTTGTCACGCGCAACCTTCTCCCTTGTCAATATGCTCTATAAAGGCTTCAATAATATGACTCTTCACCATATCAGTCGGCTTCTCCATAACACCCCCAATGGGATTTTTCACCATACCAATCATTCTTCCACGTCTAGTAACAATAGCCATAACATGAGCATTAATTTTAGGATTGATTGTGGTGTCACTAGGAAGCGGTCCCTTCAATCTTGGGTTCATCTGAGTGGATAGATGGTTCATTAGTGCCTTAAGATGCTTAATTGAGGCAGAATGAGAGCTCATGATTTGGTGAAGTGTTGAAACTTTACTTTTAAGCTCACTAACTCCGGTATTTGATGTCTCTACTTTTTTCAAAATCAAGGACAACATATCCTCTATCTTTGAGTGATCGGGATTGCTTGTGGTGGGTTGATATAAGGTATTCGACTTATTTGGAGGTACATATGGATTTGAGCTCCGGTGATTGTATCTATCACCCTCCTTGTCACGATCCCTATAATTTCCATCTCATTCCTTATCCTTAATCCAACCTTGATTCTCATCCCTCGGGAAAGAATACCTGGGATGAGAACCCGTTGACAAGTAGCAAAGTTTACCATCCACGATGGTCATTAGTGTGTCATCACTAGCCTGAATATCTGGTGTACTCACAGCATTCACGGTCTTAGCACTTCCATCCCCCATCATATGTGTCATTATCTTGGCCATCATCTCATCCCTCTATTTATCTTTTCTTTGCATATCATTTGTCAAAATAGATGAGGTCACTCCCATGGTAGGAACATCAGGCTTCCTCATGTGCCAAGCTCAGTTAGTCTTTGTCATTCTTTCTAGAAGGTCTAAGGCGAGAGCAAATTGTTGGTCCATGAAGGTACCACCCCCGAGGTTGTTGGCCACAGACTTGTTCATTGAGTTCAAAGACCTAAAAGCTTTATAGAAGGACATTATACGGTAAACCATGGTTAGGACACAACACGAGTTTCTTTTTAAACCTCAACCATGCCTCGTGTAAAGGCTCATCAGGCAGTTGGCAAAAGTTGGTAATATCATCCCTCAGCTGCATCATCCTTGAAGGAGGGAAAATCAAACCATGAAAGCCTCTAATAACTCAGCCTAAGAGATGATTAACCTATCTGGTAGTTCTTCCAACCAAGCAATGGCTTTCCTTATTAGAGAGAAGGGAAATAGGTGAAGCCTAATAGATTCTTGGGGGATGTTTTGGAAGATGAAAGGTTGGCATATCTCCACAAAGTTCTGGATGTGCCTATTTGCATATTTGTGTGCATCTCCTCCAAACATCCCTTTTATTTGTATGAGATGGAGCATAGTGTTAGGGACGTGGAACACCACATTTCCAATCGTGGAAGGTAGGCGGATTGCACCTACCCCTCTTTGAATCATGGGTTTTGGCTGCGTCCATGAATCCATCTACACTTTTGTTGTTGCCTACTTTGCTCATGGGCTTCCTCCTTAAAAAACAAAAATAACAAACCAAATAAAAAAAGAACAAACACTCTACAAAGTGATTTCAATTCACAATCAAATAATTACTCATAAGCCATTCCCCGGGACCACTGCTATTTTTTATAACGCTTAAATCCTCAAAAATCTTTCTTTCTTCACCGATAGTCATGAGAATGAAGTATGAGCATGTAAATTCCCATGTTCAGAGAATATAGCAAACAACAGGGAAAAATAGGGCAAAATACCCTCCAATCAAGAGAACTGACCTGGAAACTCCGCCCAAATCCAAGCTATAGCCTCGGGCCCACAGTTACCCACAACGGTAAAATAAAGCGGGAAGAACGGAGAATAACTATGAAAACAACTAAAAGCAACTACTCTACCTCTAAAACCTCCTAAAAGTATACTGAGGATTCTATGATAGGCACAACAATGCTATGAGCTTCTAGACTAAGGATAACAGTTAATAATTAAACTATAATATCCAAAATGGCCAATTTATTATAAGTCACAGGATTTAAGCCTAAAGCTACCTAAAGTCCAACCTAACATTCTAATAATATATATAATATAAAATCTAACTAAACTTAGTCTAGAAAAGTAAACTGTAACATACCTTGAGGCCGAACTACAATCACGAACCATCATTTGTGTTCCTTCCCCTTCTGAACATTCTCAGAAAGTTGTCACGCTATCAAATACATATTTCAGGTTTCAAGACAAGAAGATTGACACCGATATTACTATATGGAACATTGGGTCGGTAATCGGGTCGGAATATGAACCTTGGGGCCCGTGCAATGAAATGAAAAAAATAATCTCAATAATGTTTGCAACAGGTTAAAGAACCCATTTCCAAAAGTTGAGAGTGAACGGGACTTATTTTGGGGCCCAAAACAACCCTGAAGTCCTCTTGATCAAGAAGGAATTTAATGGAGAATTATGGATTTTTGGGGCAGAAACATACCAATTTGGTGTACACGAAATGACCACGGACTATAATTATAAACACCACCAAGCTTGGGAATGAACCAGGAGAAAGATGGAGGTTTGGAGCTAATTTTAATGGAGAAAAATGAGTTTGGAATAGAGGGGAAATGACTAAAAATTTAATGGTGGGTGCAGGCGCGTGCATTCCATAGAGCCCAGGCACTGCAAGAGCTACTAGGCCACAATGGCTAAGGCACCGCAGGTGCGCTACCTTGCCAGCGCTGGCAGACATGCAAGTACGCACAGGCAGGTGCAGGAGCATCAACGCAGGGGCAGCCAGGCACTCGCCTTGGCTTCATACCAATAAACAGCAATGCTGCAAGCTAAGTTTTTCCAAACATTCAATGGATGGACCCCCGGGAAAGCATCTGGGGTCCCGTAAACCCAAATGAGCTGAGCTATACAACTAAAAATAACATTCCGGACTCAATGAAATTGATGAAAATTCCAACGGAGGTTGATTCAATGAAAAATGGCCCCACGCCCAAAACCAACTATTGGCCAACCTTTTCAAAAATGACCAAAATAAAGGACCCAAACCAAAGGTTCCTCTAGCCTAAAGTTGACATTTTGAAGCTAGCATCACTGATGGAATTTCTATCCGAGGTCGTCTTCTCCAAATATTGACCAAAGTCAACTCTACAAGCCCAACTGACCTAATAACACAGAAACTAAGATAAAACCAAACTGAAAGCTCCCAGACCCTGACCAAGGGTCCCACTAGACCAAAATCCCTATTCCAGAGCTAATATAATTGTCAGAATTTGATTCCAAGCATGTTTACTAATAAAGATGACCGAAGTCAAGGATTTCCTAAGTTCAAGTTCTAAAATAGGGAAAAGGCCTTAATGAATGGCCCGAAAACCAAACCGTCAGTCTTGGAAAGTCATAAATGACATGTAGCCACTGCAAGAAAGCTCAAAATTCAGAGAAAAGCACAAAAAATAAAAAATGACTTAGAGGGTCATTACACTCTCTCTCTTTCTCTCAAGCCTTAAAACAGTTGCCCTAATTTCACCTTTAGGGTTCTTAGAGTTTGCTTTTTTTAAGCTAAGGTAAGTAAATTTATTTATGGTCTTATCTTGATTCTACCATGGGAAATTATGATAATCAGGTTTTATATGTTTAAGGTATAGGAAAGCTCTCTCCAAGATTGTCAGTCCCACTCCTCTTTGACTTCTAAGAGAATTCTCCTCTTATTTGGTTCAAGTTGAAGGAAAGTTTAAGTTCTTAAAGAATTAGGAGTTGGGAGTGAATCTTCACCAAGAAAGGTAAAGTTACTACCCCAATTTTGTCGCTCTTTATGTATAGGTTTGGGTGGAGAAGTTTATATGTATTGTTGTTATGAATTTGCATGACGGTGATTAGAATCCACGAGTTCAATATTTTCTTATTGTATTAGACTATTTAGGGATTATTTTACGTGTTGTTGTTAGGGGAAGATCAAGTAATTTTTATAAAGGGTGTGTGAAGTTATATTGAGGCAAAATAAAGGGGGTGGTGATACACCATTTAATTAAAGATTGTGTGACCTTATTGCCTGCCACGTTCTTGTTTACTATTTATATATTGTGAAACCTTGGGAGTTTCGAGCGACCTCATGAAGGTCATACATTGTATAGATGAGGTGGGAGGAGAAAGTATGAAAAGAACACCCTAATTAGAAGGATTATGAGCTTGTTGCCCGGCTACTATTTTGGTGAGTTCAAATATCCCAAGTTGGTTGGTTAGCTGCTAATATTAGTCTTATTACTTGGTATTTGTTGTAGATAAAGATTATCATATTAAAGGATAGGTTGACACTTCATAAGTTATACAAATTGGGAATTGAGGTATGTAAGGCTAAAACTCTCTTTTGCCGCTAAGGCACAAACCCTTGTCACATGTTTCTCTTATATGAGTCAATAAGATTCTAGATTACATATGTTATGAGTGTTCATATGTTGAATTTTGTCCATATACTGCACAAGTGCTTCAATTGTCTTTTTTATAAGATACTTCATATGTTCACATGTTCCTTTTATTGGATATCACATTCATCATGTTAGGATATAATTTGACCTCATAGAATCCTTACTTATACAATTTATATGTCTATACTTAAAACGAGCACTTATCCCTTATTTGAATTTTCCCACGTTCCTCATTAGTTCCCATGTTCATATACCCTTTCACTTGATATTGTCTACTAAGTAATTAACTAGAGTATCACCTTATACAGTCCTAACCTTACATTTAAGGAGTTATAGGTTTTCATTTGATATGCAGATATGCCTCCATTTGAAATGTATAAATGTTTTCATTTGAATCTGCCACAATTTAATTGGTTAAGTTAAGGTGTCATATAAGTTTGATATGATGTTTGCTTCCTATGTCATTGTTACTGCCTGAAGTATATATTCAGATGTCTTCTACTAGTGGTCCATAGTTTAAAAGCTCAATAATGATTATGACCACCAAAATCATAATCTCAAAGATTTAAAGAAATGACCTGAAGTAATCGGTGTATCATGGGTGGTCGCCTAAGGGCAAAACACTAGCATGGGTCGATCCTTATTTGTGTATTTATAGGTGGTATCCTAGAAGAAAAAGCCTAGCATTGGTCAATGCCAATTTGTATATTTTTAAGGACAGCATCCCAGGGT
Organism: Jaltomata sinuosa; assembly: GCA_003996215.1. Classification (NCBI taxonomy): domain Eukaryota; kingdom Viridiplantae; phylum Streptophyta; class Magnoliopsida; order Solanales; family Solanaceae; genus Jaltomata; species Jaltomata sinuosa. The sequence goes on along the minus strand of QJPP01002788.1, from coordinate 158,603 downwards.
TTAAAAGGCCTACCATAGGTCATCCTCTTCTAGTAACACCCTGGAATTCGAATCAGCTAACAAACTTAGAACCCAAAAGATTCTGCAACTGTTGGACACCATGGGCAGCTGCCACAGGCATCAAAACACTGATGGGCCATGGGGCACATTGTAGGAAGCGACCAGTGGCTTTTAGCCAAAGTCCCCTCTAGCCCGATGGGCAGTCACGATGGGCATCGCAGGTGCGGCGGCCTATGGAAATCCATCATCGGGATACTCCAGTGGGATTTTCCCCAATTCCCCAGTGCTCTGATGGACATCACCATGGGCGTCTCTTATGTGATGGGCCGTGGGAATAAGCCGTTCAAATCCTCCAGAGGGTTCTCCCCAGCTTTCTCTCTACTCTGACGGGCAACACCACGGGCATCGCGTCTGCGATGGGCAATGGGAATGCATGGTCGAAAACCTCCAGAACCCCCAGGTCTTAGCAAGCTTACCTAACGCCTTAGCTAATGGTCCATCAGGGGTACAATGCCCATCGAGAAACTCATGAGGTGACATTTTCCTGTAGCTTTTTTTCTTTAAGTCAGGGGTATTCTGGTCTTTTCCCATATTATTTAACTCCTAAGTGAGGTCGTTTTGACTATTTTTAGTAGGGTTGTAGCCCCTAATATCCTAAACTCTTCTTATTCTAAGTCATTCTATTCCAAAAGAAGAAAGAGTTTCTCTTCTCCAAGTCTCAAGCTCCAAGCAAGAACCTCCATCTTCAAGTCTCCTTTCCTTTTCAATCTAGCATAGAATGATTCGATTCAGGTATGTGGGTATTCAACAAGGGATCCTTTCACCCTTGTGCCTAAAACCCCTATGTTTTACTTCGATTTATGAACTTATGAAATTAGGGTTTTTACCCAATTTGGGGAAATCTTATGGATTCAGTTTTAAAGCATAAATTCATGATTCCGCATTACTTATCAATGAATTATTTGAGATTACTTAAGTGTTTTCAAAGGCCCATGCATTATAGATGAATTCTAGTATATTTTCCCTCAATTGCATGTTTTCAAGTGAAACTGGAATGTTTAGATAACATGACCTCAAGTATTATGAAATTGCATGCCTAATTCTTCAAGTTATGAATTTAGAAAGAAAAATATATTTTGAATTATGGCCATGCTAAACTTTAAGATATATGATTTGAGGTTGGCATGACATCAGATATGTAATTATTCTTTTCTAACAGTTTTGACATCATATATGTCACAAGTATATTATAAGCTATAAGTATATTTTGGGAGTAGTATTTATCACCGAGTTAGACAGGGTGAGCGTACCCTTAGTCCTATAAGTACGTGCCCCCGTAGGTTGATTAGTACCTCAGTTAGGCATTAGAATTAGTGATCACGCCACAGTTATGCCTTTATACCCTGGCAAGGTATATTGGGTCCTCTTGATAGGACGGATACATTAGATTTCATATAGCTCATATGGTCTATGTCGGTTAGAGAACCTCCCACAAAAATAATTTCAGGTTTTGAATGCGTTGACTCTTTGTGTTCAGATTTAAGCACTTCTAATATCACTTATGGTTTTCAAATATATTTTTTGCCTATGATATTGCATTTATTTCTTTGCTTTTCATCTTTTACTATCATAATATGATTTTAGTTTAAAAGCACGTGTAGCATGTTTACTTCAGTTATTACATGTCTTACATACTCGATACATCCTATAGTACTAACGGATATCCTCGTGTTGTATCCTTTTGATAATGCAGATGTAGGTTCCTATCCTCAGATACGTGGCTAGCATTCGTAGGCTATCTTGTGAGTGTTGGTGAGTCCTCATCTCCCGAGGACTAGTTTGAGTCTAGCTTTATTTATTGTTTCTTTAGCACCTTGAGTTAGCTGGGGTCTTGTCCCAGCAACTCCTTATGTCGTATGTAGAGGCTTTTTAGACATAGACAGTTATTCGGTTCTCTCTTTTAGATTTTGTTCTTCTTGACATTATCATTTATGGAGTTGGTTACCTAGATTTCTATTTATACTTCCGTTATGTTTTCCCAGGTTATTTGAGTTTTTCTATGACCAAGGGTTAACTTGGAGCACTTCCGGTCCCAGGTCTCGTGTTACATCTAGGGGGTAGCCTCGGGGCGTGAAAAACCTCGTATCAGAGCCTCAGGTTCAATAGTCCTAGGGTGTCTGAAAGCAGCATCAATTAGAGTCTCTTTCATGTGTGTGAAGCGCGTCACACTTATAAGAGGGAAGCTACGAGATGTCTTAGGAAAAAACTTTGCTTCTTTCAGGATTAATATCGTGCGATAGGGTTTAACTCTATTACACTTCTAATCCAATCTTTATGCATTTCAGAATTCTCGTAATGCCATGCCTCACTGGGCCAATGCTCGAAATGCTAATCCTTCGACTCCAGACCTCGAGGTCACAAATGCAGAGTTTAGGAATTCCATTCACATGCTAGCCCAGACTATAGCTGCTCAGGCCAATCAGCAAGCACATGTTCCCGTTTACACTCAAGGTGGAGCAGTTGTAGCTCGAGTCAGAGACTTTATTTGCATGAACCCACCTGAGTTCTGGGGTTCGAAAGTTGGTGAGGATCTGCAAAATTTCATGGATAAGGTGAAAAAGATCTTTGGCGTGATGCAGGTGGTTGGTGTTGATGGTGCTGAGCTTGCTTCTTATCAGCTCAAAGATATAGCTCATATTTGGTACACTTAGTGAAAGGATGCTAGGGCTAGGGATGTAGCCTCTATGACTTGGGATTGCTTCGAGAGGGCTTTTATTGATTGGTTTTTCCCTAGGGAGTTGAGAGAGGCTAAGGCCAAAGAGTTTATGAATTTGAGGCATGGTTCTATATCAGTACAGGAATATGGTTTGAGGTTCACTCAGCTTTCTAGGTATGCTCCTTCTATGGTAGCCGATCTAAGGGATCAGATGAGCAATTTCATTTATGAGGTGTCATACTTTGTGAAAAAAAAGTGCAGGTCTGCTATGCTTTTGGGTGACATGGATATTTCTAGACTTATGACTCATGCTTACCAGATTGAGGAAGATAAGTTGAGGAAAATGGCAAGAGAGAACAAGAGGGTCAGATCAGAGAGTTTTGGTTTTATCCATTAGGAGTCCAGAGGTGGACACCATTCTTCATTTTAGAAGAGTTCCTCAGGATCCATGCATTCTTCAGATAGTGCTCCTACTCAGGCCCCCAAGCCTCATCATGTTCATACATGTAGAGGATCAGGTTCTTATTTGCAGGGGAGTATTGCAAAGGGGACTTTCTACCCTACGTGCAACAAGTGTGGTAGAAGTCACCCCGCTGAGTGTCTAGCTGGTAGGGAGGGATGTTTTGGGTATGGTCAGGTTGAAAACCAGATTAAGGATTGCCTTTCAGCTAAGAAGGGAAAGGGAGGTAGCAAGACTCACTCTACCCCAGCAGCCCCAGGAGGTCGACCGGCCTAGGAAGGAACTGCTTCTAGTTCTGGTGGTCAGCGCCAGAACCACCTTTATTCCATGTCCTCTCGCCTAAGAGAGTTCACCGAACATTGTTATTGTTATGTTAAAAGTCTTCTCTCTCGATGTACATGCTTTATTGGACCCTGGTGCTTCCCTATATTTTTTGACCCCTTATGTTTATTTCAAGTTTGAAAAATGCCCTAATCAGCTCTTAGAACCCTTTTGTGTTTCAACTCTTATTGGTGAGTCAGTCCTAGCCAAAAGAATCTACTGAAATTGCTCTATCTCATTCCTTTATAGAGTCACTTCAGCCGATCTAGTAGAGTTAGAGATGACTGATTTTGATATTATTCTTGGTATGGATTGGTTGTATACATGTTATGCCTCGGTGGATTATCGTACCCAAGTCGACAATTTTAAGTTTCCAAATGAACATGTCTTAGAGTGGAAAGGTAGTCCTCTATCCTCAGAGGGTCATTTCATATCTTATCTCAAGGCTAGGAAGATGATTTCTAAGGGTTATATCTATCATATAGTTCGGGTTATAGACACAGAGTCCGAAACCCCATCCCTCCAGCCAGTTCCTATTGTGAATGAGTTTCGTGAGGTATTTCTCGAGGATTTACCCAGAGTCCCTCCCAAGCGGGAGATCAACTTTACAATAGATCTTCTCCCAGATACGCATCTTCTCCTAGATACGCATTCTATCTCTATTCCTTCCTATAGAATGGCTCCAGTGGAGCTTAAGGAATTGAAAGAGCAGTTGAAGGACCTTCTTGATAAGGGTTTTATCAGGCCCAGCATCTCTCCATGGGGTGCTCCAATTTTATTTGTGCGAAAGAAAGATGCTTCTCTCAGAATGTGTATCGACTACCGTCGATTGAACAAGGTCACAATCAAGAATATATATCCCATTCCTAGGATTGATGATTTGTTTAATCAACTTCAGGGTGCCAGCTACTTCTCCGAGATTGACCTTAGATCCAGTTATCATCAGCTCCGTGTTCGGGAGTGTGACATTCTGAAGAAAGCCTTCAGAACTTGGTAAGGTCATTATGAATTTATGGTTATGTCTTTTGGAATTAAAAATGCTTTTGCAGCTTTCATGGATTTTATGAACCATATGTTCAAACTACATTTGGATATGTTTGTGATTATTTTTATTGATGATATTCTTATCTATTCTCAGAGTGAGGAGGAGCATGCGGGGTACTTGAGAGTTTTGTTGCAAACTCTAAAGGATTGACAGTTATTTGCTAAGTTCAACAAATGTGAGTTTTGGATGCAGTCTATTGCTTTTCTGGGTCATATTGTGACTAGAGATGGTATTCAAGTTGATTCGCAGAAAATAGAGGCAGTAAGGAACTGGCCTAGACCCACTTCCCCGTCTGATAATAAGAGATTTTTAGGTTTGGCTAGTTACTACAGGAGATTTGTTGAAGGATTTTCTTCCATTGCTGCCCCATTGACTCAGTTGACTCAGAAGAAGGCAAAATTTCAGTGGTATGATCTATTTGAGAAGAAATTTTAGGAATTAAAGACTAGGTTGACCACTGCCCCAGTGTTGACTCTACCCAAGGGCTCAGATGACTTTGTTGTGTATTATGATGCTTCTAGGATCAGTTTGGGTTACGTTTTGATGCAGTGTGGTAAGGTGATTGTTTATTATTCTAGACAACTTAAGGTTCATGAGAAGAACAACCTTACTCACTACCTTGAGTTAGCGACCGTGGTGTTTTCTTTCAAGATTTGGAGACACTACTTGTATGGTGTCCATGTGGATGTGTTCACCAATCATTAGAGTCTTCAGTTTGTGCACCCAAAAGGAGTTGTATCTTTATCAAAGGAGATGGCTTGAGCTTCTTAAGAATTATGATATGAGTGTGCTTTACTATCTAGGTAAGGCCAATGTCATGGCAAATGCACTTAGTAGGTTGTCAATGGGTAGTGTGTCTTTGGTTGAAGACGAAAGAAGGAATTGGCCAAGGATGTTCGTCGACTTGCTTGATGAGGAGTTTGCCTTATGGATTCGACAGATGGTGGTGTTATCGTTCAGAATGGGTCTGAATCATCCTTGATAGCTGAAGTGAAAGAGAAGCAAGACAGTGACCCTATTTTGCACCAGTTGAAGGGTGCAGTCCATCAGCAGAGAATAGAGATTTTCTCCCAAGAGGGGAGATGGTGTGCTTCATTATCAGGGTCGATTGTGTGTCCCTGACATAGATGGGTTGAGACAGCAGATTTTGATAAAGGCTCATTGCTCCGGGTATTCTATTCACCCCGGTGTCACCAATATGTACCGTGACCTATGGGAAGTCTATTGGTGGAATGGTATGAAGAGGTACATAGAAGATTTTTTGGCTAATTATCCCAACTGTCAGCAAGTGAAGGTAGAGCATTAGCGATCGGGTGGTATGACTTAGGATATTGATCTTCCTACTTGGAAGTGGGAAGATATAAACATGGACTTCATTACAAGTTTGCTTCGTACTCGCAGGCAACATGATTCCATTTGGGTGATTGTCGACAGGATGACTAAGTCAACCCACTTCTTGGCTGTCAAGACTACAAATTCAGCTGTTGATTATGCCAGACTCTACATTTATGAGATAGTCAGATTGCATGGTGTTCCATTGTCTATCATTTCATATTGGAGTACTCAGTTTACATCCCAATTTTGGAGGTCATTTCAGAAAGATTTTGGTACTCAAGTTAAGCTTAGCACAGCTTTCCACCCACAAACGGATGGCCAGGTAGAGCATACTATTCACTCTGGATGATATGTTGAGAGCTTGTGTGATTGATTTCAAAGGTAATTAGGATGATCACTTACCTCTTATCGAGTTTGCCTACAACAACAACTTTTATTCTAGTATCCAGATGGCTCCTTATGAGGCACTTTATGGGCGGAGGTGTAGATCTCCTATTGGTTGGTTTGAGGTAGGTGATGCAGCTTTGATTGGTCTAGATTCAGTTCATGAGACTATGGAGAAGTCTCAGATCATTAGGGAAAGGTTGAAGACCGCTCAGAGTCAACAGAAATCATATACAGATGTGAGGAGAAGTGAATTGGAGTTTGAGGTTGATGATTGGGTTTTTCTGAAAGTGTCACCCATGAAAGGTGTGACGAGGTTTGGTAAGAAAGGAAAAATCAGTCCCTATTATGTAGGCCCTTATTGGATTCTGAGAAGAGTTGGTAGTGCTGCTTATCAGTTGGAGTTGCAAACGGATTTAGGGTTCATCCGGTTTTTTATATTTCCTTGTTGAAAAAGTGTGTTGGTAATCCGACCTTGATTGTTCCTTTGGAGGATGTGAGTCTGAAGGATAGCCCCACTTATGAGGAAGTCCCCATAGAGATTCTTGATCATCAGATTCAAAGGTTGAGAAACAAAGAAGTTGCTTCAGTGAATGTTCTTTGGAGAAATCAGCTAGTTGAGGGAGCTACTTGGGAAACAGAAGCAGCCATGAAAGCCAAGTATTCTAATCTCTTTCCTTCTGATCCAGTTTCAGCCTAAGGTAGTAGTTTCGTCAATAATATGTCCCTCCAATTCTATTCCATCAGTTTCTCTCATGATTCTAGCATGCATTCATGTTTTCTAAAGTTAGTCCAGTCATGTCTTAAGATAACATGACTGTTTTCATGCTTATTCCTCAGTTTTCATGTTTTGTTGGTTGGTTGGGATATTCTCCTTCTAGTTTTCCTTACTTAGTCTTCATTCGAGGACAAATGATCCAAAGGGAGAGATATTGTAACACCCCGAAATTCGAATCAGCTAACAAACTTAGAACCCAGAAAATTCTACAACTATTGGACACCATAAATGTCAGAACACTGATTTGTCGTAGGAAGCGTCCAGTGGCTTTTAGCAAAAGTCCCCTCTAGCCCGACGGGCATCGCAAGTGCGACAGCCCATGGGAATCTGTCATCAGGATACTTTAGTGGGTTTTTCCCGAACTTCCCAGTGCTCCCATGGGCGTCACCACGGGCATCTTTTGTGGGATGGGCCGTGGGAACAAGCTGTTGAAAACGTCCACAGGGTTCTCCCCAGCTTTCTCTCTTCTCCAAAGGGCAATGCCACGGGTGTCGCATCTGCGATGGGTCATGGGAATACATCATGGAAAACCTCCAAAACCCCCCAAGTCTCAGCAAGCTTACCCGACGCCTTGGCCAACGAGCTATCGGGGGTACGACGCCCGTTGGGCAGCCCATGAGGCAACATTTTCATGCAGCTTTTTATCTTTAAGTCAGGGGTATTCTAGTATTTTCCCTTATTCCTTAACTCCTAAGTGAGGTCATTTTGTCAGTTTTTAGTAGGGTTTTATCCCCTAATAGCCTAAGCTCTTCTCATTCTAAGTCATTCTATTCCAAAAGAAGAAAGAGTTTCTCTTCTCCAAGTCTCAAGCTCTAAGCAAGAACCACCATCTTCCAGTCTACTTTCCTTTTCAATCTAGCATTGAAAGCTTCAATTCAGTTATGTGGGTATTCAACAAGGGATCCTTTCACCCTTGTGCCCAAAACACCCATCTTTTACTTCGATTTATGAACTTATGAAATTGGGGGTTTTACCCAATTTGGGGAATGTCACGCCCCAAACCATGGGAGGCATGACCGACACCCGGAGCCCCAAAAGGCCGAGGGTGCCAAAATAGAGTGTATCTCTGTTGAACCTGCTGGGGGTCTGAGACCGACAAGGTCTCTAAGAATTACAATTGGAAACACTGAAAGCTCAATAGTAGTTAAGCAACTCAAGGCCGACAAGGCTATTATCATAGTAGATAACTAATAACAAGGCCGACAAGGCCATACCCAACACTGATGTACATATACACGTCTACAAGCCTCTAGGAGTAAGTAAAATATCTCATATCCAGGACAGGGCCCTGGACTACCCATAAGCTGTACATATACATAACCTGGTCAAAATATAAGCTAGACCTCTGACTCGTCAGCTCCAGGAAGAATGGAGCTTACCAAAATGGCTGAACTCCGCAACTCCTACTGAAGAGGTCTATCTGGGTTTCTGTCTGGACCTGCAGGCATGAATGCAGCGCCCCCAGGCAATGGGGCGTCAGTACGACAATAATGTACTGGCATGTAAGGTAGAAGCATAAAAGCAAGTCGCAAGTAGTAAATCTGAACAAGATAAAATATGAAACTTGTAAACTGTAATTGGTTAGACTCATTAAGCTCTTTCTCTTTTATTCTTTTTAGAACACAACACATGCATTAACTCACGCTGCAACTCACTCTTTATACCCCACACTGAACCACAATAGCGCCTCGGCGCACCCTATATTTAATAGCCTCAATATGGCAGTAGCGCCTCGGCGCACACTATGTATATAATGGCCTCAATATGGCAGTAGCACCTCGGCGCACACTATGTGTATAATAGCCTCAATATGGCAGTAGCACCTCGGTGCACACATGTATATAATAGCCTCAATATGGCAGTAGCACCTTGGTGCACACTAACACGCAAACCACGCATAATAAGTGTATTACTAGATTGACCTTCAAAGCTATTCTTGTTATTTATGAAGGTTCATTTAGATAACTTCTTTAGCCTTGGCTTACTAGGTGTTGGAATCAACATACCAAACACATATAAATGGGGATTGGACTTTCTAACTTTCATTGTATACTTTCTAAAGCTTGATTAGAGATCACAATACAAAGAAGAAACTTGACAAAAGGATAACTTACATTTCGTGCAAAAAGAATCGGATTTTTATAAGAAGGCGACTTGAATCACCATAATGTATAAATTAGTTCCTTAAGACTTGTTGAGTTACCAAATCAGCTCTCTTACAACAAAATACTCAAATTCCTTCTTTCGGAGATTTAGAGTTCTATTTCTAGATTCATGACGATAAGGAATAAAGAAGCCTTAACATACCTCGTTCCTTCCGAAGATTGCGCTTACCACAACTTGGACTTTTCCTTATTAAGTTAATCTACAACACAAGGGTATAATGAAGCTAATATTAGCTCTTAAACCTGCTGCAACATTCCCAAAACAGTAGCTAAACATTTCCCGGGTAGATTTACGTATTTTGCATTAATTAAAGGTGTATCGTCACACCTTTCTCCCCTTATCCAATACACATCACACACACACCAACCTACTGCCTCCAATAATACAAAACACATCAAACATCCCCTACACAACCCACCATGCCAAAATACAATAGCAACACATTGAATCCACGGCTTCCGATCGTCGTCCCGTGAGTTCTTAACAACAATTCAACAACAATTGTTCATCCGAACTTCAATCCAAAAATATTATTATGGGCAGAGTACTTACCACACTTGAAGGTGTGTTTTTATCCTCTTTTTATTGATGCTTTAAAAGCTTTAGTACCCCCTACACATACACCAACAAGAGAAGAAGAAATCTCTTAATTGTTACACAATTTCCATGTGTTAAATCATAAGAAAGGGGCTGCCATAGTTCATGTCTTTCTTACCATAGGATATCCTAGATATATGTAGTATATTAATACCAAGATAACAAGTTGTTTAACTCACCTTAAGCTTCAATTAATCTTGGTCTTCTTAGAACCCTAAAGGGAAAGAAGGGCTGCCAAAAAGAAATGAGATAAGAGAGAATTTTCCAGCTTTTTGTGTTCAACATTGATCAGCAAATGGCATATATAAAGGGACCTTTTTGGCCGACTTTTTTTTGAGTATATTTGGGCCAAAATGGGTCAAGAAACTTGGGCCAAAATTACCCTTTGCTTGGGCCTCAAAAGGGTTAAATTTTGGGGCTGATTTTGGGCTTCTCTTGGGTCAAAATGTGGTCAATATTGGTGGCTAACTTTTGTAGTTGTTTGGGCCAGATTTGGTTGTGCTTTGATGGGCCAACTTTAAGCTTCATTTGGGCTACCATTAGGTCTAATAATCCATAGTGTTGCTGCCCATAATCGGCCCTCGGAACTTAGTTCGTTAGCGTAGGTAGGTGATGCACCTACTTGTCACCTAAGAGCTTAGATAAGTCGAGCAAGTACCTCACTTGTTTTATCTCATTTTCAAAACCCTCCTCCTTATAACTTAACTTAACACTTATATACATTTGACCATTTCAAATTCGAGGCCAAAGTACCCCTTCACAATCTCGAGCTCAAATACCTTCGTCGATATTTACTTAGTCACATAGGTTTTGAAAGGTACGGGGTGTTATATCCTTCCCCCCTTAGAATCATTCATCCTCGAATGAGGGTAATGCATATAGAGCTCTAGTCCCTTAGGTTTTTTTTTTTGAAATTTCGGCAGAGTTTCCTTTATAATTGGGACTATCCAAAAACCTGAAACTCAGCAAAAGTCCAGCACGATGCCTCACAGGGCGATACAACTATATACAATTAAATGTAATCATTTTCACATGTTCAAACCTGATCATATTTGCATAGTAGGAAGAGATATAAGAATATGACTTACCTCTGTACTATCTTCAAGTCATAAATAACTGGGGATGTTTTTTCCTCATTTCTTCCTCGGCTTCCCACGTCATTTCTTCAATATTATTATTTCTCCACAACACCTTTACTGAGGCTACTTCTTTGGTTCTGAGCTTCCTAACTTGACGATCTAGGATAGAAATTGGTACTTCCTTATAGGATAATTCTTCAGAAAGTTGAACATCTTTAATAGGCATAATACGTGAAGGATCTCCAATGCACCTTCGTAGCATCGATACATGAAATACAGGATGGACTGTCTCCAATTCTGTGGGTAAATCTAGCTCATATGCCACTTTTTCTACCCTCCGAATGATCCTGTATGGTCCAATATATCTTGGACTAAGCTTTCCCTTTTTACCAAATCGCATAACGCCTTTCATAGGCGAAACCTTTAGGAAAACCCAATCACTAATATTAAATTCCAAATCCCGACGTCGCACATCTGCATATGATTTCTGCCTACTCTAGGCTGTTAGTAATCTTTCTCGAATTAACTTCACCTTCTCCATTGCCTGATTAACTAGGTCTGGCCCTAATAATCCTGCTTCTCCAATTTCAAACCATCCAATTGGTGATCTACACTTTCGCCCGTATAAAGCCTCATAAGGAGCCATTTGAATGCTCGCATGGAAGCTATTATTATAAGCAAACTCAATTAGTGGCAAATGGTCATCCCAACTCCCTTTAAAATCTAGTACACAAGCTCGTAGCATATCTTCGAGTGTTTGAATAGTGCGTTCAGCTTGTCCATCTGTCTGTGGATGAAAAGTTGTACTGAAACTTATTTGAGTACCTAAGCCTCTCTGGAAAGACCTCCAGAAATTTGCTGTAAACTGAGCACCCCTATCTGAAATGATGGAAATTGGGACACCATGAAGTCGAACTATTTCACTAATATACAACTTGGCATAATCTTCAGCAGTATAAGTTGTAAAAAAAAGAAAAAAGTGAGCTGATTTTGTAAGTCTATCTACAATCACCCATATGGAATCATACTTCCGATAAGTACGGGGTAAGCCTGTAATAAAGTCCATGTTGATCACCTCCCATTTCCAGGTAGGTATCACTATACTTTGAGTTAGACCTCCGGGTCTCTGGTGTCAGTGATTCGCTTTGAGCCTCAAATCTATCCAATCGGATAGGCGGGGAACGACTAGTACCTTCCCCTGTATCCATGCCAACCCGTCGGCTACTCATTTGTCTGGTCACAGGCATTTCTGTAAACAAGAAATAGAAAAACATGAATTAGACTTCAAACATCTTATGACCTCGCTCTATTGCACGATCTAGCAAATGAAAGAAGGATAACAATTCCTAAATGTCCCGTAGCCTCAAGATTATAGGTATGGTGCACAACACCCCCATAAGCAAGACTCTACTAGACACGGCTTGTAGACTCCCTGGGATTCGACGTGCTCTGATACCAAGTTTGTCACGCCCCAAACCATGGGAGGCATGACCGACACCCGGAGCCCCAAAAGGCCGAGGGTGCCAAAATAGAGTGTATCTCTGTGGAACCTGCTGGGGGTCTGAGACCGACAAGGTCTCTAAGAATTACAATTGGAAACACTGAAAGCTCAATAGTAGTTAAGCAACTCAAGGCCGACAAGGCTATTATCATAGTAGATAACTAATAACAAGGCCGACAAGGCCATACCCAACACTGATATACATATACACGTCTACAAGCCTCTAGGAGTAAGTAAAATATCTCATATCCAGGACAGGGCCCTGGACTACCCATAAGCTGTACATATATATAACCTGGTCAAAATATAAGCTAGACCTCTAACTCGTCAGCTCCAGGAAGAATGGAGCTTACCAAAATGGTTGAACTCCGCAACTCCTACTGAAGAGATCTGTCTGGGTATCTGTCTGGACCTGCAGGCATGTATGCAGCGCCCCCAGGCAATGGGACGTCAGTACGACAATAATGTACTGGCATGTAAGGTAGAAACATAAAAGCAAGTTGCAAGTAGTAAATCCGAACAAGATAAAATATGAAACTTGTAAACTGTAATTGGTAAGACTCATTAAGCTCTTTCTCCTTTATTCTTTTTAGAACACAATACATGCATTAACACATGCTGCAACTCACTCTTTATAACCCACACTGAACCACCATAGCGCCTCGGCGCACCCTATATTTAATAGCCTCAATATGGCAGTAGCGCCTCGGCGCACACTATGTATATAATGGCCTCAATATGGCAGTAGCACCTCGGTGCACACTATGTATATAATAGCCTCAATATGGAAGTAGCACCTCGGTGCACACTATGTATATAATAGCCTCAATATGGTAGTAGCACCTCGGTGCACACTAACACGCAAACCACGCATAATAAGTATATTACTAGATTGACCTTCAAAGCTATTCTTGTTATTTATGAAGGTTCATTTAGATAACTTCTTTAGCCTTGGCTTACTAGGTGTTGGAATCAACATACCAAACACATATAAATGGGGATTGACTTTCTAACTTTCCTTGTATACTTTCTAAAGCTTGATTAGGGATCACAATACAAAGAAGAAACTTGACAAAAGGATAACTTACGTTTCGTGCAAAAAGAATCAGATTTTTATAAGAAGGCGACTTGAATCACCATAATGTATAACTTAGTTCCTTAAGACTTTTTGAGTTACCAAATCATCTCTCTTACAACAAAATACTCAAATTCCTTCTTTCGGAGATTTAGAGTTCTATTTCTAGATTCATGCCGATAAGGAATAAAGAAGCCTTAACATACCTCGTTCCTTCCGAAGATTGCGCTTACCACAACTTGGACTTTTCCTTATTAAGTTAATCTACAACACAAGGGTATAATGAAGCTAATATTAGCTCTTAAACCTGCTGCAACATTCCCAAAACAGTAGCTAAACATTTCCCGGGCAGATTTACGTATTTTGCATTAATTAAAGGTGTATCGTCAGACCTTTCTCCCCTTATCCAATACACATCACACACACACCAACCTACTGCCTCCAATAATACAAAACACATCAAACATCCCCTACACAACCCACCATGCCGAAATACAATAGCAACACATTGAACCCACGGCTTCCGATCGCCGTCCCGTGAGTTCTTAACAACAATTCAACAACAATTGTTCATGCGAACTTCAATCCAAAAATATTATTATGGGCAGAGTACTTACCACACTTGAAGGTGTGTTTTTATCCTCTTTTTATTGATGCTTTAAAAACTTAAGTACCCCCTACACATACACCAACAAGAGAAGAAGAAATCTCTTAATTGTTACACACTTTCCATGTGTTAAATCATAAGAAAGGGCTGCCATAGTTCATGTCTTTCTTACCATAGGATATCCTAGCTATATGTAGTAGATTAATACCAAGATAACAAGTTGTTTAACTCACCTTAAGCTTCAATTAATCTTGGTCTTCTTAGAACCCTAAAGGGAAAGAAGGGCTGCCAAAAAGAAATGAGATAAGAGAGAATTTTCCAGCTTTTTGTGTTCAACATTGATCAGCAAATGGCCTATATAAAGGGACCTTTTTGGCCGACTTTTTTGAGTATATTTGGGCCAAAATGGGTCAAGAAACTTGGGCCAAAATTACCCTTTGCTTGGGCCTCAAAAGGGTTAAGTTTTGGGGCCGATTTTGGGCTTCTCTTGGGTCAAAATGTGGTCAATATTGGTGGCTAACTTTTGTAGTTGTTTGGGCCAGATTTGGTTGTGCTTTGATGGGCCAACTTTAAGCTTTATTTGGGCTACCATTAGGTCTAATAATCCATGGTGTTGCTGCCCGTAATCGGCCCTCGGAACTTAGTTCGGTAGCGTACGTAGGTGATGCACCTACTTGTCACCTAAGAGCTTAGATAAGTCGAGCAAGTACCTCACTTGTTTTATCTCATTTTCAAAACCCTCCTCCTTATAACTTAACTTAACACTTATATACATTTGACCATTTCAAATTCTAGGCCAAAGTACCCCTTCACAATCTCGAGCTCAAATACCTTCGTCGATATTTACTTAGTCACATAGGTTTTGAAAGGTACGGGGTGTTATAGGGAAGATCAATCACAAGTCAAATAATTTAACATCATATAAGCACTAAACCGAGTCTCAACTCCAAATAATCCATTATTCACACGAGGACCTTTAACTTTCACTACTAGAGGTATAGACTTGTCCTTCTTGTTATTTAATTATGAAAAAGTACTTCATCATCAGTCCGCTATCGAACACTCAACCCCATTA
Source organism: Jaltomata sinuosa (assembly GCA_003996215.1). Classification (NCBI taxonomy): domain Eukaryota; kingdom Viridiplantae; phylum Streptophyta; class Magnoliopsida; order Solanales; family Solanaceae; genus Jaltomata; species Jaltomata sinuosa. The sequence continues at coordinate 143,464 of QJPP01002788.1, read as the reverse complement.
TACAGACCAAACAATCATAATTCACTTTTGATTTATTATAGATCAAATTCTCACATTAACCGGGTCTTCTCTTTTAAGGTAATTCCCATTAAGACACCATTCTACACCACGACTCAGGGAGTACAATAATTAGTTCATTCTATCAAACAACCTCAAGTAAATTCAACAAGAATTGTAACAAGTTCACATAAGTAATCAAGTATTACCACAACAATCAGGAATTCATGTTTGGAGGTTTGATCGCCTTACAAATCTATTTCACCTCTTTTAATTAGTTTTGGCCACAACCAGCATAATGAAATTACTATCTACACCTCTTTAGTTACATGAGTTGACCCCATTCACATTCACATCAAGTTACACATTGCATCAACATGTTTATTCGCAAAGATTCTAGTCTTATCAATTTATTTGAACCACTTCCATCTAGACTCCGTGCTCAATGGCCTAACCAAGATGTATCCATCAATCTCTAACTCAGTAATTATTATCACACAAATCAAAGTCTTACTACATGTTTGACCATACCTTACCTCATTACTGATCTACCATTAAAATGTGTGCAATATGCTCCTTGATCTCGTTCCAAGAATTCTGAGGGAGAAGCCGCGAGGAATAGGGAAGGATCACACCCCTTATGAGATATTTGCTCTGTTTTTCTTTTGTGTTATAGGGTTAGAACAGGTCTTAGGAATTTTTAAGAGAAGGTATCCTTTTTGGAAAAGACCTCAAAGCTCGAAACCTTAAACTATGTGATTCTGCCTCGTGAGCTTCACTGTAGTGGAACTTTTCTCCCTATGGTGAGAATCCAATCCAGTACGGCGAACTTCACTGGGCAGCCCCATGTTTTAACATAGTTTTTAATTCATATTTTATTTTACACAACCACAAGCATTTCCACACAAAGTTCTTAACGCCTAAATTTAAATTATTTCATTTCTTCACCGCGAATTTTTAATAATGATGGAATAGATCGTTACACAAAATTCTAATGTCTAACCATTTAGTTTTATACTAATACTAGATTGTATATTTATCAATATTTTAATAATATATACAAATTATTTGTATAACTATATATTTTGATATGATATTTGGTATTTCGATATATTATTTATAAACACCGAATAACATAGTGAATATGAAAAAATTTAAAATGTATATCATTTACCATACCAAATACCATAATACCAAAACCATGGTATCAAATATTTAGGTTTGGTATGGTAATTCGGTATATACCATACCATGCACTCCCCTAGCCATACCTGGTCCAAAAAGTAGGCTTAGGTATATCCTCGGCCCAAATCTTCGACTGATGATACCCAAACCTCAAATCAATTTTACAAAATACAGACGCACCCTAAAACTGGTCAAACAAGTTATCTATTCGGGGAAGAGGGTACTTATTTCAATTAGTGACCCTTTTTAGCTAACGGTAGTCTATGCACATACACATGCTCCCATCTTTTTTTTTAGAAATAACACAAGTTCACCCCCAGGGAGAGGAACTCAAATGAATGAACCCCTTACTAAGCATGTTAAAAAACTAAACTTTCAATTCTCTCAACTCAGTCGGTGCCATATGATATAGCTGAATAGAAATAGAATGAGTCACTGGCTCTAAATCAATATAGAAGTCAATATCACGGTCTGTTTGCATCCCAGGTAAATCTATGGGAAACACTTCCCAGAACTCACAGACTACAAAAACTGACCATATTGATGGAACCTCTGGATGTGCCAAATATGCAAAACACCCCCCTCTATCAGTTTCTTAGCACAAATAAAGGATATAATCTTTCTAGGAACATGGCTACAGTCACCCTTTCACTCAAGTCTAGACATACCGGGCATTGCTATGGTAACTGTCTTAGAATTACAATCTAAAATTGCATGATATGGTGCACAACTAACTTATCCTCAAAATAATATCAAAATCCACCATATCAAGAATCACTAAGTCTACCCAGGTTTTATACCCATGAATGTAATAAGACAAGAATGGTAGACTCTATCAATAATCACAAAATCACCAACTGGGGTAGACACATGAACAAGAACATCAAGTAAATCACATATCATGTCCAATCCCACAGCAAAATAGGTAAACACATAAGAAAAGGTTGAACCGAGATCGAATAAGAATGTAGCCATCTAGTCACAAACTAGAATAGTACATGTGATCACTACATCGGACGCCTCCACCTCGGGTTTTCTCGGGAAAGTATAGAAATGAGTTTGACCACCTACTTCTGTGCTGGCCTTGTCAGGCTGAGTACCACCTCTACCATTATTTCCACAACCTCAATTAGGCTAGGTTCCACCTCTACCTATATCTTGGCCACCATGCCCACTCTGAGTATGATCTCTAGCATAGGTACCACCTCCCCTACCTGCTTAAGTTGGGGTTAGAGTGTCATAACCCAAATTCTCAGGTCATAATGGCACCTAAAACCCCCTATAGGCAAACTAATTTAATAGCTTAGAATGGTTAGTAATAGGCAACTAGCTATGTCACACCCCGAGGCTACCTCCTAGACGCAATACGGTGCTTAATATCATAAGTGACCCCAAGCTAACCCATGGCATATCTATACAATTTCAATTTAAAATATATAGCATGCGGAAGTTAAAAATAATTTAGTAACTGAAACGGGGAAAAACCCAAATATCTGAATATATGAAATTTATAAATAGTATAGTCCAAACTGAAAACAATGCTAACTACTAAAATCTAGTCTATTTCTGAAAGCGTCTAACAAATATGAGTTGATGGGACATGCCCCCAGCTAACTCTAACAATCTGAAAACAGAAATAAGAAGACTGAAAAGTAAAGCATGTCTATCATCCTTGGACTATGAGGACTCACCAATGGGGATGCTGAGTACAGACTGGAAGTCAACTAAGCGCGGTCTGGATGATGAGCGCTTGAACCTATGATATAGCACAAAAGTATGCGTCAGTACTTTGAATGCACATAGCATGCAGGATATGTACTAAACTGGACAATATTAAACTGACAATAGAAATAGATATGCTGGCATCTAACTGAAATTTGAACTACATGGAATGACCAAGTACAAATCATGAATATAACATGCTGGATGTATACCAAAATAAATTCTGAATACGTGGTCAATGCAACATGAATCTGATTGTGGGAGATACTATTTACCGACATACCCTAAGTTGAGCTAACTATGGGGCCTACCTGTAACCCTGGATGGAAGGGTGTTCATACCTTGCCAAGGGTATGAACGAGTCTGATGTGGATCAACTACTGATTTCCACAAGGGACAATGATATGCATCCTAGTCTGACAGCTGACTCATTTTATACCTACAGTGGCACCGTACTTCTTGGACTTGGGGACTGCTACTAAAGGTATTAGCCTAAACTAAAAGCTAAGCCTTCATCCCCTTGTCTGCTCGGTACTAAGTCTACTCTCAACTGAATAAGTAACAATGTACTTAAATAATGGATAGCTCAAAGTACTGATAATTAACTGAGATTGCAACATACATATACTGACATATATGACATTTGAATTCTGAAGCATTACTGTCTGACTAGTCTGTCTAGCAAGCATAATCTATGAATTACTGGAATTAATACAAGCTAGGGTTTTTGGGTCTTATACATGAAACTATGATAATTCTCCAAGAACACATAATTAGTACCATGGAAGCTATAACAACCGAATTACAATAAATCCCTGAGGTTTACGAACCCTAGGTCTAAACAGTTCATAGAGAATTGATGAACTGACTGAAATCTAGGGACCTAATGGGTGAAAGGGACCTACTAGTGAAATACCGCATACCTGAAGAAGAGAACTATGAAGAAATCCTTTGGATTTCAGACTGAACTTGAAGCCTCTGCTTGTTCTTGGGAGAAAACTATTGCCTCTTTCTCTTCTTTTCTTCCTAAGTCTGATAATTTTAGGAGAATAAATGTTTTAGGTAGTTATTGACTAGTTATTGACTAATTAATTAGGCTTAGAGTAGTCAAAATGTCGTAGCCTAGGTTTTAAAAAAAAAGAGTCCAGAATACCCCTAGGAAAATTTAGAGAAATCTGCTAAAAGTCATGGATGATGACTTTGGTTGACGGACTGTAGTCCTGGACGATGGACCGTCAACTGAGTCGTGGTCCTGTCCAGGGGTCTTGGGGGTTCTCTGATCTGAAGGAAAAACAACTCCACAGGACGAACTGTACTTCTGAATGACTGTTCATCATGTGGCTCGTGGTTCCTGGACTTTCATCTGGGCTGAGGATTTCATGAGCCAAAGTATGAATCGTGGTTCTAAAGTACGATCTATAACCCAAATAATGGTTTTTGGGACAAGGGCTAAGGGTCGTTTAGGTTCTGGTTCCACAAGTCCATAGGATAGACCGTGGTCCTGGACGACAGTTTATTGTGTGACTCGTGGTAACTGAGCCCTGGGATGATGGTCCTCTGATTAGGGGAAACCACGAGTGACAGGATGGTCCGTACTCCTGGACTATGGTCCGTGGCCTGACTCATGGTCCCTGGGACTTGAATTGGGGGCCTACTGGAAAGTGGGACTACGGTTGAGACGACAGACCGTGGTTCCAAACTACGGTCTGTGATCTTAACCGTGGTCCCTGGAAACATACATTTTTCTGAGATTTTCCTGCTGAGTACAGTCCAGTAGCTGGTTCAAATTGTGGGGTGTTACACTATCTCCTCCTTGGGATCATTCATCCTTGAATGAAGGCTATACAAGATGAGTTTGGAGGTAAAGAGTTGCAAACCCTCCCAATTGAGTACTAGGAACTGATATCTAACTGAACTGAGTTCCATGAACATGCAAATATGCTGAAATACACGGATAAATGATGGAATGAGGTACTGATATTGAATTACACAAGAATAAACTGAGAGACTGGAAAGGAACTATTACGTCAAGCTGAAACTGAATTGGAAAGAAAAAGGTGAGGGTACTTGGCCATCATGGCTGCTTATGCTTCCCAAGTAGCTCCCTCTACAGATTGATTCCTCCACAAAACCTTTACTAAGGCGACTTCTTTGTTTCTCAACCTACAAACTTGACGGTCAAGAATCTCAACTGGAACCTCCTCGTAGGTGAGGTTATCCTTCACAGCCAGACTCTCTAAAGGTACTATCGATGCTGGATCACCCACACACGTTTTTAATAAGGAAATGTTAAAGATTGGATGAACTGCTACTAGCTCTGCTGGCAACTCTAACTCATATGCCACATTACCAACCCTTTTCAGGATTCTGTAAGGACCTACATACCTGGGTGACACTTTCAGGAAGACCCAATCATCGATTTCAAACTCTAAGTCCCTTCTCCTCACATCTTCATAGGACTTCGGATGACTCTGAGCTATATCTAGCCTATCTCTGATGAGCTGAACTTTATCCATTGCCTCATGAACTGAGTCTAGCCCAATCAAGGCTGCTTCACCTACTTCCAACCAACCTACCGGTGATCTGTATCTATGCCCATAAAGTGCCTCATATGGGGCCATCTGAATACTGGAGTGAAAACTGTTATTGTAAGCAAACTCTATGAGAGGTAGGTGATCATCCCAGCTACCTTTGAAATATATCACACAAGATCTCAACATATCCTCTAAGGTATGAATGGTACGCTCTGCCTGACCATCCATCTGTGGGTGAAATGTTGTGCTGAGCTTCACTTGAGTACCAAGAACTTTCTGAAATGATCTCTAGAAATGAGATGTAAGTTGAGGGCCTCTATCTGAGATTATAGACAAGGGAACCCCATGCAACCTGACTACCTCGCTGATGTAGAGTCTAGCATAATCCTCTGGTGAATCTGTAGTTTTGACTGCCAAGAAGTGAGGTGACTTAGTGACTCTATCCACTATTACCCAAATGGAGTCATGCTGCCTGTGAGTACGAGGTAAACCCATAATGAAATCCATCTTGACCATTTCCTAGTTCCAAGTAGGAATGTTAATCTCCTGAGTCACACCTCCTGGTTTCTGATGTTCTTTAACCTGCTGACAGTTGGGACACTTAGCCACAAAATCTGCGATGTCCCTCTTCATGCCGTTCCACCAATAGACTTCCCATAGATCACAGTACATCTTAGTGGCACTCGAATTAATGGAGTATCTGGAATTATGGGCTTCTGCAAGGATCTGCTTCCTCAACTCACCCACCTTAGGACCACATAAGCGACCCTGATAACGAAGCACACCATCTCCCCCTTAGGAGAGAACCTCCACTCTCTACTAATGAACTGCACCCTTCAACTAAAGCAATATAGGGTCACTATCTTGTTTCTCCTTAACCTATGCTACCAATGAAGATTCTTATCCATTTTGTACTATCACACTACCATCAGATATGTCCATAAGGAAAACTCCTAAGCGAGCAAGCAGGTGAACATCTCTAGATAATTCTTTCTTCTTTTTCTCAACATGTGACACCCTACCCATCGACAGTCTGCTGAGAGATTCAGCCACTACATTGGCCTTACTCGGATGGTAGAGCACATTCATATCATAATCTTTAAGTAACTTAAGTCATCTCCTCTGACGAAGATTCAACTCTTTCTGGGTGAACACATACTGGAGGCTCTTATGATCTGTGAACACATAAACATGAACACCATACAAGTAGTGTCTCCAAATCTTTAGGGCAAACACAACTGCTGCAAGCTCAAAGTCATGAGTCGGGTAGTTCTTCTCATGGACATTAAGCTGTCTGAAAGCATAAGCTATGACTTTACCCTGCTACATCAAAACACAACCTAGGCTGACCCTGGATGCATCACAATAAACCACATAACTATTCGAACCCTCTGGTAGAGTCAAGACTGGACTTGTAGTCAACCTGGTCTTCAGTTCTAAGAAACTTTTCCCACACTCATCTGACCAATTAAACTTGACGTTCTTTTGAGTCAACTTGGTCAATGGGGCAGCAATGGATGAAAATCCTTCAACAAACCTTCTGTAGTAACCAGCCAGTCCGAAGAAACTTCTAATATATGTCGGAGAAGTGGGTCTAGGCAAGTGCTTTACTACCTTAATTTTCTGGGAATCCACTCAAATCCCTTCGCTGGATACCACATGACCAAGGAAAGTGACAGACTGCAACCAGAATTCACACTTGATGAACTTAGCGAATAGTTAGCTATCCTTGAGAGTTTGCAGAACAACTCTCAAATGAGTCGCATGCTCTTCCTCATTCTGAGAATAAACGAGGATATCATCAATAAAGAAGATGAAGAACAAGTCCAAATACTGTCTAAACACCATGTTCATTAAGTCCATGAAAGCTGTAGGAGCATTGGTTAGTACAAAAGACATAACTACAAATTCATAGTGACCATACCGAGTCCTCAAGGTTGTCTTCGGGATGTCACTACCTCTGACTCTGACCTGATGATAGCCGGATCTGAGGTCTATCTTAGAAAAGAAACAAGTACCCTAAAACTGGTCGAACAAGTCATTAATCCTTGGGATGGGATATTTATTCTTGATTGTGACTTTGTTCAACTGACGGTATTCAATGCACATTCTGAGAGAATCGTCTATCTTACGCATGAACAACACTGGAGCACCCCATGGAGAGATGTTGGGTCTAATGAAGCCCTTATCTAGAAGGTCTTTCAGCTGTTCTTTCAATTCCTTAAGCTTAGTTGGATCCATTATGTAAGGAGGAATCGAAATAGGTTGGGTATGTATAAGGAGATCTATTTCGAAGTCGATTTTCCTTTTGGGGGGAACTCTGGAAAGATCTTTTGGGAACCTTCTGGAAACTCACTTACTACTGGAACTGACTCAAGAGTTGGGGTTTTGGAGTTTGAATCCTTAACTTGAACAAGATGATAGATATACCCTTTGTAAATCAATTTTCTGGCCTTAAGGTGGGAGATGAAATGACCTATAGGCACTGAGTTATTACCCTTCCATTCTAAGACTGGCTCATTTGGGAACTGAAACCAAACGATCCTAGTTCTAAAGTCCACTGAAGCACAACAGGATTGTAACCAATCCATGCCTAGAATGATATCAAAATCTACCATTTCTAACTCCGCAAGATCTGCTGAGGTGACTTTCTGGAGACTGTGACAGGGCAATTTCTATATACCCGTCTAGCTATAACTGGATCACCAATTGAAGTAGAGATTGAGAAGGGTTCTGGGAGGATTTCTGGACTGACACCAAAGTTTACTACTATATAAAGAGTGATAAAGGAAAGTGTAGCCCCTGGATCTAATAATGCATAGACATTACTATTAAAGACTCGCAACCTACCCGTGACCACATCAGGAGAGGCCTCATGATCCTGTTGATCCTGAAGAGCATACAACTTGTTCTAGCGCTGGCCACCACCTATACTAGATGAGGCACCCTGCTGAGCAGCGCGACGTGCTAGAGCTGCTGTAGACCAGTCTGAGTTTGTGGTCAAACATCCTAACCCTTTTGAGAAGCTGTTGGATAATCCATCATCATGTGGCCTGACTTTCCACTACCTACCATACACTCACCTTGGTGGTTTCTAGCATACTTTTTACACACTGGGTGAGTGCACCCACTAGTAATTGTACCTTGGGACTTAGAGCCAGACACTCTGTCCCATCAGTCCTTCTTGAACTTAGGCACCGGGGCACTCGCAAAAGATGGAGTTGGAGGTGAATATTTCTGGCGGAACTGAGAGTGACTTCCACCCTATAACCTCTGCTGAGAGTAGCTAAAGTGACCTATCCTAGCCCTCTTAGTATCACCTCCCCTTTTCTTGATCTTCTCCTCCTCAATCTATTGGGCATAATTAACAAATTTGAAGAAGTCCATCTCCTTAATCAGTATAGCAGTCTTGCACTCCTTGACTACATCATCACATACCCCAGATTCGAACTTTCTCATATAAGCTCTGGAGTCAGCTAGTATCATTGGGGCATACTTGGAAAGCTGAGTGAACTTAAGAGCACAGTCCTTCATGCTCATGTCATTTTGCTTCAGATTAATGAATTCCTGAACCTTGGCTTCCCTGAGCTCTAGTGGGAAGAACCGGTACAAAAAACTGTCTAGAAAACATTTCAAGTCACTGGTCCTGTATTGGCACAACGGTATTCCTTCTATTGCTGGTACCAAGTGTAGGCCACTCCTTTCTATTGATAGGCGGCCAAATCTACACCCTAGACTGGAGTGACACCCATAATGTTTGTCACCTTCTGAATGTCGTCCAAAAACTCTAATGGATCCTCTTCTGACTTAGACCCATGAAATTCTAGAGTGTTCACCCGTATGAAATCCCGGATCCTTGCTACCGTAGTGTTAGTCTAAGGCAGAGCTGGTGCCAGAGCCTGCTGATTGACCTGGGAGGTCATGGACTAAGAAAGCACTTGGAAAGTAGCCCTGAATTCGGCATGCGTTACTTGCTCATTCAATGGATCTGCTGGAGATGCTGGATGATTCCAGTGTTATCTCTTCTGGGAGGAATTTTTCTGGAATGCGAAGAGCATGAGTTAGAATAAAAGGAGATTAAGTAGAGTTTATACTCTATAGCACGAGCTAGGAAACAAAGAAGGGAATTTGTTCCTAATGACGTCTCATAGCTCCTTCCCCATAAGTGTGGCGCACTTCACACCCATGCAGAAGGCTCTACTTGACGTGGCTTTCAGACACCCTAGGACTCTTAAACCAGATGCTCTGATACCAAGTTTGTCACACCCCGAGGCTATCCCCTAGATGCAACATGGTGCTTAGTGTTATAAGTGACCACAAGCTAACTCATGGCATGGCATATCTATATAATTTCAATTTAAAACATGTATTGTGTGAAAGTTAAAAACAATTTAATAACTGAAATGGGGAAAACCCAAATATCTGAATATATGAAATATATAAATAGTATAGTATGGACTAAAAAACAACACTAACAACTGGTGAAATATAGTCTATGTCTGAAAGCTTCTAACTGATATGAATTGTTAGGATATGCCCCCAGCTAACTCTAATAATTTGAAAACAAAAATAAGAAGACTGAAAAGTAAAGCATGTCTATCATCATCGAGCTGTGAGGACTCACCAATGGGGCTGCTGAGTACGGACTGGAAGTCGACTAAGCGCAGTCTGGATGATGAGTGGCTGAACCTACATCGTGAAATTATGTAGCATAAAAGTATGCGTCAGTACTTTGAATGTACTGAGCATGCAGGATATGTACTAAACTGGACAATATAGAACTGACAATAGAAATAGATATGCTGGCATGTAACTGAAATTTGAACTGCATGCAATGACCAAGTACAAATCATGAATATAACATGTTGGACTGAATACCAAAATAAATTCTGAATATGTGGTCAATGCAACATGAATCTGACTGTGGGATATACTATTTACCGACATACCCTAAGTTGAACTAACTATGGGGCCTACCTGTAACCCTGGATGGAAGGGTGTTCATACCTTGCCAAAGGTACGAACAAGTTTGACGTGGATCCATTACTAATGTCCACAAGGGACAAGGATGTGCAGCCTAGTCTTACAACTGACTCCTTTTATACCTATGGTGGCGCCGTAGTTCTTGGACTTGGGGACTACTGCTAAAGGTCTTAGCCTAAACTGACAGTTAAGCCTTCATCCCCTCGTTCGCTCGGTACTAAGTCTACTCTCAACTGAATAAGTAACAATGTACTGAAATAATGGATAGCTAAAAGTACTGATAATTAACTGAGATTGCAACATACATATACTGACAGATATGACATTCGACTTCTGAAGCATGATTGTCTGACTAGTCTATCTAGCACGCATAATCTATGAATTACTGGAATTAACACAAGCTAAGGTTTTTGGGTCTTATACATGAAACTATGCTAATTCTCCAAGAACACATAGTTAGTACCATGGAAGCTATAACAACTAAATTACAATGAATCCCCAAGATTTAGGAACCCTAGGTCTGATCAGTTCATCGAGAACTGAAGAACTGACTGAAATCTAGGGACCTAATGGGTGAAAGGAACCCACTAGTGAAATCCCGCATACCTGATGAAGAGAACGACGGAGAAATCCTTTGGATTTCGCACTGAACTTGAAGCCTCTGCTTGTTTTTAGGAGAAAACTATCGCCTCTTTCTCTTCTTTTCTTCCTAAGTTTGATGATTTTAGGATAATAAATGATTTAGGTAGTTACTGACTAATTAATTAGTCTTAGAGTATTCAAAACATTATTACCTAGGTTTTAAAAGAGAAAGGAAAAGTCCAAAATACCCCTGGGAAAATTTAGAGAAATATGCTAAAAGTCGCGACTCAAGGATCACGACTTTGGTTGAAGGACCGTAGTCCTGGATGAAGGACCATCAACTGAGTCGTGTTTCTATCCATGGGTCTTGGGGGTTCTCTGATCTGAGGGAACCACGTCTCCACAGGATTGAGTAATAGTCGAGGTGAATATATTTTTTGTCAGTGACTTTGTTAAATGAGATGCATCATCATTCCGTTGATATTATATCATGCACATGCATTGGCATTGAGTTTTAGTGGGAGTAAAGGTCCGGCACGTGAAGATCGTCCGTGCTGCGACCATTCTATGATTATGAGTTGGGCATGTAGAGATCATCCGTGTTGGAGACTAGTTAATTTTTTGATACCACATAAAGACCATCTGTGCTGGTATATGGACCTCGCAAGTCCCTCGTGGGTCATGAACTCTTGATATATTACCGAGGAGTATCGTGTATATATGATTGAGAGATTACCGGCCATTTGAGGGATATCATCTCATTACATTGTGTTGCATCGCATCACATCCTCTGTACTTACTTGATTATCTTCTTAATTGATGTTAAGATACCTTGTGGCAATTGATTATCCCTGCTTTAGTGAACACTTGACTGTTGGTTATAGTTTAAATTTATAAATTTGAGAATGATTTCTTACATGAGTCTTGTCACTATTTTTTCATTGATGGTCTATGATACATACTGGGTAAACGTGGTTTCATACTCATACTACGCTTGCTGCACTCTTTTGTTGTGCAGATTTAGTTTTGAAGACTAATGCATCTTGTGGAGCTTCCTGAGTTCGAGCTTTGATTATCTTGGAGTTATGGTGAGCTGCTTGGCTGTTCCGCAGCCCACACCTTCATCTATCTTTTATTTATTCTGTCATTTAGTCATTAGACAGGGTATTGCATTTAGACTTGTCATTTTAGTTTTCAGAATTGTATCGTAATGTAGAAGCTCTTGTACTTATGACACCAAGTCTTGAGGTGGTATTTTAGCTTTTCTGCATTTTATTTTAAAGGATTTCGTATTTGGCCTGTCTATTTACTTTTTCATTAAATTGCTCAATTGTATTTGAAAAATCATTGGGTTGGCTTACCTATCGGTTGGGAACATAGGTTCCATCATGAGTTGTGATTTTGGGTCATGACACTACTAAACCATTTTACAATGACGCATAGTAGCCCCATGAAATTAAGAAGACAAACAAGTATATCTCATCTGAAAAATAAGCAATCGGCTGGTGAGGCCCCTATCAATAGTTATACAAAGAAAATGGCTACTCCAGAAGTTCATATAAAACAATAAGAAGGTAGCATGCAAATCCTATTTGGGTCGTCGAGGCCACTCTGATATCAAGGAAAGTATAAATGTTATGTGGGTCTTCGAGGCCACCGTTATCCCTATACAGAATTCGAAAGCATGTACATACAATCTAAACTAAGTCAACAGGCTGCTGAACTATCAACAATAACAAGGACAAACTGGCCAGCAATAAAGCTATACAACCCAATAGACTAGTCTGTAAGCCTCTATAAATATAATACTTGGCCGGACAAGGCTCTGACCTACCAAAAGCTATAAACAAAGAAACAAGCAAACCTCAGAGACTCTGGTGACTCCTAGAAGAAAAAAGGTCAACTAATCTGCTGAAAACTTGACTATGCTACCCAACAGGTCTTTCTGATCGTTGCTCGGGACCTGCTGACATGAATGTGGTGCCTCCAGGAAATGAGGCATTAGTACAAAACAATGTACTGAGTATGTAAGACAATTGAAAAGTGAAATAGAATCTAATGTCATAAATACCATATGTAATGAGATAGGAGAATCAAAGATAATCTGAGCGTACTTACCTACTCCCAAATCTATAAATAGCTGAGACTAATATCATAAGTACCATAAATACTCAAGTAGGGAGTCATACGTAAGACAAAATGTACTTACCTATTATTGACGTACAACTTACAACCCATAACTAATTAAGCAGTCTGCTTCCCAAATCGAGATAACTAATATCATCAAATAATGAATTACACGAGTAAGAAGGTCAGCAATTATCATAATACAACCTAACTATTCCTGACATAGATCATACAATAATAATCAAACAACAACCTAAATGCCCCCCATAATAACAAGTACACACAATAAACAAGACTACCTACCGAGGCCCCTTTAAGCTCGAGAGGTGCAAATTCAAGTTGTATACCCCTATTGGTAATCCCCTAGCCTTGTAGGCAATCATTACATCTCGATAGCCCCTCAGGAAGCTGTGTATCTGTATAGCCCCAAAGGCAATAGTATATATATCACCTAAGAAACTTCACATCTGTATCTGAGCACACAAGGCTCTTGTATCTGTATCTGAGCATACAAGTCTCATATATTTGTATCTAGCCCCATATGCAGCATATTTAGCCCCATAGGAAACATATTTAGCAATATAGGCAACATATTTAGCCCCTAAGGCACTTCGTACCAAGACCTTAAAGCCTATCATATAGCCCAAAAGGCAACTCTTTGGACCGCAATCCTAAATCTAGCCCCTTTAGGTGAACATTGTAGTCTATGAGTGAACAAGCTTCATTATAGCCCCTTACGCAATCAGAATATCACATAGGCTCCACTATAGCCCATAGGCAATTGGAGTAGCTCTTAGTCTTCAACTCATCTTAATATCCCCTCAGGAAATATGTAAATAGCCCATAAGGCACTAATCATATCTCTACAGCTAACTATAGTAGCCCTGAGGGCAATAGGAAACCATCAAATGTCCTAGAAACAAGCAACATAGTTATAACCGACCTATAGAAATAATCTCTAAGTTGTATCTAAGCTCGCGGTCGCTATCAATAGAATACAAATCCCCACAAGGGATGACTATATAAAGTCAAGCAGCCAACCAATTTTAATAAAGCTACGAGTGATTCAGCTATAACAACTAGATTTATTATTTGTTAAGCTCTAAGGAAACTATTCGAGAGAAAGGAATAGCCCTAGCACTCTTTTCCCGTCGACTTCTAGTAGGATAACACCAATCCAAAATTTCTACGAATGACTCTACAGCGGCACACTAGACTAGAAGTTAATATAAGCTATAATCAATCACATTTGTTATGTTCTGCGCATCGTCTACGTCTCAAACATCGCTCACAACTGGACCCAAGGAACTATACGATAAGAATTTCAACTTAGACAAATCTCTTCTCCTAAGGGTCACACATACTAAACTTAATATTTCATGCAAGGTAATCACTCCTCCAAAGGTAACCATACATAGGCCCACAACCATATAGTAACTTCATAACCCACAGGAGTATACATTTTCAAGTTCCTAACTAGACACGAAATCCTGATATACCAATTATGAATCCTTGACAAAGAATTACTATGATAATACAAGATAAAACAACCCCGATTTGATATATCTAGGTGTAGTTCTTAAGTAGCATATCATAAGAGGAATACAATAACATACTAATTCAAGAGCTCTACAAATAGATCTTTAAAAGTACGCTAAATTTGGAACCTCTAAAATTAGGAAATCATGCCATAAAAAGAAGGGAATAGCCTTTACATACCTTATATTCAAGCTTGAACAATTTGATGCAGATAATTGATTTTTTTTCCGAGGATCAAATAAAATGTCAAAATATTTTTCCCGTAAAGTTAGTCCGCAACATGTTACATATAGACATGCGTACATCAGGTAGCTATTAATTACACTAAGAGACAAAAGAACTATCCCTTGATGTCTTGATCATCCTCAATGACTTGAAATAGATATCAAATCATGACGTGAGTGCAATACTAAGAATAGCTTAAAAAGAGACGGGAAAAAAAGTGATGGACAACGTCTCTCCAAAAAAGGGACGGCAAAAGCGACGATGTTGGTCGCTTTTCTTATTTTTTTAATCTATATTTATTTTTTTGCAAAAGCGACGGATAGAGTCGCTTTTGCCATCGCTTTTTTTCCGTAGATATTTGCGCCAATATTATTTACATATAATTTATATTTATTTTTTAATAAAAGTAGTGGACAGCGTCACAATTATTAAAAAAATTTAAAAATAATTTTAAAATAACGATGTTGTCCGTCATTTTTTTAAATTTTCAACAACAACAACATACCCAGTGTATTCCCACAGCATGGGGTCTGGGGAGGGTAGAGTGTACGCAGTCCATACCACTATCTCAGAGGTGAGGTAGAGAGGTTGTTTCCGATAGACCCCCGGCATTTTTTTTTTAAATTTATTAATTTATATTTATTTATTTTTAAAAAAGTGACGGATAACATCTTTTTGTCCATTGCTTTTTCTATCAAAGATGGTTAATCATTAATGAAGAAAAGCGACGGACAAAGTGACGTTGTCCGTCGCTTTTCTTAAAAGATATAGACTCAACCTGGTCTTTTCTCCATTTCTTTCTTCTTCTCTTCTCTTTTCTCCTTCTCCATTTCTCTCCTCCTCCATAACAACTCCACAATCCCCTCCTCCATCTTCCTCCACCGCCTCCTCCTCCTCCTCCATCTTCCTCTGTTGCCGTCACCTCATCCTCCTCCATCTTCCTCCGTTGCCATCACCTCCTCCTCTATATTTCTCCATCGCTACCGCTACCCTCCTCCATTATAGAGGTTAGGGTTTCTTCCATTCTAATTTTTTTTTCAATAATTTAATTCTTGGTTCCTAGCTTAGTTTATAAGATAAATTCTTGCCAAATTATGAATATTGTTATGAATATTATTAGTTTGTGTATATGAATTTGATTTTAGGTTGAATTTGAGAACTTTAATTTTAGAATTTGTGTATTTAATTTTAGGTTGAATATATGAACTTGAATTTATGAATTTGTGAACTTGAATGTGATTTTAGGTTGAATTTGGGGACTTTAAACTTGCATTAGATTCTTGAATTTGTGAACTTGAATTTGATTTAGGTTGAATTTGAAAACTTTGAACTTGAATTAGGTTCTTGAATTTGTGAATGTTTTAGGTTAGTGATTTAATTTGTCAATTACATTATTAGTTGAATTAGGTTCTTGAAGGTAAGTTTTTTGAAGTTAAATTTTTTTAATGTTGTTAGTTTATATTATTAGTTTTGGGTTATAATCTTGAATTACTTTTCAACTTTAGGTTAGTGTTAGTTTTGAATTTAGGTTAAAGTTAGATTTTTTTTCTATTAACTTTTACTTTAGGTAATTAGTCTTAGTTTTGAATCTTTAATTGATTGTTATATAAACCTTAGTTTTTAATTCATATTTAATATTTTTTTTGCTATTAGTTTTGAATTTAGGTAATGTTTAATTTTTTTAAACTATTAGTTATCAATTTAGGTTAGTGTTAGTTTATTTCATTAATGTTAGTTTGCAAATCTTGAATAATATTTGCTAGTTTAGGTTAGTCTTGTGAACCTTAGTTTAGGTTAGTCTTGTAAACCTTAATTTAGGTTAATGCTTGCTTTTAATTTTGAATTTAGGTTAAAGTTAGATGTTTTTGCTATTAGTTTTCACATTAAGTTAGTGTTAGTTTTGAATCTTGAATCGATTATTATATGAATCTTAATTTTGGTTAATGTTTGATTATTTTTTTGCTATTAGTTTTGAATTTTAGGTAATGTTTGAGTTGTTTAAGCTATTCGTTATTAATTTAGGTTAGTGTTAGTTTATTATATTGTTAGTTTTTGAACCTTGAATAATGCTTGCTAGTTTAGGTTAGTCTTGTGAACTTTAGTTTAGGTTAGTCTTGTGAACCTAAATTTATGTTAGTCTTGTTTATTTTAATAAAGAGCTTAATGCCCGACTTTTATTTAAAAAAAATTATGTTAGTCTTGTAAGTTATGTAAAGAAATTGTGTATGTAAGTCTTATTGTTGGAAAAATGAGCATTTGAAGTTCAAATTGAAGTATTAAGAGGTGAAATTGGGGATTAATTTATGAACATATTGTATTAGGTAATTTTTCATGGAGAAAAAATACTTTCAAAATTTAACTGGATTGATAAATTTTTAGTTTAGTTAGAATAATGAGAAATTCGGATAAGCTTGTGAAAAATTGTGAATGAGAAGTAACTTGTGAATGTGTTTTGGTTTAGTTGGAATAGTGTGAAAGTTGTGTGAGTTATGTAAGACTTTGAGTGTATGTAAGTGTTATTGTTAGGAAAATAAGAATTTGAAGTTCAAAGTGATGTTTTAAACGGTGAAAGTAGTGTAATTTGTGAAGATATTGTATTAGGCGATTTTTCATGGAGAAAAAATACTTTTAAAATTTTACCGAATTGATAAATTTTTAGTTTAGTTAGAATAATGAGAAATTCGTGTAAGTTTGTTACAAGTTATGAATGAGAAGTAACTCGTGAATGTGTTTTGATTTAGTTGGAAGAGTGTGAAAGTTGTGTGAGTTATGTGGTAATTTGAGTGTATGTAAGTATTATTGTTATAAAAATGAGGATTTGTAGTTCAAATTGAAGTATTAAGAGGTGAAAGTAATGTATTTTGTGAAGATATTATATTAGGTGATTTTTCATGAAGAAAAAATACATTCAAAATTCTACCGGATTGATAAATTTTTAGTTTAGTTAGAATAATGAGAAATTCGTGTAAGCTTGTGAAAAGTTATGAATGAGAAGTAACTTGTGAATGTGTTTTGATTTAGTTGGATGTAATGACTCTCTAGGTCATTCTCTATTTTTGTGCTTTTCCGCATTTCGAGCTTTCCCTCAATGGCTACAGGTCATTTATGACTTGTCGGGACTAACGGTTCGGTGAAGAGGCCATTTGTTAGGTCGTTATGGTTATTTTCCTATTTTAGAACTTGAACTTAGAAAATCTGTGACTTCGATCAACTTTCTTGGTAAACATGCTTCGAATCAAATTCTGATAGTTCTGTTAGCTCCGGAATGGGAATTTTGGTCTAGTGGGACTCTTGGTCGGGGTCTAGGAGCTTTTGGTTTGGTTTTGTCTTGGTTTCTTTGTTTTCAGGCCAGTTTGGGTTGTGGGGTTGACTTTTGTTAATATTCAGAGAAGACGGCCTCGGATGGAAATTTTGTCAATGTTGTTAGCATCAGAATGTCGACTTTAGGCTAGAGGGACCTTTGGTTTGGGTCTCGAGGCTTCTAGACATGTTTTGGGGTGTTGAGTTTTGAATTAATTATTGGGCATGGGACCCACTTTTCATTAAAATGATCTCCTTTGGGAGATTTTTCAATTTTGTTGAGTTTAAAATGCTATTTCTGGTAGGGTAACATGGTTGGTTTATGGTCACGGGGTTTCGAATAAATTCAGAGGATCCATCGGGTGACTTTCTACCCTTGGAAAATTACTGGTTGCTGCTATGTGTTGCAGAACATTTTGGTCATCGTGATCGCGAGGTGGTTGATTAGGATTATTCCTTTTTATCCATAGTCTAGGAGCTCGTAGTACTATTTTAGCATTGTATAGAATCCTTAGTATGTTTTAAGGAGGTTTTAGAGGTAGAGTAGAAGCTTGTTGTTGTTTTCGTAGTTATGTTCCATTATTTACGCCTTATTTGTCGATTGTATATGTAACTATGGGCCCGAGGCCATTTCTTGGATTTGGACGGAGCTACCAGGTCAGTTCTCTTAATTGGAGGGTGTTTTGCCCTGTTTTGCCTTATTATGTGCTACATTCTCTGAACGTGGAAATTTACATGTTCATACTGCATTCCTATGCTCGTCGATACAGAAAAGGGTGATTTTCGAGGTTTGGGTTCCAAACATAAGATTTATTGTGGTTTCTGTGATTTTTGGACCTTAAAGGAATTATTTTGGATTTTACTACTGGTTTTGGAAAGGAAAGGAAAATACTAATTTATGCTAGTCCAAGGGGTGTTCCCGAGCCCTTTTTCCTTTTCACTTATATATATATATATATATATATATATATATATATATAGTCCGATGCGGTATTCCAGGCCCCCGATGTGGTATTTCGAATCCCTGATGCATTATTCTGAGTTTTTACTTCCCATTTACATACATACATATATAAGCATAGTCTGATGCAGTATTCCAGGCACCCGATGTGGTATTCCGAGTTTATACTATAATGCACTCATGAATCACGGCATCTTCCATCGCATTACATTGGCTTGAGTGTATTTTTATTGACAATTGTCTGGTTTGACTTGTTATTATTTCCTTCTTGTTGGTTCGATTAGTCCTTTTTCAGTGTTATAAAAAGATTTAGGTGGATCCCTGTATTTAGCTTACTTTCCTGTAATTTATATTATATATTATCTTTCTGCGCTTGGTCGGCCTATGATGCTTACTAGATAGCTATTGTTTTGGTACTCATACTACACTCTGTATCTTTTTCTGATGCAACACCTAGTACGAGCCACCCCCGTTGATCCTCCAGTCATTTGACGCCTCTTGTAGTTCGGATCGCGGTGAGCTCCCGGTGTTTTAGAGACTTTACATGCTTTTCATCTATCATTTTTGTCTATATTTGTATTTTGGATAGACAGAGCCTATTGTATAGCTACTCCATACTTTAGACGCTCTTGTACCGGTGACACCAGGTTCAGGTTGATTCCTTTTTATGTTTCCATTTTAATATATTTTGTATAGTTGGTATATATATATGTCACTGGCCCTATATCCCTTATATTTATATCTTCCGCTTTCTTTATATAAACTGCTTTATTTATCTTTCGCTTGGCTTGAGTTGGCTAGCCTACTAGGGGTTATGTAAGCGCTATTATGACCCGGTTTCAGGTCATGACAGAGTGGTATAAGAGTCAGGTTCACCGGCCTTATCAGTACAAGAGCAAAGTGTCTTGTAGAGTCTCGTGGATTAGTATGATGACATCCATATCCAATCTACGAGAGGCTATAGGACATTCCTAGGAAAGCTTCCATCTTGTTTGATCCTTATCATGCTTCCTTGACTTGATCAATTTCTAAGTATCTTTGTTTCACTCTCTCTCATATGGTTTGGACGAGATCACTAATGAGTGGGAACGAGGCCCATGCACCTGCAGTTAGAACCCCAGCTAGGGTATGGGGTAGAAGTCGACCCAGAGGTCGAGAAAAGGGATAGGTTGTGGTGCCATCTCAGGCCTAGGCTAGGATACCATCACTAGGTCATGAGGTTAGGGTTGAAGAGGTTCAGTATGAGCCAGAGGGTGCGGGGCTAGCCCTGTATCCGGCAGGTTTTGTGGCTACTCCAGTGCTGCATGATACCTTGGTTCGATTACTTGGATTTCTCGAGGGTATGACTCTACCAGCAGCTTCACTAGGTACTCCAATTGGCTCTCAAGTTAGGGATGAGGCTCAGACTTCAGCCTAAGTAGTAGCTCAGGGTTCAGGAGCGCAGCTTGCTGCTGTGGCTGTATTACTAGTCCCTGCAGTTATTCCACCTCTTCCAATCAGGCCCATTGTGTCTTTTGAGGAGCAAAAAATGCTTGGTAGGTTTATTAGATTGTGTCCTCTGAGGTTTTCAGGTGCCTCTAGGGAGGATGCGCACGAGTTTTTGACTAGCTGGAAGGAGAGATTGCATAATTTGGGGTTCGTTGAGTCCCATGGAGCATATTACACTGTGTTTCAGCTGGATGGTCCAGAAAAATAGTGGTGGAGGTTATATGTAGCTTGCAACCCAGCCAGTTCACCTCTGCTTACTTGGGCCTAGTTCTATGCAGCCTTTCTGGAGAAGTATGTACCACGTAGCATGAGAGAATGGTTGATGGATCAGTTCTCCGGATTGGAGCAGGGCTCCATGACTATTTTTGAGTATGAGGTTCGCTTTCATCAGTTGGCTAGGCATGACACTATGATTTTACCCACTGAGCATGAGACGGTGCTTCACTTTATTCGGGGATTGACTCTACAGCTCAGATTGGCCACAGAGGGTATGTTGGTATCATGTCAGTCCTTTCAAGAGGTAGTAGATCATGCCCGCACTATTAAGGGCATACTTCACGAGGCCCAAGGGGAAAGGGATAAGAGGCCCCGCCATCAGGGCAGTTTTAGTGGTTCTCAGGCCCGTGGTAGAGGCCTTTTTATAAGGGCAGCATTAACAGCGTTTCCAGTTGAGCCTGTTCAGGAGGCACTACATATTTCTGAGGGTTAGAGTAGTCAGAGTATTGTTCCTGCTCCACAAGGTTCTTATTCAGGGTCCCCAAGTCATGGTAGTCATTCTGATTCAGCCGAGTCTTCAAAGCGGAGCATGTTTGGCCGAGGTTGTTATGAGTATAGCAAAATAGGCCACTTTTCTAGAGAGTGTCCATCAGCGTATCACCCTAGATAGAAGGATAAGATGGTTCAGTCCCTCAGGGCTCCAACACCTACAGCCATAGGCGGTGCACATTGTAGTAGGGGTGGTCCCTAGGGTACTAGAGGTGGTCCTCAGTCTAGATTAGATGGTCGTGGTGGTCGGGGCCATATGTATGAAATTTTAGGCTGGACCAAGGTTGAGGCTTCAGATGTTGTCATCACAGGTACGATCTCTATTTGTTGTCAGTCTTCTTCTGCTTTGTTTGATCCGGGTTCTACCTTCTCCTATGTGTCTGCTTATTATGATACTCATTTGGAGTCTTCTGTGAGTCATTGCTTGTGCCCTTGCATGTATATACCCCAGTAGGAGATTCTTTAGTAGGTGATCAGGTGTATTAGGCTTGTGTGGTGACTATCATGGGGTATGACATGTGGGTAGACTTGGTTGTGCTTGATATGGTTGATTTCGACGTGATCTTAGCCATGGATTGGTTGTCTTCTTATCATGCAGTCTTGGATTGCTTTGCCAAGGCTGTTACTCTACGGATGCCTAGTATTCTCCCTATTGTATGGAAGGGTGTTGATAGCCATATGTCGAGGGGAGTTATATCTTTCCTGAGCGCTCAGTGGTTGGTTGGGAAGGGATGATTCACCTATCTTGCCTACATCCGTGAAGCTAGTGCCACCACACCTTCTCTTGAGTCAGTTCCTATGGTTTGCGAGTATTCAAATGTGTTTCTCTCTGATCTTCCGGGTATTTCTCCTGATCGTGACATTGACTTTGGTATTAATGTTGAGCTAGGCGTTTAGCTTATTTTTATTCCGCCATATCGAATGGCACCAATTGAGTTGAGGGAGCTTAAGGATCAGCTCCAGGATCTATTGAGTAGAGGGTTCATCAAGCCTAGTATGTCTCGGTGGGGTGCTCCCATCCTATTTGTGAAGAAGAAGGATGGGTCCATGCATATATGTATTGACTAGAGACAGTTGAATAAGGTGATAGTGAAGAACAAATATCTGAAGTCGCGTACTGATGATTTGTTTGACTAGCTATAGGGGGAGTGGTGTTCTCTAAGATTGACTTGTGGTCCGACTATCACCAGTTTAGGATCAGGGTTGCGAACATCTCAAAGAGTACATTTAGGACTCAATACGACCATTATGAGTTCCTAGTCATGTCTTTTGCGTTGACTAATACCCCAACAACATTTATTGAGTTGATGAACCATGTGTTTAGTTCCTACTTGGACTCATTTGTTATTGTGTTCATCGATGACATTCTGATATATTCGAGGAGTAGAGAGGAGCATGAGCAACATCTTAGAGTCGTACTTCAAACCTTGCGAGACCATCAGTTATATGCCAAATTCACTAAGTCTGAGTTTTTTTCTTGAGTCTATGGCATTCCTAGGACACATGGTGTCCAAGGATGGGATTATGGTAGATCTGGCAAAGATTACATCAGTTCATGATTCGGCTAGGCCTACTTCTCCTACCGAGGTTTGTAGTTTTATTGGGTTGGTAGGTTAAGATAGATGGATTGTAGAGGGGTTTTCTTATATAGCAACTTCATTGACTAGATTGACTCAGAAGAATATTTCCTTCCAGTGGTTAGATGAGTATATGGCGAGCTTTCTGAAACTCAAGGCCTTGTTGACTTCAGCTCCGATTCTTACTCTTCTGGTCAAGGGCCAGGGGTTGACCATGTATTGTGATGCTTCAGGTATTGGTTTGGGTTGTGTGTTGATGCAGCAAGGCTGAGGTATTACTTATGCTTCCAGATAGTTAAAGGTTCGTGAGAGAAACTACCCCACACATGAATTGGAGTTAGCAGTAGTAGTCTTCGCGTTAAATATTTGGAGGAATTATCTTTATAGAATGCATTGTGAGATCTTCACTGACCATCATAGTATTCAGTACATTTTTAGCTAGAAGGATCTAAGTTTGAGGAAGCGTAGGTGGTTGGAGTTACTAAAGGACTATGAAATCTTTATTCTTTATCATCCGGACAAGGCAAATGTGGTAGCGGATGCCTTGAGCAAAAAGGCAGTGAGTATGGGTAGCATGGCTTTCTTAGCGACAAAGGAGCAACCTTTAGCTTGGGATATCCAGTCCTTGGCTAACATATTAGTTAGACTTGATATTTCTGAGCCGGGCCATATTCTTGATTGTGTTGAGGCTAGATCTTTATTGTTGGAGAAGATTCAGGCACAACAGTTTGATGATTTGAGATTGAGGATCATTTATGACAATTTGTTAAGCGGTGATGCTAGGAAGGAGACCTTGGATTCAGAGGGTGTACTGAGGATCGAGGGTCGTATCTACGTTCCTAGAGTTGGGCACTTGGTTAGACTAATTTTGTAGGAGACTCATTGTTCTAGATATTCCATTCATCCCAAGGGAAGCTATGATGTATTGTGACTTGAGGCAACACTACTGGTGGTGTGGGACAAAGAGGTATATTTCAACTTTAGTGTGTAGGTGCTTGAACTGTTAGCAGGTGAAGTTTGAGCACCAGAGGCCTGGTGGGTTGACTCAGAGGCTACCCATTCTACAGTAGAAATGGGAGCGGATAGCTATGGATTTCGTAGTTGGTTTGCCACATACTTTGTGGAGATTTGTTGCTATTTAGGTCATCGTGGATAGGTTGATGAAGCCTGCTCACTTTCTGCCGGTTCAGACTTCCTACAGTTCTGAGAGGTTGGCTCAGATCTATATTCATGAGGTTGTCCATTTTTATAGTGTACCAGTTTCCATCATTCTGAGCATGGTACTCAGTTCACTTCACACTTTTATATGTCCATTCAGAGAGAGTTAGGTACTAGAGTTGATCTTAGCACCGCTTTTCATCCACAGATTGACAGTTAATCAGAGCATATTATTCAGTTTTTAGAGGATATGTTGCGAGTCTGTGTTATTGACTTTAGGTTTCAGTAGGACCAGTGCTTAGCTTTGGCAGAGTTTTTGTATAATAATAGTTACCATTCCAGCATTCAGATGGCTACGTTTGAGGCATTGTATGGTAGGTTGTGAAGATCTCTGGTGGGTTGGTTTGATGCTTTCTAGGTTAAGCCGTGGGTTACCGACTTGCTTCATGATTCTATGGATAGAGTTTGGGTCATTCAAGAAAGACTTCACACTGCCCAGAGTAGGCAGAAGAGTTATGTTGATCGGAGAGTTTGAGATCTAGAGTTCATGGTTGGTGATAGTGTATTCCTTAGGGTGTCGCCCATGAAGGGCGTGATGATGTTCAGGAGGAAATGTAAGCTCAGTCCTAGGTTATTTAGGCCATTTGAGATCCTTCATCGCATTGGGGAGGTTGCTTATGAGTTGGCCTTGCCTCCTGCTCTTTCTAGTGTTCACTTGATTTTTCATATCTTTATGCTGCATCAGTATATTCTGGATAAGTATCACGTGCTTCAGTGGGATTCGGTTCAGTTGGATGAGTTTTTGGCTTTTGAAGAGGAGCCTGTTGGTATTTTAGAAAGGCAGGTTAGGAAGTTTAGGTCCAAGGAAATTCCATCAGTTAAGGTTTAGTAGTGGAATCATCCTGTCGAGGAGGCTACTTAGAAGATTGAAATCGACATACGGACCCGCTATCCTCGTCTTTTCGAGTCTTTAGGTACTATCCTTTCTCTAACTTTCGAGGATGAAAGTCCTTTTAGTAGTTGATGTAATGACTCTCCAGGTCATTTTCTATTTTTCATGCTTTTTCTGCATTTCGAGCTTTCCCTCAGCGGCTACAAGTCATTTATGACTTGCTAGGACTGATGGTTCGGTACCCAGGCCATTCATTAGGTCGTTATGAACATTTCCCTGTTTTAGAACTTGAACTTAGGAAATCTCTGACTTTGGTCAACTTTCTTGGTAAACATGCTCAAAATTTAATTTTGATAGTTCCATTAGCTCCAAAATAGGGATTTTGGTCAAGTGGGACCCTTGGTCGTGGTCTAGGAGCTTTCAGTTTGGTTTTGTCTTGGTTTTCATGTTTTTAGGCTAGTTTGGCTGATCGGGTTGACTTTGGTCAACATTCAGAGAAGATAGCCTCGAATGGAAATTTCGTCAGTGTTGTTAGCTCTGGAACGTCAACTTTGGGCTAGAGGGACCATTAGTTCGGGTCCCGAGGCTTCTGGACTTGTTTTGGGGTATTGAGTTCTGAGTTGGTTATTGGGCATGGGGCCCACTTTTCATTAAAATGATCTCCGTTGAGAGTTTTTTTGAGTCTAGAATGCTATTTCTGGTAGGGTAGCATGGTTGGTTTGTGTTCACGGAGTTTCAAATAAATTCCGAGGGTCCATCAGGTGACTTTTTAGCCTTGGAAAATTTTTGGTTGCTGCTGTGTGTTGCATACAAGTTTGGTCTTCGCAACCGCGAGGTAGCCATCGCATTTGTAATGGTCTATCTTTATGGCCATCATGATCGCGTGCGTTTCACCTTGCCGCTTCGATGAAGCAGGTTGGGACCTAGTCTAGCTTGTTCTATGCGATAGCGTGGCTGGACCATTATGAGCACGATGGTCTGGCTTGCGCTTCCTCATGATCGCGTAGGGTGCCTCGCGACAATAATGAAGGACCCCTGACAACTATTTAAGTTTCCAACTTTATTTTCTCCTCCACAATTATGAACTTTCTCCATTGATAAGCTCCTAAGCTGCGATTCTAAGCTAGTTACTCATTTCTCTTTGTCAGGTAAGTCCCCTCTGATCCCTCTTCTCTTTTCCATTGTATAATTCTCCTTAATTCCGTTATTTTTTCGTTAGTTTTCCTTTGGTAATTCTCTTGAACTAGTAGGACTTCGGGGCTATTTTTGGGCCCTAAAATGAGTCTCGTTCGTGCTCAAATTTTGGGCATGGGTTCCTTGATCCGTTGCGGATGTAATTGTGATTTTTATTTCCAATTTCATTATGCGAGCCCCGAGGGTCATTTTTTGACCCAATTTTT
This sequence comes from Jaltomata sinuosa, assembly GCA_003996215.1. Lineage (NCBI taxonomy): Eukaryota > Viridiplantae > Streptophyta > Magnoliopsida > Solanales > Solanaceae > Jaltomata > Jaltomata sinuosa. The sequence continues at coordinate 117,029 of QJPP01002788.1, read as the reverse complement.
CAGCCCAAATTTCCATATAGTAATATGGGTGTCATTATTCTCGTCTTGACACATGAATTATGTTCTTGATAGTGTGGCAGCTTTCTGAGGCTGTTCAGAAGCGGAAGGCACACGAGTGATGGTTTGTGTTTTTGGTTCAGCCCCGAGGTAGGTTATGGTTTACTTTTCTAGACTAAATTAGTTAGATTTTATATGACATATTTTACCGGAATGTTAGGTTGGACTATAGATAGAAATAAGCTTAAATCCTCTAACTTTTAATAAACGGGCTATTTTGGATCATAGATTAGGATTATTCCTGCTATCCATAGTCTAGGAGCTCGTAGTACTATTTTAGCATTGTATAAAATCCTTAGTATACTTTTAGGAGGTTTTAGAGGTAGAGTAGAAGCTTGTTGTTGTTTTCGTAGTTATATTCCATTATTTTTGCCTTATTTGTTGGTTGTATGTGTAACTGTCGGCCCAAGTTCATAGCTTGGATTTGGACGGAGCTCCCAGGTCAGTTCACTTTGTTGGAGGGTGTTTTGTGCTATTTTGCCTTGTTATGTGCTACATTCTCTGAACGTGGAAATTTATATGCTCATATTACATTCTCATGCCTGTCGGTACAAAAAAGGTAATTTTTGAGGTTTGGGTTTAAAACTTAAGGTTTACTATGGTTTCTGTGATTTTTGGACCTTAAAGGAATTATTTTGGGTTTTACTACTGATTTTGGAAAGGAAAGGAAAAATACTACTTTATGCCGGTCCGAGAGGTGTTCCTGTTCCCTTTCTCCTTTTTCACTTATATATATATATATATATATATATATATATATATTTATTATTCGATGCGGTATTCAGGACCCCCGATGCATTATTTAGGGTTTTTACTTCCCATTTACATACATAGATATATATGCATAGTCTGAAGTGGTATTCCAGGTTTATACTATTATGCACTCATGCATCACAACATCTTCCATCCCATTACATTGGCTTGAGTGTATTTTTATTGACCGTTGTCTTGTTTGACTTGTTATTATTTCCTTGTTGTTGGTTCAGTTAGTCCTTTTTTTGTTTTATAACTAGATTTAGGTGGATCCCTATATTTAGCTTACTTTCCTGTAATTTATATTATATATTATGTTTCTGCGCTTGGTCGGCCTATGATGCTTACTGGATAGCTGTTGTATTTGTACTCATACTACACTCTGCATCTTTTTCTGATGCAGCACCTAGTATGAGCCACCCCCATTGATCCTCCTGTCATTCAACGCCTGTTGTAGTTCGAATCGCAATGAGCTCCCGACATTTGAGAGACTTTACATGTTTTTCATCTATCATTTTTGTCTATATTTGTATTTTTGATAGACAAAGCCTATTGTATAGCTACTCCGTACTTTAGACATTCTTGTACCGGTGACACCAGGTCCGGGTAGGTTACTTTGTATGTTTTGTATTCTTGGTCAGTTTAGGACCATATTTGTATATTTAGTACAGTTGGTATGTATATATGATATTGTCCCTATATCCCTTATATTTATATCTTCCACTTTCTTTATATAAACTACTTTATTTATCTTCCGCTTGGTTTAGGTTTGCTTACCTACTGGGGTGTTATGTAGGTACCATCATGACCTTATTTCATGTCGTGATATTGGAATAGTGTGAAAGTTGTGTGAGTTATGTGGTAATTTGAGTGTATGTAAGTGTTATTGTTAGAATAATGAGGATTTGTAGTTCAGATTGAAGTATTAAGAGGTGAAAGTAGTGTAATTTGTGAAGATATTATATTAGGTGATTTTTCATGGAGAAATAATACTTCCAAAATTCTGCCGGATTGATAAATTTTTAGTTTAGTTAGACTATTGAGAAATTCGTGTAAGCTTGTGAAAAGTTGTGAATGAGAAGTAACTTTTGAATGAGTTTTAGTTTAGTTGGAATAGTTTGAAAGTTGTGTGAGTTATTGATAAGTTGGTATTCTACCTACTTATTGAGCCTTTAAACTTATGCTTTTGCTAAGAATAAGTGGAAATATAGTGCAATTGACACGGATTACTTCTCTTTTGCAGGTTCCTGTGTTTTAGAAGTGTTCAAGAAGAATTCAGATGAAAACAAATCAAAAGGGAGATATTCGGAGAAGCAAGTAGCTGGCAGCAATACATGCCTTTGTGAATGCGGTGTCCCACACGTGTATGTGAATGCCGACTGAAGCAAAGATCTGCGAACGCAGCTGGCCTTCCGCGTAGGCGGAGAAGGAAAGCGGAGGCAGCTGGGGCAGTTTTGGAATTTCACACATTTGGAAACCCCAATCCACATAAAAGTCTTCTCAGCCGATTGGGAACACATCTTTGGCTGGATCTTTAGCTATTCTCACATCTTTTGTAAGCTTGGAGAGCAAGTTCATCAACCAACACCATAGGAGTGAAGATTTGGATGCTTTGTATTGTCAAATCTTAGGTTCCATTCTTCAAACTCTTGTTCTTAATTGCTGTGTATTGTTGACTTGAGATTTTTGGGTTTTTGTATTAAAGATAATACTTGTTGGATATTGAATTAATATATAGATTTTGTTCTTGTTTGATTATTTGGGTCTATTGAATCCTCCATGCTTGAAATTATAGTCAATGGTTGCAAATATTGACTTAGCTTGCTAATTTGGGTTTTTGCTCGAGAGAGGATTTCTCGAATTTGGGAAGATTCATTAGTGGGGATTTGGGGTTTCCACTCTATACCAAGGCTAGAGATAGTTTGGTTGCCAGAAACTCCCATCTAAGAGTTGGGGTTAGAGATAACCTAACTCACCCAAGTTATTTGGTTGGTTTATTGCTTACTCATGGTGGTTCGAGAGAACACACGAGATATATGCTCGATTGGTTGAAAGATGGTTAGGTATACCTTCAACCAAGACTACCTAGGTGTTAATTGGGTGCAAGTCTTGTGAATTGAAATCTCATTCCTAATTCTCCCTTGTTATCCTTTCTTTGCGAAAGCAAGGTGAAAGCCATTGATCAATTTATCTTTTATTTGATTTTATTTTATCTTTAGTTTTAGGCTAAAACCCCCCTTTTAGATATCTTTTCCCTTTTTGTTATTTGAACTTCAATAAGTTGCTTGAATTCTTTATTAGCTCAATTGCGACTATATTATTCCCTTGGGTACGACTCCGACACTCATTGGGAATTATAAATTTTGTTTTGCTCTGAAGATCGTCGTGACCTCCTTCTTGGAGAGCACGATTTGAGCGTTATAAAATATGGAGCCATTGACGGGGAACAATTTAGCATATTGAGTTAGTTTAGAATTTGAGTTTACTTACTCTAGTTCAATTTTGTGAATAATTGTTTTCTTTTATTTAGTTTTAGTTTGTTGATGGCATCATGGCTTATTTGAATGTCAAAAATGTTGATAGTTGCATCCCAATTTATATTCCCGACTATTGTGTTTATTATGGAGGACCCCACCTTGGACGAAGGTGTAGCATTGGCCCTAGGAGAGGAAGGTATTATCCTTGTCACTCTTATTATGGGCACAATTTCTATTTGTGTGGTGGTCGTGATGGACATTGGAGCGAATGCCCCAATAATGATCGTCCCCCTCCCCTGTCTTGTGCTAACAATGTTGCTAGTAGTGCTTGTGACCTTAATAGGAACCATGACTTAGCAAGCGAAGACAACATATGTGTCAATCTCCAAACCCTCATGGCCTTGCTAGAAACCCAAGAGGAGAGTGCGCAATCTATAAACCAAAGCTTTGTGGACGCAAGAGCTAAAGAAGAGGAAAACACAAGGGAGGATCATGAATTGAAGGTGGTGTTGCAACCAACTACCCCATTTGTGGGTCATTATGTCATAGCATCTATAAGTGAGGATGTTATGAATGAGGAATGCTTGAAGGTGGAGATGCCCAAATCCCACTTCAAACTTTGTTCGACTTTAGATTTGATTGAATGGACAAGAGTCGAAGTAATCAAGCTTTTGGAAGACCTTGGAAGGAGGGTGGATGAAGGTCTATCCAGTTTTGTGTTCGTCATGGAAAGAAGGTAAAGTGTCCTCCCTCACTTGATTCCCCAAAAGTGTGCAATGCAAAATCCAGAGAATGGTCTTCTCATGCTCAAACCTTCACCCCGGGATTGTCACCGAAAATTCGATTCAAGTTTGGGTCAAAGGTTCAAATCTTCCAAGTGGAGATCCAAATGGTAAGGTAGCTTGCGTCGTGCCGCGACGTTAAATTGTGCGCTTGATGGGAGGCAACCCATTATTTTTATGCTTTACATCACTTTACTATCTTTTTGGTGTGTTTTTAGGTGCCCAAAGGAAAGAGAAGAGGAACCAAGTGTTGAGAAGCACAAAAAATACCTCTGAAAAATGTGCTTTTTATACCTGGAAGAATGCCCGTCACACATGCCATCACACAATCAAAAAGTGAACTGATCAAAACCATTGGCATGTGCGAATGTGGTGTGTTTTGCACCTCACAAAGTGCCCATCGCACCAGGCATCGTACATCGCAAGCAGTAAGCTGAAGAAAAAGTAAAAATCTGGACCAACCAGTCTTCTTTGTAAATGCGGTGGACCGGCCACGAACGCGAAGGCCAACTAATTATCAAGCCTTCGCGAACGCAGTGGGTCGGCTGCAAACGCAATGCTTTTAGGCAAACCCCAAGTAATTTAAAACGTTCCAAAAATTTAGAGGGCATATACGGTTCATTCTCAAAACAAAAATACTCCTCCTCCTTTTGGCACACAATAATCCCATCAAGTTCTTACATTAATTGCTCCCAAGTGCGATCCATCAAGTATGATCTCCACACCCTTTGTATAGGGAAATGATTTCCTTTCTTCCTCAACTCGATATGTAGAAAATGGGTAATGGCATTCTTAGTTGATCTCCTCTTATTTTAAATCAACTTCTATGTGTGTTTAATTGCTAGATTGTTGGGTGGAATTGGTTGAGGCTATGTACTAAATGGTGGGACTAAAAAGTGGTGTTTTAATTAGTTCTGAAACCTTGGGAGATCAAGCAAAAACTGCTTGTCTCCCATGTGTTTGAGAAAATACCTCAAAGAGGATGAGCTGCGCGAACGAACTCCCTTTCGCATTCGCGGTCACCTGGTCGCATTCATGAAGGGGAATTTTTTTGAAAAATAAAATCCTTCTTCACGAACGCAGCCACCTGGCCGCGTACGCGAAGAAGGAAGGCCTGAAAGTGTCAAAATAGTAGCTCCGCACAGCCCACCTCAAAATTTCTTTCATCTATTTCTTTGGCCTAAGTGCTTCATAATACATTGTTTTAAGTGTCCCTAAGAACTTTTAACATAATGGTGTGTTTTGTAGGTACTTTCATCAAAAAAATGGCCTCCAACGGTAGTGACAATGAAGTTGAAAATGCTCCGGATGTGGAAATGAAGGAGAACTATGATCAATATAGGTTCCTATCAGCATCATGTGAGCACAGGTATGATGAGCTATTGTCCAAACCCTTTGTTAGGGAGAAAGGAATCAATATAAACAAAGTTGAACAGAAAATGCGGGAATTCTATAAGTGGTTGGTGGGGTAGGGGTGGATATGCTTTGCTCCTCCACCTATCATGGCTAACCACACAGTGGTCACTGAGTTATATGCTAATGCCTCGATCACTGATTTCAACGGCGCACTAGTCACTACCGTTTGGGGAGTCCAAGTGAGTTTCAACTCCGAGATCATTAATGCACTATACAACCTTCCAGATGCTGACAATGAGGTTTACATTATAAAATCGAAAGCTGAAGGACACCAGTGGTTGGTAGACAAGTTGCATGATGGGGTGACTCCGAATTGGTTGACTTCACAAAAAGGGGTTGATTCACATGAGTTCACTGCAGAAGACAAGACTTGGCTTTCGATTATCTCTGCGAGAATCATACCATCCTCTCATGACACCAATGTGACCCCTGACCGATCATTGATGGTGGCAGCCCTCATTGATGGAATAGATATGAATGTTGGGCTCCATATTGTGGCTCAAACTGCTAAGGTAGCTAGTGGAAGGCCTAAAAGCCTTTTCTTCCCTTTATTAGTGAATCAGTTATGCTACGAAGCTAGGGTGTTGCCGAATCCGACTGACATTAAAAAGAAGCCAACAACTATGATCCACCCATTGTTGAAGAGGGTCCCAGAAGCAAAACAAAAAAAGAGAAAGATTGATGTAGCATCTCCATCCTTCGGACAGTTTCCAGAGTCTTCACTGAACCCACTGGCCCTTTGGGAGTTGCATTTGGATCATCTCAGTCTGTGGGAGCTCTATAGTCTGGGCCCTATCTCATGCGTCACCTCTCTAGTTAGATTCAGGCAGTAGATGCACATGTTCAGCAGTTGTTGGCTGTATTCTCTACTGGCTCAGCTAAAGCCGACACACTACCAGGTTCTGAGTCCCCCCCATCTCTTGCCAAGGTGGAGAATGAGAAGAAATTGATTAATGGGCGCTTGAGTGCAATGAATACCCGCTTGGACAACATGAACCGAAGGCAGGGTAAGGTTGAAAAGCGACAAAATTAGTTCAGCGAGCACGAGAAGAAGAAGAGCAAGTTCTTGAACAAGATGATGGATAGATTAAAGTCTTTTTGTGGATCGGGTACACCGGAGGATGATGAGGAGGAGGATAAGGAGCGACTTGAGTTTCCCTCTTCCTCCAGTTCAGATTGATACACCTCAGGGAGTCCCCTCAAACTTATTCCTTACTTTGATACAGTGAGGGCACTGCCCTATCTTTGTTAGGGGTGGCATGTTGATCTGCACTCTATCTTTCTAGCTTAGCTTGCTTTACTTATGGATATTATTATGCCCTTGCCGGGCTTGTTTTATCATTTTTGAAACTATTGTGCCCTTTTTGGGCTTGTTTTGTTTGTTCATATACTGTTATGCCCTTGTCGGGTGTACTTTATGGATTTGCACCCTCGTCGGGTTTTGATGTTGTGTGGAAGAAGTTGATGGTTTAGCTTTTTAGTTTTCTTTACTTTTTAGCTTCTTTTGTTACTTGGTAGTTGAGATGCTGGTTGTTATATGCCAGCAGAAGTCTGAGTACCCGTTAGGCTAGATAAAACTTGTCTGAGCAGGAGGGATATTTATGTCGCACATGTCGATGTGCAAACCGCACGAGCTTCGCACATGCCTACTGATTGGCTTGTGCATTGCACCTGCGACACGCACTTCAACTTGAGCAAATTGTATGTGCCCAGAAAATGTGATATTTGTGTTGATCTAACTGGTGTATCCATAGCTATTTAGATAGATGAATTGGCCCAATGATAGACTGAGTGACATCATTCTTAAGGGAAAATTATCATCTTTTAAGGTTTTGGTTGCAAATTGACTTGTTTGATACTAGTGAAGTAGTCTTGCATGCTCAATGAAATAGACATACCCTTCCAAAATTTTGTGAAAAATGCATGGCGAAGAATGATGCTTGTGACAACCTTTTTATCTTTCTGTGACTCTTAGCTCATTAGTGGTGATAATGTAGATGGCTCCTCTTGGTTCTTGATTAGGAAGTTAAAAATTGATCCTTCTTGAATAATTTACATGTCGTGTGTGGTGAGGTTTAGTTGAATAATTCTCGGGCATGCGTGTCGTCTAGAACTTGCCCCGAATGTGATTCAAGGAGAAATTCTAGGTGTGACCAAGCTTGGAAAATGACCTTAGGCCACTTTTGAGCTTGTGACCATCCTTTGGCACCTTGTAACACCTTGACCGCTTTGGAACCTCTATTTTGGCACCCATCCTCCCTAATTGCTTGAAAATGAAATGTAGGCTAAAAGCCTACGTTTTGGGGGTAACCAAATATAACATAGGCAAATGCCTAAGTTTGGAGGTGCATGTGATCAAATAAGGAGAAGAAAAGAATTACACTTCAAGTGCAAGGTAGCACCTTAATTTCAAATTGAAAATTGCTCCAAAAGATCAATCTAATGAGTAAATTGAAAAGAAAAAATAGGTTCTACCAAGTGAAGGTGATATAAGGAGTTGAATGATTATGAGTTAAAAAAGGAGAATCTTGGGTTGTGTAAGGGAGAAATAAGGTGAAGTTGAAATTTAAAATGTGAGCGGTGTTTGAAATGAGAACAAAGAGTGTTAGGGAGGCATAGTCACTTGAACCAAATGATATCCACACCTTAGCCCTAGGCAACATCGTAATCCGTAAGTCCTTGGTGATTCCGAGCTTGGCTACCTTATATTAGTGGCAATTTACATGAAAGGCAAGCCTATGGTTTGACGTGTGTGTACTTTAACTTTCTTGTGAGTGTGAGTGTTTGTATTTGTCCCTTGTGATTGTTCTTTGTACATAATGTGTTTTTGGTACTTTCTTTCTTGTGAGGGCATGCGAATTAGAATAGTTGGTGACATTGATAAACTCCGAAGAAATGAATCAAATGAGCATGTTTTGGTAAGCTAGTGATTTGAGTAACACCTTGAGAATTGGTTGTTGTCACTTACTTGTTCTTATTTTCCCATGGCATAATTGAATTGTGTTTTGAATTGAAGGGAATGTTTAGAGTAAGTATCATGCGAGCTAGTCATTAGTACCAACTGAAGTCATGCTTGGTGTTTGAAATGAGTATCCCTTGGCTTGTGGTATTATCATTTGCACTTGTGTTATATGCCTCTTGAGTTAGAATTTTTGAGTTGCTTGAGGACGAGCAATAGTTGAAGTTTTGGGGTTTGATAAGTTGGTATTCTACCTACTTATTGAGCCTTTAAACTTATGCTTTTGCTAAGAATAAGTGGAAAAATAGTGCAATTGACACGGATTACTTCTCTTTTGCAGGTTCATGTGTTTTAGAAGTGTTCGGGAAGAATTTGGATGAAAAAAAGTCAAAAGGGAGCTATTCGGAGAAGGAAGTAGCTTGAAGCAATACATGCCTTCGTGAACACGGTGTCCCACACGCGTATGCGAAGGCCAACAAAAGCAAAGCTCCGCGAACGCGGCCGACCTTTCACCTAGGCGAAGAAGGAAAGCGGAGGCAGCTGGGGCAGTTTTGGAATTTCACACATTTGGAAACCCCAATCCACATAAAAGTCTTCTCAGCCCATTGGGAACACATCTTTGGATGGATCTTTAGCTATTATCATATATTTTGGAAGCTTGCAGAGATAGTTCATCAACCAATACCATAGGAGTGAAGATTTTGATTCTTTGTATTGTAAAATCTTAAGTTCCATTCTTCAAAATCTTGTTCTTAATTGCTATTTTATTGGTGTATTGTGGACTTGAGATTTTTGGATTTTTGTATTAGAGATAATACTTTCTGGTTATTTAATTCATATATAGATTTTGATCTTGTTTGATTATTTGGGTCTATTGAATCCTCCATGATTGAAATTATAATCAATGCTTGAAAACATTGACTTAGCTTGCTAATTTGGGTTTTTGCTCGAGAGAGGATTTCTCGAATTCGGGAAGATTCATTAGTGGGGATTTGGGGTTTCCACTCTAGACCAAGGCTAGAGATAGTTTGGTTGCCGGAAACTCCCATCTAAGAGTTGGGGTTAGAGATAACCTAACTCACCCAAGTTATTTGGTTGGTTTATTGCTTACTCATGGTGGTTCGAGAGAACACACGAGTTATATGCTCGATTGGTCGAAAGACGGTTAGGCATACCTTCAACCAAGAGTACCTAGGTGTTAATCTAGTGCATGTCTTGTGAATTGAAATCCCATTCCCAATTCTCCCTTGTTACCCTTGCTTGGAGAAAGCAAGGTGAAAAACATTGATCAATTTATCTTTTATTTGATTTTCTTTTATCTTTAGTTTTAGGCTAAAAACCCCTTTTAGATATCTTTTGCCTTTTTGTTATTTGAACTTCAATAAGTTGCTTGGATTCTTTATTAGCTCGATCGCGACTACATTGTTCCCTTGGGTATGACCCCGACACTCGTTGGGAATTATAAATTTTGTTTTACTCTGACGATCACTGTGACCTCCTACTTGGAGAGCACGATTTGAGCGTTATCGGTTATGTGGTAATTTGAGTGTATGCAAGTGTTATTGTTAGAAAAATTAGGATTTGAAGTTTAAAACTTTAAATTAAAGTATTAAGAGGTGAAATTAGTGAGTAATTGTGAAGATATTGTATTACGTGATTTTTCATTGAGAAAAACACTTTCAAAATCCAATTGGATTAATAAATTTTTAGTTTAGTTGAAATAATGAGAAATTTGTGTAAGCTTATTGAAAGTTGTGAATGAGAAGTAACTTGTGAATTTGCTTGTAAAATGTGTTTTGGTTTAGTTGGAATAATACAAAAGTTGTGCTAAGTTATGTGAAATTTTTGAGTTTATGTAAGTGTTGTTATTAGGAAAATGAGGATTTGGAGATGAAATTAAAGTACTAAGAGATAAAATTAGAGAGTAATTTATTGGAATAATGTGAAAGTTGTGTAAGCATGTGAAAAGTTGTGAATGAGAAGGGACTTGTGAATTTGATTGCAATCTTGACTCTTTTTTACAAATACTTTGCAACTTATCAAAATTCATGTTGTTGTAGTTCAAGCAAACCCTAAATCATCTTCTTTTATCTTTCATCCATATTTTGACACTTTTTCATAATCTTGAACTTCTTTTAAGTTTTGAAACACTTTGTAGGTCATTTTGCTAGATCTTTTATGTGTTTAATGAATGTTTTACTTCATATTTAGTTTCTTGTTTATGTTGTAGTAGCTTAATAAATATTGTGGCAACAATTAGTATTGATTTGAACTGTATTTAAATTAGTATTATAAAATGATAGGTGGTGCATATTGAAAATACAGGTTTTTGGATCTAAAAGAAATGCAGAAAAGCGACGGATAGGAACTCTTTTGTCCGTCGCTTTTCAGGAATTTTTTAAAAAAAAATCAGTCAAAATGATGGACAATATTGCTTTTCTAGAAAGTTCAATTAATTTTTTTTCAGAAAAGCGACGAACAATTGAGTCCCTGTCCGTTGCTTTGTTCTTCATGCTCAAGAACAAAGCGACGGACAACATCGCTTTTCTGGAAAAAAGTTAAAAAAATTGTGTTGCGTCTCTATCCATCATTTTTAAGGCGACGTTGTCCGTCGCTTTTGGAAAAGCGACTGACCAGTTTCCCACAAAAGTGAGTCCGTCTCTTTTCCATCGCTTTTGGCCAAAAAAGCGACGGGCAATGTCTCTTTTTACGCCTTTTTTAGTAGTGATGGAAACCATGTAGCCTTGATTTTTATAAGGAAATCAATAATGGAAATGCTTGTTGGAGTTGATAAAGACATTCAACAACTAATATCAAGAATTAACTCAATAGATGCTTATATAATTGATAATAAAATTGTATCAATTGATGACTATTATGCCACCTCTCACTTGTAGAATCATTTGACCCTTCCTCCACTTCCACGTGGAAGTGGAACTGGTAACACCATAATCCTTTTTGTTCCATTACATATATCTCAGGTATTGTGTAAGCTCGTGGTAAAATGCATATAACTTTTTGAATATATTATAATTAATAAAAAATTATTTTGAATATAGCCTACCTCATATAATAATAATTTTTCAACATAACTAGACATACTAACTCTGTTAAAATATTTAAAAATTATGAAACTCTTTAAAAAAAATACATTTCCCAAATATATCATAACAAAAAAAATATTTGATCAAATTCTAATTTCAATTGGATGTCCCCGAACAAGTAAGATGTTTTAATAAATTCTAAAATTTAGGCTCGTAAGCCCTCGACATAAGAAAAATGAGAACCTAAAACACCCAGGGTGTTACAACCTTCCCCCTTGGGAGCATTCGTCCTTGAATGTAAAATAAAAAGGAACAAGTTGTGCTAGGAATTTTTGAATTTCTGGCAGAACCTCTACTATACACACTACTATACTTATCCTACAAAACAACCAATAAAACAAGGTACATGCCCTACAAGGCCACTAGCAGCTACCAAAAATTCATCGAGCCCTACACGATTGTCGATGACAGAAACTCAAATAGGATCTGAAACTTACCTCAAATGCTAGCAACTCCATTCTTTGAAAATGTGATCACTCCGAAAATTAGAATTGACCTTCCCACAAGTAATACTAAGGTATGACAATCTTGAATCTCCATCCCATAATTTTGATAACCCAACTCTTAGGACTCAAATTTACAGCACAATCTGGAAGATGAAATAATGACAAAAAATCCTAACTGCCTTGTAGCCTTCTAATTTATAAGTGTTGGTGCACAACATACCCATATGAAAGAATCTACTAGAACCAGCTTGAAGACTCCCTAGGATATGACTTCTCTCTAATACCAAGTTTGTCACGCTCCAAACTCGAGGGGTGCAACTGGCACCTAATGCTAAAACTTAGGCCCAAGCTGACCATGCTGAACCATTTGCCAATGACGTATATAAGCCCCATGTGATCAAGAAGACAAACAAGTATATCTCGGTTTAAAAATAAAAACTCGACCAGTGAGGCCCCTAACAACAGCTCTACAAAGAAAATAGCTACTCCCAGCAGTTCATATAAAGCAATAAACAGGTAGAATGCAAGTCCTATTTGGGCCATCAAGGCCACTATGATATCTAGGAAAGTATAAACGCTATGTGGGTCATCGAGGCCACCCTTATCTATATACTGAAACTGAAAGTAGGTACATACAATATAAACTAGGCCAATAGACTGCTGAACTATCAGCAATAACGACAAGGCCTAACTGGCCAACAACAAAGCTATACAATCCAACAGACTAGTTTGCAAGCCTCAATAAATATAATACTTGGCAGGACAAGGCCTTGAATTACCCAAAACATATAAATAGAGAAACAAGAAAACCTCTGAGTCTCTAGCGACTCCTGGAAGAAAAAGGGTCAATCAATCTACTAAAAACTCAATTGTGCTACCTAACAGGTCTGTGTGATCATTACTCAGGACCTGCATGCACGAATGCAGTGCCCCCAAGCAATGGGGTGTCAAAACAAAATAATGTACCAAGTATGAAAGGCAACTGAAAGCTGAAATTGAAGCTAATGACATAAATACTATAAGTAATCAAATAGGGGAGTCAAAGATAATCTGAGCGTACTTACCTACTCCTAAATCTATAAATAGCTGAGAATGATATCATAAGTACCGTAAATACTCATGTAGAGTCATAGGTTAGATAGAATGTACATACATGTTCTTGACTTAAAGGTTATAACCTATTTCTAACTGAGCAGTCCGCTTCTCGACTCGAGCTAGCTAATATCATCAAATAACAAATTACATGGGGAAGAAGGTTAAAAATCATCATAATACAACCTAATTATTCTTGAAATAGATCATACAATAATAATCAAATAATAACCTAACCGGCCCCCATAACGGCAGGTACAAACAACAAACAAGACCACCTACCTAAGCCCCTATAAGCTTGAGAGTTGCCAATTTAATCTTAATACCCCTAGTGGTAATCCCTTAACCCCATAGACAATCATTACATCTCAATAGCCCTCAAGAAGTTGTATATTCTGTATAGCCCTAAAGGCAATAGTATATCTAGCCTCTAAGGCACTTCACATATGTATCTTAGCACACAAGGCTCCTCCATCTTTATGTGAGCACACAAGGATCCTATATATGTATCTAGCCCCATAGGTAACATATTTAGACCCATAGGCATCATATATAGCCATATAGGCAACATATTTATCCTCTAAGGCACTTTGTACCTAGACCTTAAGGCATATCATATAGCCTCGAAGGCAACTCTTTGGCCTGCAAGCTTGAATCAAGCCCCTTTAGGCAAACAATATAGCCTGTGTGTGAACAAGTTTCATTATAGCCCCTTAGGCAACCAGAATAGCACGTAGGCTCTACTATAGCCCCATAGGCAATCAGAGTAACTCGTAGGCTTCAACTTATCTTAATAGCCCCTTAGGCAACATGCATATAGCCCCTAAGGCACTAATCATATATCGACAGCTAACTATAATATCCCTGAGGGCAATAACAAACCATCAAATTGCCCAAAGACAAGCAACATAGTTATAACAAACCTATACGAATAATATCTAAGTCGTATCTAAGATTGTGGTCACTATCAAAAGAATACAAATCCCCATGAGGAACGACTATATAAATTCAAGCAGCCAACCAATTCAAATAAGGCTATGAGTGATTCATATACAACTACCAGTTTTATTATTTGTTAAGCTTTAAGGAAACTTGTCAAGAGAAGGGAATAGCCCTATCACTCTTTTCTCGTCGGCTTCTAGTGGGATAACACCAATCTGGAATATATATGAATGACTCTATAGCGGCACACTAGACTAGAAGTCTATAACAACTATAATTAATCACATTTCTTACATTCTGAGTATCGTCTACATCTCAAATATCTTTCTCCACTAGACCCAAGGAACTATATGATAAGACTTTCAACTTAGACAAATCTCTTTTCCCAAGGGTCACACATACTACACTTTATACTTCATGTAAGGTAATCACGCCAATGCACATAGCTCTAATGGAAACCATACATAGGCCCACAAGCAAATACTAAAGCCATAACCCACTGGAGTGTACATTTTCAAGTTCCTAACTAGACACAAAATCCTTTATAGCAAATATGAATCCCCGATAAATAATTACTATGATAACACAAGTTAAAAAAACCCCAATTTGAGATATATAGGGGTAGTTCTCCGATAACACAACATAAGAGGAATACAAATAACATATTTATCAAAGAGCTCTAGAAATAAATCTTTAAAAGTACGCTAAATTTGGAACCTCTAAAATCAGGAATTCATGCCATGAAAAGAAGGGAATAGCTTTACATACCTCAAATTCAAGCTTGAACAATTTGATGCAGATAATTGATTTTCTTTCGAGGATCAAATGAAATGTCAACATATTTTTCCCACTAAGTTAATCATCAATGTGTTACATATAGAAATGCATACATCAGGTAGCTATTAATTAGACTTAGAGACAAAAGCATTATCCCTTGATGGCTTGATCATCCTCAATGACTTGAAATAGATCTCAAATCATGACATGAGTGGCAACCATGTAGCCTTAATTTTTGTATGGAAATAAATAATAGAAATGATTTCTAGAGTTTATAAATACATTCAACAACTAATGTCAAGAATTAGGTCAGATAGATGCTTATGTAATTGATGAAAAATTGTATCAATTGATGATTATTATGCCACCTCTCACTTGTAGAATAGTTGGACCCTTCCTCTACTTCCACGTGGAAGTGGAGGTGGTAACAACAAAATCCTTTCTGTTTCATTACATATATACTCAGGTATTGTATAAGTTCATGGTAAAATGCATATAACTTTTCGAATATATTACAATTAATCGAAATTTTTTTTTAATAAAGCCTACCTCATATAATAGTAATTTTTCAACATAACTAGACTTACTAACTCTGTTAAAATATAAATAAGTTGTAAAACTCTTATAAAACAAATACATTCCCAAATATATCATAACTAGAAAAATATTTGATCAAATTTTAGTTTCAGTTGGATGTCCCCGAACAAGCGAGGTGTTACACTAAATTCTCAAAATTAGGCTTGTAAACCCTCGACACGAGACAAATGAGAACCTTAAACACCAAGGGTGTTACACAGATACCTAGAACAAGAGAAAGAGTTAATTATCATAAATAATGGCACCTACTATAATCTACTAGTAGGTAAGCCAAACTCTTAGCTCGAAACTGCAAGTAACGGGCCAACATGAGAACGAAACAAAAGCGAAAACACAACAATAAAAAGTGGAAGATAACTGAACTAGCATAAATAGATAGGGAGCGAAGAGAACAAAAATATACAAGATTTTCCCCAAGACCTGGTATCAGTTAGTACAAGAGCTGCTACAACATAGATGTATTAGATAGGCATAATAAACACAAAATAGTCTCCAAAAGTACAACAGATACTAGTCAAAAAGTAGAAGGAGATGGATCAACTCCGGTCGCCAAGAGCTCACCCTGTATCTCTGATCAACAATATCGCTTTAGGAGAACATCAACATCGATAACCCGCACTAAGATCTGCATAAGAAAAGATGCAAAAGTATAGCATGAGTACCAAAACACGTGGTACCTAGTAGGCATCATAGACCGACTGAGATCAAATAAGCTATAAGTATAAATAAACTACGAATATTACTAAGGGTAAGAAAATAAGGGGTCAAAAGTAGGTTAACCTACCAAGCTAGAAAATTTATGATAAGTAAACGAGAATAACTCAACAGGAGAGTTAAAGCAACTATCTAACTAAATAGCAAGGAGAAAACATAAGGTACGCACCTCAAGAGGTACTAATGGCACAAGTAGATCAAATTAGAACCCCCATATGCCCGGATGGTACAAGCAACAACCAAAGAATCCAACTGGAGCCCCATAATCCCGAAGGATACAAGTAACACACAATACTAACTAGCAATCAACTTGATTGGATGAGAAGAAAGGGTGCAGAGATATACCATGACATGCGGTATGAGATGGATGCAATGCGATGTGTGGCAAATACATAAAAGTAGATAACCCCAAAACATATTTGTCGGCTGCCCCGTGGGCTCCTTGAATCTCCTCGCATGCCAACCGTAGGTTCAACTACTTATGTAAAAAGTAAAACCCGAATATATGCTCTGATAAGGCTCAAGTAAAACTCTCCATACAGAGGTAATAGCAACCGTCAGAGAAAAACAAAATTTATATTACCGACAAGAGTCAGAATTGACCCCATAAAGAAATGGGAGAGTCGCCAATAAGATTATCGTATATCAATAACTAATAGAGTAATCGTTCAAAAAACAAGAAAAGTTTAAAAAGGGGAAATCAGGGAATTGGGAATCTATCATAATTGCAATTCCCAATAAAGCAATAAAGTAAATTACGGGTTTGTAACAAGAGAGAGGATGACTAGGGGTATGCTTCCAATGGGACTTAAACATGGGTTAGGTTTCTTTCTTAATTATGAGAATTCTTAATAAACGATATGGGTAGTATTGGTTTTAATCATGAATGTCAATCTTTTGATCTTACAATTATTTATATGATGGTCTCTATTTGAGCACCATGGTTTCAACACAAACCAACTAATTTAGGCTTGAAAGTGTCTATTTCTAGCTTAGACTCTTAAATGGTTTTTTTTTTTTGGTGATTGAACTATTTATAGCCTCAATCTAGATGGAATACCAAGTACCCACTATTGAATTCTCATATGAAATTATGAACCTCTTTCTCAAGCAAGAACACAATCGAGTAATTTTAATCAATGTTTGCAACCATTAATTTTAAAGTTAAAACATGGAGAATTCAATAGACCCATATCAATTTAGAAATTATAAACACAATTAAGCAAGACACATACCCACTAATCAAGTACCTATCATACATATACCCCTCGACAAGGAAACTAGCCACTCATGCTGAAGGAATAAGAGATGATACCAAGTGATTAATTCAAATTACCTTTCATTAATGGAGATAATCTCCAATATCCAAGCTCAATAGTACAATAATGGTGAATCCAAGGTTGAAGATGAAGGGAATGGAGTAAAACCATCTATCTTTCCTTGGGAGAGAAAACTTGAAAAAATATTCAAAAACTGTCAAAAACTATTGAGTACAATGCCCAAATTGGGTTTTAGAAGGTTCCCAAATCATCATATAAAAATAGACAAAAATGTCCTTTAGGAGCAGTGCAACACGATATGCGATTGCACGTCTCATTGTGTGCATCACAGAGCTCTATCCCAGTAGACCTGTGACATGGCTTGATCATCGAGTGTTATGTGAAGGGGGGTGCGGACCGCACCAGGCATTGTGTGTGTCGCATGGCAGCCGCACCTCTCAGCAGAATCTTCTTTTCTTTTAAATTTCATATGAAGGGAGGTGCAGACCGCACCAAGGGTTGTTCACATCTCACGATGGCCGCTCCTCTCAACAAATTCTTGATCTCTTTTGCTCATCTTCACACTTCAACTCTTTTCAAGATTTTTTGGGTCAATTTGCTTGTTTTGGACTTTTGACTTTGGACTTTTGACCAAGAGTACTTGCATTCATATAAATAAAGGCCAGAAGAACCTCTAAATCTCATCAACATATAGCAATAATTCATGATTAAGTGCTCAATAAGTTGGTAGATTACCGACTTATCAAACTCCCAAACTTGAACTATTGCTTTTCCGCAAGCAAGCTACTCACAAGGTAAGGAATGAATTATGCTCTAAAACACATGGATTGCACTTAAAATTACTCTATTCCAAAAACTAAGAAAATATCAAATAAAACGACTCAAACAAAAACACTCAACTACAATGCTCATCTCAATTAGGATCACCACATTCTCAAGGCAGTTGACCATTTCAAAACATTCATTAGAAGGACTTCATTTGTCATTCAAAAATAGGGGAATTTTCCATTCAAAACAAGATCAAGCTTCTCAAGTCATTGGCATGGACCATCAAGGTTTGCCTCGAGATTTACCACACAACTTGTCTCATTCATTCCTCTCAATTGAAATAGAGACTTCATAATTCCATTCAAGTGCATGATTCCACCCACCACAAGAGAGAATCCCACTCACAATCGTGCAATTCACAATACAAGGGGTTACAAAAGAATGACCAAGACTCTCACTCTCTCAAGGAAGTTCAAGTGCACATATATTAAATCATAGACTTTCCCTTTATGTAATTCTCCACTAATGTAGAGTTACCAAGCTCGGAATCACTAAGGACTTGCAAGTTATGATGTTAGGTAGGGAAAAAGAGGATTGCATTAGGATTAAGTGACTAAACCTCTCTAGCACTCATTTTTATCATATGGAACACCGCTCATATTTTCGAATTTTGACTTCACCTTATTTTTTCCTCACATAACCCAAGCTCTTCCCTTCAACTTGATTTTTCAACCTCGTTGTATCACCTTCACTTGGTAGCACCAATTCTTTTCTTTTTCATTTTTCTCATTGCATTGTATTTGAAGAAATTTTCAATTCAAATATAAGGTGCTACCTTGCACTTGGAGTGCATCCCTTTTCTTCTTCACATTGAGTACATACACCCCCAAACATAGACTTTTGCCTATGTTATCATTTCAATTCTCCCTTCCTAAACTTAGTCTTTTAGCCTATATTTCACTTTTGAGCCATTAGGGAGGATGGGTGCAAGAATAGATGTTCCAAATAGGGTCAAGGTATTAACGAGGTGCCAAGGAAAGGTCACAAGATCAAAGGGGTTCACTAGGATCAATGTCAAAGGAAGTCATTTAGGTGAAGTGGCTATTCAAAAAGGGCCTAAGATCATATTTCAAGCTCGGTCACATCTAGGATTTCTCCTTGAATCACATTTGAGGAAAGTTCTAAATGACACATATGCACAAGAATCAAAGGATAGCCTCACCACAGAAGGCATCACAACACAAGAATTTTTAACATTAGTCTCAAAATTAATTGGGACAAATAACTTTTGACAAGCTATTTTGAGTTCATTACACACTCGTTTGTGAATCGACCAAGACCAACTGAGAGTGTGAAAGTCATGAAAAGAGAATGATTTTCTCAAAATTCATTTTTCCTCTTTCCTTTAATTTTAAAAACCTTCTTGCCAAGATTTTTTTTTGGTGGATCAATTTTGAGAGAAGCAAAGCACGACTTTATTTAAAACTAAGCTTGGCATTTTCCCTTAAGAAAGTTACCTCCCAATATATCATAGGGAAACATCAACCCGGTTCAACACAAAACAAAAGAAAAAAAATCAAAGAGAAAATATTTGCTCCTTAGGAAAGAACCGTGGTATTAAGGAAACCCTTGGAGTTTATTTCTAATCTATTATTAACAAGGCATCTACAAATTTAAAGTGCTCATGATACAATTGAAAACAAGCCTCAGCATAGGCACTATTGCATTTGCAAGGCATGGATAGTGAAATAATGGAATCATATAAGACTAACTCGGTAACACCATCAAAATATAAAAACATCAAGCTCGGAGAGGGCACCATTAAAGCATCAAAATAACACAAAAGGTCCTGGCAAGGGCAAAGTATCAAGCACAAGGTGATTAATCAGTAAATACAGACCCCCCAAACTTAAAGTAAGCAATAAAATTATACAAATAAGAATGAGTGAAAAAACTCCCTGTTACTACTAATGGTGACAATGACACCTCCTCGAATCAAATTGCTGAGGTGCCGGTGATATTGGTGGTGCGATGTAGGCATGCTCTACGTATATCTGAAATTCATCCACAGATGAATTGAGAAATCCCATCACACCTAAAGAAGGCCATATGGTTGTGCAACCTCCTACTTATCCTGTGCAGTCACCAATTCATAGTATGAAGAAGGAGTAGTGGCCCAGCTGGGCCTAGGCTGACGCCTCCAGTCCGGCACATTGGAGTCATGGAAATCCAGGTAGTAGTGGGTAGGTGGTATTGTGGTATAGTGGGCCATCAAGGTCAGATCAATCATCTCTCTAATACTAGATGTTCCTTCTTCTTCATTCGGATCCTAGCCCGTACACCAATCATCAGGCGGTCTATCAACCTTTGGAGGTGAATTTTAATTTGGGGCTGGTAGATTAAGATCCCAATTAGATATCTTTGGTTCAAAACATGGTATAACTTTCCTAATCTCATCAACATCTACTTCTATGGTATCCATCCTAGCACATGTCTTACTCACACTAGACACTATCGACATCAAAGCCAATTTGATTACGGATTGAACCAAGCTTGCATTATCCTTAGCCACCTTGTGCAGGCGCTCCTCATTATGGAAAACAAGGTGAGCAAGTTTAAGGAAATTACTTGAAGTAGATGTGGTTTGAGAAGACATATGGGTGGTGTTTGATGCTTCCTGAGATTGGGATGGAATGTCCTCACGATCATGAGCAACAATCTCAACATCTGCATTGCCTCTTATGGCACTTGGATTTTTAGAAAGGTATCTTTTATTGACATATGGGGCATCCTTGTCCCGCCTTGTGTACAAGAAAACCATGCCAGTAGCTTGGCTCATTTTGTCCTATGATCATAACTCAAGGCAGTTTGTTATGGAAGCACAGAAGATTTATGAGAACAGGGAAGGCCATAGAGGTTGACTTGTGTCTAGCTCTCCCCTTGAGTTGTTTGGCAATGATCTCCCCTTCATGTATCGAGAGGCTAGACATGATATAATTAATGAGAATGGCCACCTCTATAGTAACCTTAGTGGTATGACTAGTTGGGATGAGTCGGGTGCACACAAAATCTAACCACATCCGAGCTCAAACTTCAGATCTGATCGATAAAAAGGTCCTTTTGAGATGTCCCATAAAGGACTTCCTTCAACAATGATACTAGAAATCCACTCATATTAGTCCTCTTTTCTTGCCACACATTCTAAATATCTAGACCCTAGAATTGGTTCAGCATCCCATATACCAAAATGAATGGCCGTTAGAGTAATATCCACTTCATTTCCCCTTACCAAAATTTAATCAAGGCACGGTAGCTAGTATCATTGTAAAAGGAAGTCATTTAGGTGAAGTGGCCATTCAAAAAAGGCCTAAGATCATCTTTCAAGCTTGGTCACATCTAGGATTTCTCCTTGAATCACATTCGATGAAAGTTCTAAATGACACATATGCACAAGAATCAAAGGATAGCCTCACCACATACAAGAATTTTTAACATTAGTCTAAAAATTAATTGGGACAAATAACTTTTGACAAGATATTCTGAGTTCATTACACACTCATTTGTGAATCGACCAATCCCAACTGAGAGTGTGCAAGTCATGACTAGAGAATGCTTTTCTCAAAAATCATTTTTCCTCTTTCCTTCGATTTTCAAAAACTTCTTGCCAAGATTTTTTTTCCGGTGGGTCTATTTTGAGAGAAGCAAAGCATGGACTCTATTTAAAACTAAAACTTGGCATTTTCCTTTAATAAAGTTACCTCCCAATCTATCATAGGGAAACATCAACTCGATTCAACACAAAAATAAAAGAAAAAGAATCAAAGATAAAATATTTGCTCCTTAGGAAAGAACCGTGGTATTAAGAAAACCCTTGGAGTTTATTTCTAATCTATTATTAACAAGGCATCTACAAATTTAAAGTTCTCGTGATACAATTGAAAACAAGCCTTAGCGTAGGCACTATTGCATTTGCAAGGCACGAATAGTGAAACAATGGAATTATGTAAGACTAACTCGGTAACACCATCAAAATATAAAAACATCAAGCTCGGAGAGGGCACCATTAAAGCATCAAAATAACACAAAAGGTCCTGTCAAGGGCAAAGTATCAAGCACAAGGTGATTAATCAGTAATTACAGACCCCCCAGACTTAAAGTACGGAGAGCCCTCGATGCACAAATAAAATTATACAAATAAGAATGAGTGAAAAAACTCCCTGTTAATACTAATGGTGACAATGACACCTCCTCGAGTAAAATCGCAAAGGTGGCCTAGGAGACTGAGGTGCCAGTGATGTTGGTGGTGGGAGGTAGGCATGCTCTAGGTCTATCTGAAATTCATCCACATATGGAATTGAGGAATCCCATCGCACCTAAGATGGCCATATGGCTTTGCAACCTCCTACTTATCCTGTGCAGTCACCAATTCATAGTATGAAGAAGGAGGAGTGGCCCAGCTGGGCCTAGGCTGACGCCTCTAGTCCGGCACATTGGAGTCATGGTAATCCAGGTAGTAGTGGGTAGGTGGTATTGTGGTATATGGGGCCATCAAGGTGAGATCAATCATCTCTCAAATACTAGATATTCCTTCTTCTTCATTTGGATCCTAGCCCATACACCAATCATCAGGCGGACTATCAACCTTGGGAGGTGAATTTTAATTTTGGGCCGGTAGATTAAGATCCCAATTAGAGATCTTTGGTTCAACACGTGCTATAACTTTCCTAATCTCATAAACATCTACTTCTATGGTATCCATCCTAGCACACGTCTTACTCACACTCGACACTATCGACTTCAAAGCCAATTTGATTGCGGATTAAATCAAGCTTGCAATGTCCTTAGCCACCTTGTGCAGGCGCTCCTCATTATGCAAAACAAGGTGAGCAAGTTTAAGCAAATTACCTGAAGTAGATGTGATTTAAGAAGCCATATGTGTGGTGTTTGATGCTTTCTGAGATGGGGATGGAATGTCCTCACGATCATGAGCAACAATATCAACATCTGCATTGCCTCCCATGGCACTTGGATTTTTAGAAAGGTATCCTTTCTTGACATGTGGGGCATCCTTGTCCCGCCTTGTGTCCCAGGAAACCATGCCAGTATCTTGGCTCATTTTGTCCTATGATCATAACTCAGGGCAGTTTGTTTGGAAGCATAGAAGATTCATGAGAACATGGAAGGCCATGGAGGTTGACTCATGCCTAGCTCTCCGCTTGAGTTGTTCGGCAATGATCTCCCCTTCATGTATCGAGAGGCTAGACATGATATAAGTAATGAGAATGGCCACCTCTATAGTAATCTTAGTGGTGTGACTGGTTGGGATGAGTCGGGTGCATACAAAATCAAACCACATCTGAGCTCAAACTTGAGATCGGATCGATAAAAAGGTCCTTTTGAGATGTCCCATAAAGAACTTCCTTCAACAATGATACTAGCAATCCACTCATATTGGTCCTCTTTTGTAGCCACACATTCTAAATATCTAGACCCTGGAATTGGTTCAGCATCCCATATACCAAAATTAATGGCCATTGAAGTAATATACACTTCCTTGCCCCTTACAAAAATTTAATCAAGGCATGGTAGCTAGTATCATTGTCAAAGGAAGTCAGTTAGGTGAAGTGGCTATTCAAAAAAGGCCTAATATCATCTTTCAAGCTTTGTCACATCTAGGATTTCTCCTTGAATCACATTCGAGGAAAGTTCTAAATGACACACATGCACAAGAATCAAAGGATAGCCTCACCACACAAGGCATCACAACACAAGAAGTTTTAACATAAGTTTCAAAATCAATTGGGACAAATGACTTTTGACAAGCTATTCTAAGTTCATTACACAATCGTTTGTGAATTGATCAAGCCCAACTTAGAGTGTGAAAGTCATGACAAGAGAATGCTCTCCTCATAATTTATTTTCCTTTTTCCTTCGATTTTCAAAAACTTCTTGCCAAGAAATTTTTTTGGTGGGTCCATTTTGAGAGAAGCAAAGCATGGACTCTATTTAAAACTAAAACTTGGCATTTTCCCTTAAGAAAGTTACCTCCCAATCTATCATAGGGAAACACCAACCCAGTTCGACACGAAAATAAAAGAAAAAGAATCAAAGAGAAAATATTTTCTCCTTGGAAAAGAACCGTGGTATTAAGAATACCCTTGGAGTTTATTGCTAATCTATTATTAACAAGGAATATACAATTTAAAGTGCTCATGATACAATTGAAAACAAGCCTCAGCGCAGGCACTATCACATTTGCAAGGCACGGGTAGTGAAATAATGGAATCATGTAAGACTAACTCAGTAACACCATTAAGATATAAAAACATCAAGCTCGGAAAGGGCACCATTAAAGCATCAAAATAACACAAAAAGTCTTGGCAAGGGCAAATTATCAAGCACAAGGTGATTGATTAGTAATTACAGACCCCCTAGACTTAAAGTAAGCAGAGCCCTCGATGCACAAATAAAATTATACAAATAAGAATGAGTGAAAAAACTCCCTATTAATACTAATGGTGATAATAAAACCTCCTCGAGTAAATCGTTGTGGTGGCCTAGGAGATCGAGATATCGGTGATGTTGGTGGTGGGATGTAGGCATGCTCTAGCTCTATCTTAAATCCATCCACAGATGGAATTAAGGAATCCCATCGCACCTAAAGAAGGCCATATGGCTCTGAAACCTCCTACTTATCCTTTACAGTCATCAATTCATAGTATGAAGGAGGAGGAGCGGCCCAACTGGGCCTAGGCTGACGCCTCCAGTCCGGCACATTGAAGTCATGGTAATCAAGGTAGTAGTGGGTAGGTGGTAATGTGGTATCATAGGCCTTCAAGGTTGGATGAATCAACTCTCCAATACCATATGTTCCTTCTTCTTTATTCGGATCCTAGCCCGTACACCAATCATCAGGCGGGCTATCAGCCTTTGGAGGTGAATTTCAATTTGGGGCTGGTAGATTAAGATCCCAATTAGAGATCTTTGGCTCAACACGTGGTATAACTTGCCTAAGCTCATCAACATCTACTTTTATGGTATCCATCGTAGCATACGTCTTACTCACACTTGACACTATCTACTTCAAAGCTAATTTGATTGCGGATTGAATCAAGCTTGCAATGTCTTTAGCCACCTTGTGCAGGCGCTCCTCATTATGGAAAACATGGTGAGCAAGTTTAAGGAAATTACCTGAAGTAGATGTGGTTTGAGAATCCATATAGGTGGTGTTTGACGCTTCCTGAGATGAGGATGGAATGTCCTCACGATCATGAGCAACAATCTCAACATCTGCATTGCCTCCTATGGCACTTGGATTTTTAGCAAGGTATCTTTTCTTGGCATGTGGGGAATCCTTGTCCTGCCTTGTGTCCAAGGAAACCATGCAGTAGCTTGGCTCATATTGTCCCATGATAATCACTGAGGGCAGCTTGTTTGGAAGGACAAAAGATTTATGAGAACAGGGAAGGCCATGGAGGTTGACTCGTGTCTAGCTCTCCACTTGAGTTGTTAGGCAATGATCTCCCCTTCATGTATCGAGAGGCTAGACATGATATAACCAATGAGAATGTCCACCTCTATAGTAACCTTAGTGGTGTGACTGGTTGGGATGAGTCGGGTGCATACAAAATCTAACCACATTCGAGCTCAAACTTGAGATCTAATCGATAAAAAGGTCCTTTTGAGATGTCCCATAAAGGACTTCCTTCAACAATGATACTAGCAATCCACTCGTATTGGTCCTCTTTTATAGCCACACGTTCTAAATATCTAGACCCTGGAATTGGTTCAGCATCCCATATGCCAAAATGGATGGTCGTTGGAGTAATATCCACTTCCTTGCACAGTCCCTCAAGAAGGAAGTTGCTTCCTCAGGAAAGGTGTCATCAGCCCATAGTGGATTACCAAATAACTTGTGGCCACCAAGAGTAGCTACACTTTCAACATTATAAGATCTACCACTATGCACACTTTTAATAGTCAGGTCATCATCAAATAAGATATTATCCTTAACAACATATTCCATCACATGAGTTCTTTGAGAGACACAAGTAATGGAATCACTAATCAAGGAATCATTATCTAGAATCAATGAACCTACAAAACTATTCACATGATCAACTACATCAACATCATCACTAAATTGAGGTTCATTTAGCACATCACAAAATTCCTCATTTAATGGAAAAGTATCAATAGAAAGTTGATCACCACAATTTGCAACACACAAGAAAGAGGTATTAAGCTCACCACATGGTAAAGGCTCATTAAGATCATACAAAGATAAACTATCACTCACACTCAATTGTCTATTAGCCACACAATGATCCATCAAGTTTAATAAAGTGCAAGAGTTAGTTTTGTTACCTTGAAGCTCATAGGAAGAATTGCCTTCACCTTGGTTATCAACATTTAAGTACAATTGCTCTCTTTGGAAGCTTTCAACCACCTTATGATGCTCCATATTTTGAGGTTCCACAATAGGTTCGCTTTCAATAATACCTGCACAAGTATCAAGACAACTAGAGAAACAAGAAAGGTTATATGAGTTAAGATAAGGTTGTGACAACCCTCTCACATCACTCCACACAACCTATCCTTTTTTCACTCTAGAGTTGTCACTTATCATACCCTTACTCCTCTCAATCTTTTGTCTCTCAATTTCATTGGAGTTAGGACAAGGGCCAAGTATCCCTTGCGAAGGTTTAGATGATCCCTTCACTTCAAGCTTCCATTTTGGTGCATAAGGAGTGGATTTGTTTTCTTCTCTAGGAAATATTAGTGGAAAGAGAAGTTCCCCTTTGCGATCCATGATATACTTGTACCAATCTTGTGCATGTGGAATCCTATGACTTTGGAACCAAGGATTTCCCAAACATATGTTACAAGTATCCATGGGAGCTATATCACACCAAACCTCCTTTTGATATTTCCCAAGTGAAATAGGTACTTGCACCCTTTTATTAACATGATACCCTTTTTGAGTAACAAAGGAGTCTCGCTTCGGCCAAAAAGGTATCCCAAACAATTCAACCAATTGAGGGGTTATAAAGTTAGAAACACTATAATCATCAAGTACAAGATCAAACCCCTTAGTACGATAAACATTCACTTTTATTTCAAGACTTCGCCTCTCTGGGTCTTGCCTATCTTGTAACATCAACATGTCTCTACTTCCTCTAATATCATTTCTATATCGTGTGCAAGACACATTGGTATTAGGATAAGAATCGCACATTATCATATTTCGAGAAGTAGGAAATGTACCTCTTCTATAGCCCATACGATATCTTTGAATTGTTACCAACCATACATCAATACCTTCTCTTTTAGGATAGAAAGCGGCACAAGATGAGGAATGACATTCAACCTCACAACTTCCATTTTCATCAAGATTTCCCTCAAAGGATTCACAAGACATACGGAAGGAAGCATTGTACCGCACATCGCCTTCATACTCTTGGTATGGAAAATGAGAACTTTCATAACCTTCTCCTCCACTATAATATTCTCCACAAGGTTCCTCTACCCCTTCAACATCATCACAAGAGATATAAGCTCCATTCATCTCATATTCATCTCCGGAGTAGTAGTTCTCTCCATCATAATGTTGATGAACACATGATCCTTCATATCCCTCATTGGCTCTATCATAGCCTTCATAGGCCTCAACATTAGAATCATAGCCTCCATCGCTACAAATAGAGCTTTCCAAGTCATCATCACAAGTATCCGAAGCTATGGATGACATGCTACCTTATATCTCCTTTTGTACCTACAAAACTCAACAAACAATATTAGTAGAAAAAACCTCACATCACTCGTATGCAAACTCTCAACTTACCTCCTAAAATGTCATCTCAAAATTGGTAGTGAACTAGCTTTGCTTGATCAATTCAAGATCACCTATCCTTTGTGGTGGAGTGGATTCTTGTGACTCTTGAAAGAAGGACGACTCGATTGAAGGTAAAAGGACTTAAATCAATAAATTTATCAACGAATTAAGATGAGAAAAGTTGAAGAAAAAAAAGCACGAAAGAAAACGAACTCAAAAAAAAACTAACAAAAGTAGAAAAGTTACTTGTGTTGCTTAATTTGAAGAATCAAAGGGATGATTTGATAATTAAAACTAGTTAACAAGTAATTAAAGATGTTAATTAGTTGTTAATTAGTAGAGAAATAGAAGAAAAATGAGTGTAGAAGAAGAAATTTGATGTTTGTACACTTAGAAACATTTTGAGGTCTTAAGAGTTCCAACACTTAGAAAAATTTTGGGGTCCCAAAATTTGAAGCATTTTGTCCAAGTTTTCAAGTGTGCATTTCAGCCCCCAAAACTTTTTCTAAGGGGCAGATTTGGTCCTTTGGATTTTTATTTTATTTTTTTTAAATTCCACTTGTGGACCCAACAAAAATCGTTGACCACTTTGACTTGGAAAAATTGGATCAAATATACCTTTTGGCTTCTTCTTCTTCAAGATGTTCTTGATGAATATCAAAAACACCTAGAACACCAAGAACACACACTAAACACCAACACCTTCAAATTAGCTCGGAATTGGTTCAAATTTTAGGATTAGCCTCCCCTAGACATAGGGAGCAAACCCCAATGGTTTTTAAGCTCCAATTCCTCCTCTATCAATAGACCCACTTTCCAAGTTTGTAAAGTTTCAAAAGCTTCAAACCCTTTAATGACAACTTCGGTTCTACAACTCTAAATCGCACAAAATTTGAGATCTAGACTCACAAAACACTAGGGAATCAAGATCTAGTGTCAAAAACAACAAATCAAAGCAAAAAAAAATCGGATTTTTTTTTGGGATTTTCAATTTTATTTTTTTATTTTTTTGAATTTTGAAGATATCAAATTCCTAAGACTTAGATTTGTGGAAATAAACCTAAACCGAGCTCTTGATACCAAATGATAACAGAAAAACAACAAACAAGAAAGAAAGAAGGAAAAGATATGTGGATTAACAACTAGAAATTGAAATTATGGGCAACAAAGGACTTGATACCCTCACCTCCCAATTGATTTCAATAACTAATAAATTAACCCTACTCAATCAACCAAGGACACCAAATGAATTCCACAAATGGGTGACACTTTGATTAATTAAGCAAAAGAAGTTTACTAACAATTAGGAGAGTTCACCCTAATCACTCACTAATTCCTTAAGGGAATTAAACTAATCATTAAGATATCAACTACAAATTTAGAGTATCAATATTCAACATCCAAAACTCCTCTTCAAAATGACGAAAAGCTACTACTTATACTAAGGAAATAAGAAGACATTGACTTTTTACAATATTGCGCTTAATGAGGCAAGGGCCTTGTTTGGTTGTCTTCTTTATGGATTCTTGAATTTAAAGCCTAGCCATTTGCACAAATGGCCTCTTTTCTTCATCCACATCACTCCTACTGACTCATAAGCTTCCCTTTGCACGAACATCGTATGTGTTATATATGTCATCCATGCTCGTGTCAACCATGCTATCCATGCTAGTATCATTCATATAAGCCCTTGTGCGGCTCGGACATCGCTAGGCACTAGCCAATTATTTAACTTAATTTTGCCAAGCCTTCTGACTCATGGTGCGATGGAGGTGTGACGTGCACAATGGCTTGTGCGAAATGCACAGCCTAGCATACGTCACCTCCAGTTTGTAATTTTTTTCTCTAGTTTTCCTATTTAGGATGCGATGACTCATGCGACATGCACAATAGCATGTGCGAACTGCATAGGCCTACGCACGTCCCCTTGTTGTTTTCTTTGCCACTTAGTCATTATTCCTCATCATGTAATCCTACAAAAACACACCAAAAACAACAAAAAGTAACAAAAATAAAGTAAAAATACCTGGATTGCCTCCCAAAAAGCGCTTGATTTTACATCGAGGCTCGACGATGCTACCTCAATCATCAATCTTCACCACTCACTCTTCCACTCCTAGTGACAATAGCCATGACGTGGCTATTATTGTTTAGATTTGCAGTGGTGTCACTAGGGAGTGTCCCCTTAATTCAAGGATTCATTTGGGTGGACAAGTGGTTCATTTGTGCCTTGAGATACTTGATTGAGGCCGAGTGTGAGCTCACCATTTGGTGAAGTGTTGACACCTCAATTTTTAGCTCATTAACCCCAGTATTCGTTGTTTCCACCTTCTTCAAGACAAATGATAACATATCTTCCTTTTTTGAATGACCGGGGTTGCTCACGGTGGGTAGATATTAGGTATCGGCCTTATTTACAGGTAAATATGGATTAGAACTCCGGTGATTGTATTTATCACCTTTTTTGTCACGATCCCTCCTATTTCCATCTCATTCTTTATCCTTTATCCAACTATGATTCTCGTCCCTCGGGTGATAGTACCTAGGCTGAGAACCCACCGACAAGTATCAAATCTTCCCATCCACAATGGTAAAAACCTCCTCAACACTAGCTTTAAGCTTAAGAGTACTCACAACATTCATGCTCTTGGCATTTCCAGCCCCCATCACGTTCTTAGCCAACAGATCAATTTTCATCGTCATTTTTGCCATAGTTTCATCCATTTCCTCATCTTTACAATGCATTTCATTTTTCAAAATAGATGAGGTCACCCCCGTGGGTGCATCAGCCTCCCTTGTGTGCCAACCATGAATCGTCTTGGTCATTCTTTCTAGAATAGCTGAGGCAATACCATATGGCTGATCCATGAAGGTACCACCTGCAAGGTTGTTGGCCACAGACTTTTTCATTGAATTCAAAGCCCTATAAAATCTTTGAAGAAGGACATTATCCGGCAATCCATGATTGGGGCACAACAAGAGTTTCTTTTTAAACCTCAACCATGCCTCATGTAATGGTTCATCTTGGAGTTGATAAAATTTAGTGATTTCATCCCTCAATTGCATCATTCTTGAGGTAGGGAAGAATCTCATCATAAATGCTTTTACAAGACCATTCCATATGGTGATTAATATATCCAGAAGCTCCTCTAACCATGTCATCGCTTCTCCCATGAGGGAGAAGGGAAATAAGCGAAGCCAGATGGATTCATGGGGGATGTTGTGG
This sequence comes from Jaltomata sinuosa, assembly GCA_003996215.1. Classification (NCBI taxonomy): domain Eukaryota; kingdom Viridiplantae; phylum Streptophyta; class Magnoliopsida; order Solanales; family Solanaceae; genus Jaltomata; species Jaltomata sinuosa. The sequence goes on along the minus strand of QJPP01002788.1, from coordinate 85,804 downwards.
AAGATAAATGGCTAGAATATCTCGATAAAGTTCTGGATGTGACTATTTTCATCCTCATGTGCAGCCCCTCTTAATAATCCTTTCATTTGTATGAGGTGGTGCATAGTACTAGTGATATGAAACACCGCATTTCCAATCTTGGGAGGTAGGCGAATTGCACCTACCCCTCCTTGAATTTTGGGTTTAGGGGTTGCTTCCATGAATCCGTCTACGCTTTCGTTGTCGCCCACTTTGCTCATGAGCTGCCTGCGCAATAATCAGAAACAACAAAACAAAGTAAAAAGAGAACAAAAACTCACAAAGTGATTTCAAACGTCAATCAAAAGGCTACTCAAAATGGCATCCTCGGCAATGATGCAATTTTTTATAACGCTCAAGTAACACTCTCCATGCGGAGGTGATAGCGATCATTAATGCAAAACAAAATTTATATTATTGATAGGAGTCGGGGTCAATCCCATAGAGAAATGGTAGAGTCGTCTATAATATTGGCGTATAACAATCACCAATAGAGTAATCGTTCAAACAACAAGAAAAGTAAAAAGGGAGAAATCAGGAAATTGGGAATCTATCACAATTGAAACTACCAACAAAGTGATAAAGTAAATTACGGGTTTGTAACAAGAGAGAGGACAACTAGGATTATGCTTCCGATGGGACTTAAACATGGGTTAAGGTACTTTCTTAATTATAAGAATTCTTAATAAATAAGATGGGTAGCATTGGTTTTAATCATGAATGTCAATCGTTCAATCTCAGAAACATATATCTGATGGTCTCTATTCGAGCACCATGGTTTCAACACAAACAAACAAATTTAGGCTTAGGAAAGTCACACTATTTCTAGCTTAGACTCTTAAATGGGTGTTTTCCGGCAATTGAACTATTTCTATCCTTAATCTAGATGGAAATCCCAAGTACCCACTATTGAATTATCATTCGAAATTATCAACCTCTTTCTCAAGCAAGAACACAATCAAGTAATTTCAATCAATGTTTGCGACCATTCAGTTTAGAGTTAAAACATGGAGAATTCAACAGACCTATATCAATTTAGAAATTATATACACAATTAGGCAAGACCCATACCCATTAATCAAGTACCCATCATACACATACCCCTAGACAAGGAAACTAGCCACTCATGCAGAAGGAATAAGAGATAATACCAAGTGAGTAATTCAAATTCCCTTTCATTAATGGAGATAATTTCCAATATCAAAGCTCAATAGTACAATAATGGTGAATCCAAGGTTGAATATGAAGAGAAAGGAGTAAAACCCTCTATCTTTCTTTGGGAGAGAAAACTTGCAAAAACTATTCAAAAACTGTCAAAAACTATTGAATACAATGCTCAAATTAGGTTTTAGAAGGTTCCCAAATTGTCATATGAAGATGAAAAAAATGCCCTTTGGGAGCTGTGCGACACGATGTGCGATCGTATGTCTCATTGTGCATGTCACAAAACTCTATCCCAGCAGACCAATAACATGACTTGATTTTTGAGTGTTATGTGAAGGGGGGTGCAGGCTGCACCAGGTATAGTATGCATCACATGGCAGATGAACCTCTCAGCAAAATCTTCTTTTGCTTTTGGACTCCGTGCGAAGGGAGGTGCATACTGCACCAAGGGTTGTTCGCATTGCACGACGGCCGCACCTCTCGGAAGATTCTTCATCTCTTTTTCTCATCTTCAGACTTCAACTCTTTTTCAAGCTATTTTGGTTCCATTTCCTTGTTTTCCACTTCTAACCAAGAGTACATGTATTCATAACAATAAAGGTCATAAGAACATCTAAATCTCATCAAAACATGGCAATAATTCTTGATTAAAGGCTCAATAATTTGGTAGATTACCGACTTATCATGCTCCTTGGGAATGCAATCATGAGTACCAGTTAAACCACCCAAAATACATTGTCTTCCAAGCATGCAAGTTTAAATAGTCAATAAAACTGTATGTAACATGAGTATCCTCGGACATGCAAGTTTATCCAATCAGTTTTTCAAAAAAATAGGGCAATTTCCTTTTTAAGGACGCCAAAGTCTTATAAAAATTGCAAAAATCCTCTTTTTGTCCGAAAATAGTATTTCAAAAATGAAGTCAATCATATGTCATGCTAAAGTATGAATAGGCAGCCAAAGAGCACAACCAAGCAAAATCATATATCATAAAAGACAACCAAACTCTACGCACTAAAGCAAGGAGACCAGCCCTAGGTAGGTGCTATCCGAAAAAAATGTCACACTGACTCCCAAACCTAGAAAACCAAACATACAGCGGTCAACTAACCCAAAACTTAAACTAACCCAAGCAACAAGTCGAGACTATACTAATGCAAACCATGAATCGAAGTTACACTAAAATCAGCCATAAACCACAATTTAAGGAGAAAAGGGGAGAATTCATACTAACCTTGTGTCCCATTTCCATGGCCTTCGGCCCACAAATGTACAACATACCAAAAATTGAAAAGTGAAACAAGGGAAGAACGATAACATGTAAATATAAAATACTAGAGAATGGCTACTCTACTGCAAAGTCCCTTATTCTTATACTAAGGCTTTCTAATCGAATTACCCAACAACCACCGACCTAAACTAAGTTAAGGCAAAGAATTCTAAACCCATAAATGCCATGAGAACTACGCCAAGTATTAAAGAAGGAGATACAACCTAGATAACTAAATATGAGAACTATGCCATGAAAGTTCACTAGATCAAGGGAATTTAATAAGGAAAAATAACTAAATATATGATGAATAAACGTGAAATATTAACGAAAAAGAAATGGGGGAATATAAAGGACTTACCAGGAATATTGAGTGTGAACAACCACCACCTTAGAAGAAGCTCCCAAGTTGTAGCAATAATGGAGTTTCTGGTATAAATGAGGATAAAAGAAGGTGGACTGCTCTATAAAAACAGCTACCTCCGCAAAAGAGGAGGTTTTCTTCAAATGTGGACTCTATAAATGAGGAGAAGGTTCACAAATGCAGCCTCCGCAAAAATGGAGAAAGTCTACAAACGCGGCTATCACAAATGGAGAAAAGGTCGCAAAAGCGCGCCCAAAAGAAATAAGAAGACCAGTAGAAATAACAAGTCCAAAAATTCATCGGATGGACCCTCGAGATTCATCTGGGGTCTCACAGATTAAAACAAACTATGCTACTCAATCAAAATGGCATTCTGAACTCAACGAAACTGATAAAATTTCCAACAGAGATCATTTTACTGAAAAGTGAGCCCCATGCCAAAAACTCAACTTTTACCAAAATGGAACCCAATAGCCCAAAATGAGTCCAAAAATCTAGGGACCCGAACCAAAGGTCCCACTAGCCTAAAGTCTACACTCCGGAGCTAACAATGTAGAAGGAATTCCCATCCGAGGCCATCTTCTCTTAATGTTTACCAAAGTCCACTCTACCAGCTTTAAGAGTTTCAAAACAGGGAAACTCTTCTAAAACATAAACCACCAGCCCTGGAATCAAACCATCAGTTCTGGCAAGTCATAAATGATATGTAGCCGCTGCTGGAAAATTCAAAACATTGAAAATGCACAAAAACTGAGAAATGACTTGGAGGATCATTACAACATCCACTACTAAAAAACTTTCATACTCGAAAGTTAAGAAATAGGAAGCACTAAATGCTCGAAATACTAGGATATTAGGTCCATAAGTCAAGCAAGGCTTCCCAAAGAGCCTCCTCGATCGGACGATGCCCACAATGCTATACCAAGGGAAAACTACTAAGACCTTGAATTATTACTAGCCGAACCAGGATGGCAACAAACTCTAACTCAAAAACCAAATGATAAGTTAACTGAACTGAACCCCCCAAACAACAAAAAACTCAATAGGAATTCACCGACACAACACAGATACCAAGAAAACCAAGGAGAACACTTCAAAGAGAAAGTAACCAAGCTAAATAAAAAAGCCACCTACTCAACACTCTAACTCATGAACTCTTGGATATTCAAGACTCTTCTGCCTAACCTGAACTATGCGAAGCCTTTCCTGAATCACCCGAACTCTATTTAAAGAACCACGCAACAAGTCGGTACCCAAGTAAATTCCCAAAAACATCAACCAACCCACCAAAAACCTACACCTCCTACCACACTTGACCTCAAATGAGGTCACCTACATACTCAAACCCTTCCCAAAAGCAAAGCAATAGTCACCAAAAATGTGACACCTAAATTACCTTCCTGTAGCATATCCTCAAAAACTGGAGTAGTTTGCTCTGGCTGATCATCAACCTGTGGATGGACACCTGTGCTAAGGTCAACCTCGATACCCAAACTTATCTGAACCAACCATTGAAAACCAAATGAAACTGGCACACCAGGGTCATGAATGATATGGATGAACACCCCGTGTCGAAGGACAACTCCCAACTATAGGAAAAAACCAACCTCGTTAAAATGTACCAAGTCTGAACCAGCTGAAAGTGAGCAAACTAGAGCAACCTATCCATGAAGAACAAAACAATATCCAAATATATGTACAGAGACCAATTAAAGTTGAAATCCATAAGCCTCAACCTTTGGAAAACTCATCCCAACCTCGTCGACCCAATAAAAACAACAATGTAATAAATCACTCTAGTTATTGATGTCGCAACCAGAGAGAACCTTTCAAAAATTGTCTGAAGTAACTTGCTAAACCCGAAGTATGAAACCCAACTCCAAATATAAATCATGTGCCTCCCCATGTCCTTGAGTTGTCTCAGATGTTATTGATAAAAACAAAAGGTAAGCAAAATTAAATAGGCTGAGAACATAAGGCTCCTCAAATTTGCAACCCAAATGGAACACCCCATAGAGACATACTAGATCTTGAAAACCTCTCCCTCAGAAGACTTGGAGCAGTTCCCTTAACTCCCACAACTCTGCTTGTATCAGTTGATATGGCAGAGAAATGAATATCCCGAGTGTCCAACTCAACAATAATGCCAAAGTCAAAACTCAACCAGACTGAATACTAAGGAAAAAAGTATAAACAACCTGGGTACCTGCTAAACACCTAAACTGATCAAGTAAATAAGATCCTCTCTAACCTTTCGAATATAAGAAAAACCATTTGATACCCACTTGCCTGCCCTACACCAAGCTTTTTGAGACAACACAACTTTTCTTGGCACATATCTATCGGTATCGTACCATACCAACTAAAAGGTTCTAAGCATAAGCAAGATAACAGTCTCAAAGAAACTACCCTAGACCGCTAGACAAGGAGACAACCATAAGAGGCATACAACTATGGCAAAAACCACTAATTAGCATAACAAGGCCTACCTGCGTGTCGTACCCCCAGGTAATCACCTCATAAAGTTGATACACTTAATCCACTACTAAAAATATCCTCCTATGGGGTAGTTACATGCATAAAAACAACAAAACCCACTTAGTACATCCATATGAGAAGTAGGTAGGCAGATATATATATATATATATATATTATATATATATATATATATATATGTATGTATATATATATATATACAGACCCCCAAAGCAAACCATACATGAACTAGCTAATGATACTAAAGATCGTACCTATAGTGATGGTATCTGGAACCTCCACCTCGGGCCTACTAAGAAATGTATATAACTTTCTGCGCCCACCTCTGGATCAAGAAGTTGGTGCTACAGGCTCGATCATCCTATGCTGGGGACACTCTCTAGAAAAGTTGTCACGACCCAATTTCTCAGGTCATGATGGAACCTACAACCTCCTAGTAGGTGAACCAATCCCCATAGTCTAGAACGGTTAGTAAAAGGATACTACCTAAACCAACACACATAATAAGCAGAAAATAAGAGAAAGCAGATATAAATAGAATAACACAGAAGTAAATAACCTGATTATATAAGCATAAGAAAACTAAACAACCCAAAGTCCTGGTATCGATAGTACATGAGCTTCTAATAGAATACAAGTGCTAGAGATAACAAAATGGAATATACAACTATCTCCAAATAAATAAAAAGTAGCAATGCCAAAAGATGAGATATGGTCAAGCCCTGATCGTCAAGAGCTCACCCTAGTCTCGAATATCCAAAAGTTGCATGAGAATCCATGTGGTCAATGGTGAAATCTCACACTAGGATCTACACTAGAATGATGCAGAAGTATAGTATGAGCACCAATTGCAAAGCAACGGGTACCCAGTAGGCATCATAGGCCGACTGAGCGCATGTATGATATAAAAGTAGTAAGTAGCAGATAATAATAGAGAAAGTACATGGAAACTATCAAGGATAGAAAACAAAGAGAATACAAACATGCTATGCTAGCCATAAAATATATATATATCACAGAAACAAGTGAGGGAAAGGAGAACGCACCTAGATCCTTGCAATCAACAATATATAAAAAGAGAATTTAAGAAGAACGGTGGTATACTGGTAACCTCAAGTAAAAATCGAAGGAAGGAAAGAAAGTAAACATACTCATGCTAGAAGCAATATAACTAACAAAATCATGCTAAACACACTATCAAGATAAGAATAAATAGAAAACAACCTCACAAATAAAACCATTGATAGGATAATCTATACCACAAGGAATTGAAAAGCCACTAACTTGCACCATGATAAATTAGAATCTGATAAATCACAAATACTAAGAAGGACATAACACTAGTGCCTCAACAAGTTAAATCTAGTAATCCACCAATAATCAGAAGCCCAAAGGATTAGTACTACACCAAGATAACATCCACTAAACCTGTAATGACCTTTTCGGTCATTTACACATTTTTACTTTTCTTGTACTGTTAAAGCTTTCCTATAGTGGCCCCAAGTCATTTATGGCTTGCTAGGACTGGTAGTTCAGTGCCTGGGCCATTTGTTTGGTCTTTTTGGTCGTTCCTTATTTTAGAGCTTTAGACTTTTGAAATCATTGAATTTAGTCAACATTCTTGGTGAACATGCTCGGAATCAAATTCTGACAGTTCCATTAGCTCTATAGCATGGAATTTGGTCTAGTAGGACCTTTGGTTAGGATCCAGGAGCTTTTTAGCTTGGAATTCTCTCTCGTTCTGTGTTTTTAGGCCAGTTGGGATTGTTTGGTCGACTTTGGTCAACATTTGGAGAAGGTGGCCTCAGATGAAAATTTCATCAGTGCTGTTCACTCCAGAATGTTGAGTTTAGGCTAGAAGGACCATTGGTTTGGGTCCCGAGGCTTTCGGACTTTAATTTGGCCATTAAGTTTCATTTTGGAGATAGTTGGCCTGAGGTTGATGTTAGGAGTGGGGCCCATTTATCATTAAATCGACCTCCGATGGGATTTTTTCTCGATTCTATTAGATCTAGAAAGCCGTTTCTAGTCGAATAGCTCAGGTTATTTGTGTTTGCGGGATCCCAGATGCGTTCCTGGGGACCCAAAGTGTGAAAAATCTGCCCTTGATAGCTCGTTGCTATCATAGGCCTTTTGGTTTATCGCGTTCACGGAGGGGTGGCCTTATTCGCGAAGGGTAATTTCCAGCCACCCCATTTTTGTTCATCACATTCGCGGAGGGGTGGCCACGTTCGCGAAGGGTAATTTCCAGCAGCTATTTAAGTTGAGCCCCTACGTTTTTCCAGCCATTTACTTCAACTCTTACCTAAATCACTCTCTAAATTGCTCTAAATCAGTTCCTAGCTTAGGGAAATTCGTTGTTCTTCGATTATCCGTGTTTTCTCGACAATTGGTAAGTTTTCTTCCCCTACCTTTTCTTCTCTTGTTTTCTTAAATCCTCCATTGTTGCTTACTTTCAAAAGCTTGGGATTCTTGTAGAATCTGCCCTATTTGTGATTGCATGATAATGAGCTCGCTCAATTTACCTCTTTAGGTTGTCTTCTCGTCATGGTAAGTACCCTTTGTTTAATTTCTAAATTTATTCCTTGAATATTCTCTTTTATTTCTTAGCTTGGGCGGGCTTTTTTGAGCCCCAATTGTTATCCATTTCCGCTCATATTTTGATCATGTGCTCCCGGGATGGTAAGGAACACATGGGTGTTTTTTATTTTTGGTTTCAGGTTGTGGGGCCCACAGGCCCATTTGTGACCCGAATTTCGACCCGACTATTATTATAGCAGTATAGGTATCAATAGTCTTGTGTTAACATATAGATTATTGTATTGATAGTGGTTTCGCAATTTAGAGCTTTTTAGAGTAGTTTGAGCCTGGATGATGTCGTCCCCGCAGCTATTCATCGGACAACAGGTAGGTTATGGATTTCCCTACTTAGACTCTGCATATATAGGCTATAACTGCATTAATTAGTATCCTTGGGTGGGTTGTTTTAGGTTGGTACCATAGACCTTTCTTGTCTTTTCTGTCTGTTTATTCCATACGCTGATTGTAGTATTCGTGTAGTATTGTATATTACCCTGGTGATCCTATGTGGCCTTGTATTGACTCTGAAACATAGATGGTGGGTTATTTGGGAATGTCCGCAAGTCCCAAACATAGAGATATTATTCTAGGCTGGTTATGTCTGTTGTTGAGCTGTTGGGCATATGTACGGCTGGTAGGAATGTTTTTTAGCCGTTGGGATAATTTATATTTGGGTGCGAGCATATCATCCATGAAAAAGGTTTTTCCCTGCATGTTTTATCACTATTTTGGCTTTGGGCCTACTATGGATGACTTTCTAAACCTTGCATGGCCCCAGGGGCCTATTTTTAGTTTAAATAATGATAAAATGGGATTTTGATGATTTCACACCTGATTTCTTACTGATACTAGGCTCGGTTGAGCAGAGCACTAGACTTTATTTCCTATTGATACTAGGCTTGGCTAGGCAGAGCACTATACTTGATTTTTTATTACTGATTTAGCCTCGTATATGCTATGGGCACCCTTTGAGAGGGTTATTGAGACTTTTATCACTGATTTGGGCTCGAATATACTTTGGGCACCATTTGAGAGGGTCTTTTGAGATTACTACTACTATTTTAGACCCAGTTCAATTCTGGGCACGTACTTTGAGGTTCTGATTCTCTGAGATTTCGCATTTATTACTATATGTGGTCAGGGACCTCTATGGGCCCTGCCATTCCATGACCTGGCCAAAGGGTCGAGCATTTCGGAGGAGGGGTATACGGTGTCGGATGGTGTATAGTGGGTACGTCCCACCATGGGACCTCCTGCCAGAGTACCGGGGGAGGTGCATACAGAGTTACTATTATTGGTTCCATCACTATCATCATCATGCATATCACTCAGATTACACCCTTGTTTGCTATGTGTTCAGTGTACGCTCCGGTTGTATGGGTGAGAGGAGGGTTTGTTTTCACTTAAATGCATTTCTCGATTGTATGGGAATCCATTGGGACTGTAGGTAGATTATAGTACTCCTATCATTTCATAGAGCTAGTTATGGTCCTTGGTTTTTGAGAATTTGTAAGTTTTAGCCTGTTAAGGCTCTAAGTTTTGGGCTTGAGTATTGAGGGGCTAGTGAGTCCTATATCTTTGAGGCTCTATCGTGTCTCCTCCTAAGCGATTGTGATTTATCGGACGTTGTTCCTTATCTTGATTCTGAGTAGAAATCTTGGTTCTGGTGGTTTAGTTATTCCATTCTAGGTTGTAAATTGTGAGATGGATCCCGTTTCATGCTTATCTTGAGAGTTGGTGTTTTTAGTATGTTTTCGTTACTTTTATGCCGTCTAGTTGATTTTGTTGGGTTTCTTTCCTTCTTTCCTTTCTTACTTGAGGTTACCGGTATACTGCCATGTTCTTGATTCTCTCTTTCTTTATTTATACTATTGTTGCAAGGATCCCAGGTGTGTCCCTCTTTCTTACACCTGTATTGTGTGTATATTTGTTTTTCTTTGCTAGCATTATTTGTTTATAACTCTTGGTTGTCTATTCTCTGTGCTAGTTCCTTGTGCTTCTTTTATTGTTCTCTGTGACCACTTTCTTGTTATCTACTAAATTACTGTTTTTATATCTTATATGCGCTCAGTCAGCCGATGATGCCCAATAGGTACCCGTTGCTTAGCAATTGTTGCTCATACTACACTTCTGCATCTTTCTGGTGCAGATACTAGTTGAGCTTTCGTTGTTGATCGTGTTGGAGACTCATGCAGCTTTTGGATCTTTGAGACTAGGGTGAGCGCCTGATAACCGAGGCTTGACCATATCTCATCTTTTGTACTGTTACTCTTTGTATATTCGGAGAAAGTTGTACTTATCATTTTGTTACTTCTAGCATTTGTATTCTATTAGAAGCTTTTGTACTATCAATACCAAGTCTTGGGGTTGGTGTAGTATCATTTGTATATATATTTTGGGTTGTTGCTTCCGTGTTGTCTTATCTTTATATTCAGCTTCTGCTTATTTTTGTTCATTATGCGTATTGGTTAGGTAGTAGCCCATTACTAACCATTCCGGGCTATGAAATTTGTTTGCCTACTAGGGAGTTATAGGTGCCATCATAACCTGAGAAATTAGGTCGTGACAGCTTGGTATCAGAGTTCAAGGTTCACTGGTGTCATGGTACAGAAGCAAGTGTCTAAGTAGAGTCTCGCGGATTGGTACAATGATATTCGTATCCTATCTGCGAGAGGCTACAGGGCATTGTTAGAAAAAGTTCCATATTCTTGGATCCTTATCGTGTTTTCTTGGTTCTATTGACTTCTAAACTTCGGTTGTTTCATTCCTTCTCAGATGCCTAAGATGAGTTTGACATCGGTTGGTGTCGAGGCTTCTGTGCCTGTTGCTTCAGTGCTTTCGTCAGTGCCAGGGCTTCAGAGTGAAAGTTTACTGTACCAGATAGGGGGTGTGGGGTCAGCCCAACTTCCAATTGGATTTATAGCTACTCCAATTCTTCAGGACACCGTGGCTAGTACTCTGAGTCCTCCGATGGGTGTTTCAGTATCCGGTTCTTCGAGCGGTGTTCTAGCTAGGGCTGAGCTTCCAGTTTTTCAGTAGGGTTGTTTGTCAGTGTTGGAATATGAGGCGAGATTTCATGAGATGGTTAGGTGTACTTCTAGGACTGTGCCTTCAGAGTTCAGAGTTTGATAGAGTTCAGACCTTTGTTGGGGGTTTGATTTCACCGTTCTGTTTGGCGATCGAGCATTTGATTATGGTTGGGACTACTTTTTTTTAGGTAGTGGATCATGATTGGGCTATTGAGGGTTTATGTAGTAAGGCTTATGGAGTTAACGCTAAGAAACATTGTCGCTAGGATAGTTTTCAAGGTTCTCGGACCCGAGGTAGGGGATTCTCCACCAGAGATAGGTTTCGTTGTTTCTTATCTACCAAACCAGTTTCAGTTGCTCTGCAGGTTTCAGAGGGTGGTGGTACAGGACATCTTGAGCTTAGTGGCCATAGTACGGGTCAGATTCTCCAAGGTAAGCTTTCAGGTTGTGTATGCCATGGTGGCCGGTCAAGCCCACTGGGATCATCCCGTCAGGCTCCACTTGGTAAAGTTTGTTATCAGTGCAGAGAGCATGGGCACTTGGTTAGGGATTTCCCCACAGTCCCACTTTACAGTCAGTAAGGTCAGCAGATGTTATCTCCCAGGACGTCAGTACCACCGGCTAGAGTTGGAGTGCAGGGTAGCAAGGGTGGTTTCCAGGCAGCGAGAGGTAGTGTGCAGGGTTGCAGGGGCAGTCCCCATATTGTTAAAGGTGGCTTTCAGCCAGGTGGTTCAGGTATCTTTCCAGAGTCGACAGGCATCGTGCGTCGGACTAGAGCTTCTTTGGGTTGCTATAGTTATGGGGTGATGGACATTATGCTAGAAACTGTCCCCGTCAAGGGATGACAGAGCCTTCAGCTTTGACTACTCCAGCCAGTGTTAGACACCTTCAGGTTGATGCCCCTCTTGGTGGGCCTGTGGTAGAAGTTTCTGATATCATTTCTCCAGATTAGGCTTTTTCTACCTTCGTCTTGTGATAGTCTTGCTCGCATTGTGATTCTATCCCTTCTATCATTTATGTAACACCCCAGAATTTGATCCAGCTTTTAAACTTAGAAAATTTGAAGATTTTGACTTTTCTAGGAATTATGTGTCCAAATCACGGACTGTGGTTTAAACCACGAGTCGTGAAATGAACTCGAGATTCTAGTCTGCAGGATGAGTCTCTGGTCTGAGAACCACGAGTGGGTTCTATGGACCGTGATTCACTCTATGGCCCGTCATGTCCACTCGTGGACTCAAAACTAGAGGTCTGCCTTATTCCCAGAAACCACGAGTGAACATTACGGGCCATAGTTCATTCTACGGACTGTCCTATTGACTCGTGGTTCCTCTTCTGTATCTTGACCATTGGGTCAGGAATTACGAGTTGGGTCTACACACCGTAGTTTCTTCTACGATCCGTCCTATTGACCCGTAAAATGTCTTCTGCAGTTTGATCATTTGGCAAGGAACTATGAGTAGGAACCACGAGTCGTGGTTCAGACTACCACCCATGGAACCGACCCGTGATTCCTGAAGACGACCCCTTTTATTATTTTTTCTTAATTAAATCTCAGGGGTATTTTTATAATTACCCACCCTTTTAACTCCTAAGTGAGGTCGTTTTGGCCACTTTTAGTAGGGTTTATACACCTATTAGCCTAAGTCCCTTCGAATTACGTCATTCATCTTCCAAATTGGGAAAAAGAACTCCTTCAAGCTCCAAGTCTCAAGCTCCAAGTTCAAGTCTCCTTTTCTTTTCAATTTCTAGTGGGTTAGCTTCAATCAAGGTATGTGGGTAATGAACAATGGGTTCCTTCCACCCTTGTTCCCAAAACCCCTTATTTTTATTTTTATTTCATGAACTTTCAAATTAGGGTTCTTACCTAATTCTTATGGTTTTTGCTATAAAATGTCTTCTCATGATTCTATTATGCAATTTATATTAAATTGCATGATTTTGCATGGGTTTTACATGTGAACTCTTATTTTATGAATTGAAGGCTAATTATGATAAATCCTACATGCATGAATTGATTTAAGAAAATTGGGTATGATAACATGTTTTTCATGGACTTTTAAACAAGTGCATGCCTAGTTCCTATGTTCTATGAAAATATATGTTATTATAAAATTGAACTAGAGTCATGCAAGTTTTCAAGTTATGAACCATTATGTAATGCAAGACACCCGACGTGCCATCAATGCTCATGAATTATTTTCTAAACCATGATTCATGAGTAGTATGAACATCTGGGTTATGAACATGTTTATGAACAAGTTTTGACATCTAGATATGTCACCTGTATGTGAGACTCATGCTATATATATGTGTGTTTTGGGAGTAGTATTTAGCACCGAGTTGGACCGGGTGAGAGTATCCTTAGTCCTAGAACTACGTGCCACCGTAGGTGCCCTCTGTATCTTATGACAGGATCCTGGTATGACATGGTTCTAACTTTGGCCGGTTAGGACAGCCATTTTCAGTGTGGGTGCATGAAACTGGACTCCATGTAGCTCAGCATGGTTTATGTAGGTTAAGAGAAACTCCCGCAGGATTATTTAAAAGCTATGAAGTTATATGATACTTTACTTTGAATCTTGACTTTATTTCATGTTTTATGCTTTATATCTTGATATTTACTTATGATTTCTTCTATTCATGCATGAACTCAGTTTTAAGCATGTTTTCAAGTATATTTTATCATGACACATGCATATCTCACATACTCAGTACATTCCATAGTACTGACCGCATACTTCTTTGTGTTGCATCCTATTATGATATAGATTCTGTAGCCCGCTCCCCAGTCTGTGGCTAGTAGATCAGCAACACATCCAGTCAGCTTGGTGAGTCCTCCTCCTTTGAGGACTTGTAGTTTAGTTTCATTTCAGTATTTAGATTGTGTATTCTGTATTTCAGCATTTAGAGTTAGCTGGGGGCTTGTCCCAGCAACTCTCCAGTAATAGAGGCTTTCATACATAGATTTAGATGTTCAGTTGAATTAAGATTTCCATCCTTAGACTTCTATTTATATAAACAGATTTAGTTGCTCATTACATCAGTTAAGCTTCTGTTCTTATATTTTGTTTAGTTTCTAGGTCATGCTAATGCCAGAGAGTTATCTTGAGATCACTTGTGATCTTGGGTCCTGTGTTACATCCAGGGGGTAGGCTCGGGGCGTGACAAACTTGGTATTAGAGCATCAAGTTCAAGAGTCCTAGGGTGTCTGAAAGCCGCATCAAGTAGTGTCTCTTTCATGGGTGTGAAACACGCCACACTTATGAGGGGCAGGCTATGAGGTGTTCTAGGAAAAACTACACTTTTTCATGTTCACTATCATGCAATAGAGTTTGAATCTACTTAGCCTTCTAGTCCATTCCTTACGCATTTCAGATAATATCTCCGCTAAGAAACCCCACGAGGAATGCTAATCTGACCACTCCAGATCATGAGGTTATGAATACGAATTTCTTGAAGCCATCTGTATATTGGATCAAGCCATGACAGCTCAGTTGAATGAGAAAGAGAAACTAAAGAAGAGAAAGAGGAAGAACAAGAAGACTAGAACATGGAACCCATCGTCTTCTCAGCATAGGTCATCCGGACCAACCCCATCTTCAGTTAGCACACCTGTACTCAATTCTCATTCTTGTCACAATAGGGATCCGAAGACCTTGAGGTACCCTCATTGTAGTAGATGCGGTAAGTATCATCTAGGTGAGTGCCTCACTGTCAAAGGGAGGTGTTTTAGGTATGGTCAGTTAGGCCATAGGATCAAGGATTTCCCCTCAGCTAAGCGGAGCAACTCTGGTGTTCAGCTCCAAAACCAATTCCTTTCATTGCCTAGCCTGTCGGGTTAGAGTATTCCTCTAGAAGTTGAATCAGGTACGTCACTAGATTTTCTTCCTTTATGCATCCATAGCCCCCGGACCCCTAGTCTTATTTGGTTGTGAGTTGTCTTAACCTAGAATGAAGTGGAGATAGAAGGGTTGAGGCCTAGAATTTTAGGCGAAGGAAAATCATAGACTATAGAAGGAAGTGGGTATTCGTACAGGATTTTGGAGTGGTGTCTGTTTTGTTAGGGCAAAATGATCGTAGTTCACTTTAGAGGTTCATTGGAGGTCCATAGGCTTAGAAAGGTAGCATGAATCTAAGGGGGAGATAGTGGGATGTAGGATCGGTCAGATTTTGGAGGCTCAGGTAGTGATGCTTTTGGGTGTTAGAACAAAGTGAAGAGGGAAGGTAGAAGCTTATTTCTATCCTAGCGTCCTAAGTATACTTCCGCCATTATGATACCTTTTGCATGCCTTATTTGTCAGGGTCATGGTCCTATTTCAGATTCACGCTCATAGTCAGCTTCTATAATGACAAGTGATGGCGTTAGTCAAAAATTCTACTCTTACTTTGTGATTCCATAAATCCCAGCTTTATGCCTCGAGGTTTGTTATTTATGTAAACTCATATCTCTCAGCATGCTCATTCCTATTTACTCAGTTTAGTCCTTAAACATGCCTTAATGGCAAATCAAATCATGTTACGTCATGTATATGCTCAGACCTGATTCTTGATACAATTCATGCTTATGATTTCCTTACTCTAAAGCCCTTTGACCTTTGCCTTTAATGATGAGGGGTGGTGATCCCCACTAATTCATGTCTTATGTACCCAGTATGTGAAGTTCTCATGACTATTGTGCTCATTTTCCCAAGCCCTACCTTGAGTGGCTTGATCACGCTAAGTTAAGTCTAGATCGATCAGAAATCCTTCATTCGTGACGCTCATGATCTCGCTCTTTTCTTTCGGTGATTCTGGTTTATGTTGTTATACGCGTTAGGGAAGAAAGCCTTGTATTAGCCAATGGGAGGTAACAAATTTCTTTTCCTTGTTGGTGTACTTGTTTCACCTTGGCTTCTAGGTGTGGGCAATTTGGGAGGTAAGGATTGTTCAGGCGAAATGGCTAGCTGAAGAATTTATGTATGTCCCCCTGTGGAAGTTCTTAAAATTATGACTCCTAATTATGATAGGGAAGAGGAGGGAAGTCTTGAATAGGGTAAGCTACAAAACCATTAGGTGACCATAGTTATAAGCTTGAATATCGCAATGGGATGCATGTGGATCCTTGTTTTGCGCGACTAGTGACACTTTTGGTTAGAGCCCTAAGTTAGTTGGTTGTTGCGATAAGAGGGATACTATCCTTAGAAAATGTTCTTGATGCAATAGATCTAGTCGAGATAGGTTTGAACATGGAGAATCAGGTAGTTAGACTCGGACCTTAGTACCTTTATGCGCGCTGTTGATGTTGTTAGTTGCGAATGATAGGGGTGGTATTTATAAGAGAATAGTTTTCCCGTATATCTACTTCGATCAATTTGGTGTCCCTTTCAGTTAACTGCGATTTCTAAAGTATGTTTGTTCTTTATAAGTTTTAGCTGAGTTCCTACTCTCATCCCAGATCAGTTATAATGTTGGATATCCAGTTCCTGTCCCAGTAGTTGTTCTTACATTCTCAACAGGCATACGTGTCTCATGAATCCAGCTCAGATTATATTTCAATCAGAAATCAATTACCATGATAGTACTTCAGCTTTTAAAACTCAGTTGAGGGAGGTACTTGGGAGGCAGAAGCAGCCATGAAAGCCAAGTACCCTCACCTCTTTCCTTTCGATCCAGTTTCAGCTTGAGGTATTAGTTTCCTCCCTAGTATGTCCCTCCGATTCTAGTACACTAATTTTCCCCATGATTCTAGCATGCATTCATGTTTTTCGAAGTTAGTTCAGTCATGTTTTAAGTTGAAAGGATCAGCTTTCATGTTTACCCTTGAGTTTTCATGTTTTGATGTGTGGTTGGGCTATTATCTCTCTAGTTATCCTTGATTAGTCTTCATTCGAGGATGAATAATTCCAAGGGGGAGATATTGTAACACCCCAGAATTCGATCCAGCTTTTAAACTTAGAAAATTTTAAGATTTTGACTTTTTTAGGAATTATAGGTCCAAATCACGGACCATAGTTTGAACCACGAGTCGTGAAATGAACTCGTGGTTCCAGTCTGCAGGATGAGTCTATGGTCTGAGAACCACGAGTGGGTTCTACGAACCGTGTTTCACTCTACGGTCCATCCTGTCCAGTCCTGGACTCAAAACCGTAGGTCTGCCTTATTCCCAGAAACCATGAGTGAACATTACAGGCCGTAGTTCATTCTACGGATCGTCTTGTTGACTCGTAGTTCCTCTTCATCAGCTTGACCATTGGGTCAGGAATTACGAGTTGGGTCTTCTTCTACGGTCCTTCTTATTGACCCGTAGAATGTCTTCTGCAGTTTGATCGTTTAGCCGGGAACCACGAGTCGTGGTTCAAACTATGACCCGTGGAACCAACCTGTGATTCCTGAAGTCGACCCCTTTTATCAGCTTTTCTTAATTAATTCCCAGGGGTATTTTTATAATTACCCACCCTTTTAACTCCTAAGTGAGGTCGTTTTGGCCACTTTTAGTAGGGTTTCTACACCTATTAGCCTAAGTCCCTTCTCATTACCTCATTCATCTTCCAAATTGGGAAAAAGAACTCCTTCAAGCTCCAAGTTCAAGTCTCCTTTTCTTTTCAATTTCTAGTGGGATAGCTTCAATCAAGGTATGTGGGTAATCAACAATGGGTTCCTTCCACCCTTGTGCCCAAAACCTCTAATTTTTATTTTGATTTCATGAACTTTCAAATTAGGGTTCTTACCCAATTCTTATGGGTTTTGCTATAAATTGTCTTCTCATGATTCTATTATGAAATTTATATTAAATTGCATGATTTTGCATGGGTTTTACATGTGAACTCCTATTTTATGAATTGAAGGCTAATTATGGTAAATCCTACATGTATGAATTGATTTAAGAAAATTGGGTATTTGATAGCATGTTTTTCATGAATTTTTAAGCAAGTTCATGCCTAGTTCCTAAGTTCTATGAAAATATATGTTATTATGAAATTGAACTAGAGTCAAGCAAGTTTTCAAGTTATGAACCATTATGTAATGCAAGACACCCGATGTGCCATCAATGCTCATGAATTATTTTCTAAACCAAGATTCGTGAGTAGTATGAACATCTGGGTTATGAACATGTTGATGAATAAGTTTTGACATCTAGATATGTCACCTGTATGTGAGCCTCATTCTATATATATGTATATGTGTGTCTTTTGGGAGTAGTATTTAACATCTAGTTGGACCGGGTAAGAGTACCCTTAGTCCTAGAACTATGTGCCACCATAGGTGCCCTTTGTGTCTTATGACAGGATCCTGGTATGACATGGTTCTAACTTTGGACGGTTAGGACAACCCTTTTCAGTGTGGGTGCATGACACTGGACTCCATGTAGCTCAGTATGGTTTATGGCGGTTAAGAGAAACTCCCACAGGATTATTTTAAAGTTATGAAGTTATATGATACTTTACTTTGAATCTTGACTTTAGTTCATGTTTTATGTTTTATATCTTGATATTTACTTATGATTTCTTCTATTTATGCATGAACTCAGTTTTAAGCATGTTTTCAAGTATATTTTATCATGACACATGCATATCTCACATACTGAGTACATTCCATAGTACTGACTGCATACTTTTTTGTGTTGCATCCTATTATGATGTAGATTCTGTAGCCCATTCCCCAGTCTGTGGCTAGTAGATCAGCAACACATCCAGTAAGCTTGGTGAGTCATACTCCTTTAAGTACTTGGAGTTTAGTTTTATTCGGTATTTAGATTGTGTATTTAGTATTTCAGCATTTAGAGTTAGCTGGGGGCTTGTCCCAGCAACTCGCCAGTAGTAGAGGCTTTCATACATAGAGTCAGATGTTCAGTTGTAATTAGATTTCCATCCTTAGACTTCTATTTATATAAACAGATTTAGTTCCTCATTACATGAGTTAAGCTTACGTTTTGATATTTTGTTTAGTTTCTAGGTCATGCTAATGCAAGAGGGATATCTTGAGATCACTTGTGATCTTGGGTCCTGTGTTACGTCTAGGGGGTAGGCTAGGGGCGTGACAGTTTATTTGCTTATATGCTTACCTGCTACTTGTTTAGTTGATTGGCTACTTGAATTGTAGTATCTATACATTTTTTTCTTTGTAGGTTATTCCTTAGTAGTGGATGTGGTGAGTTATCCTTGTGAGGTGTTTACCTGGAGTTGTAGCTCGTGGGTAGTTCTTGTTAGTCTCTTTTCTGGTTAGTTTTGCTCCAGCTCCATTGTGACTCTAGACTTGTGTTGAGTCTTCCCTCTTGAGCAGTCCTAGATGGTTGTTGCCTAGGCTATTTCCTAGCATTTGCTAGAAATTCTTGTGTTGGTTTGGTGTTACCGGTGGTTGTTCCGGAGTTTGAGCTTTGTCTTACGTTAAGAGGTGTTGGTTATGCTAGTGATGATAGGTTGGTTTTGTTTTTCGAGTGATTAGAATCGACCCTCTTTGTTTGGTTGGTTTAGGAGGTTGGCAGGTATGTGGGTTGTTCCCATAGTCTCCCTAATTTTCTTGTCCGGTTAGATTGTCTTATTGTTTCCCCCGTTCCAGTTGGAATGAATTTTGATTGTAGCCCTCTGGTTGAGTTTTTATATCAGTATTATGATTGAGTTTGGCTTTAGCATTTTTGACTAAGTGTTGACCATAACCTCATGGTTGAGATGTATTAGTAGCATTCTGGGTGAGTCAGGCATCCGTCCTATTTTTCTCCTGCCTTGTTGAGTTTTGACAATGTAAGTATGGGAGCGAAGGAAATGGCTGTAGATTTGATTTGAGAAGGAGTTTGTAGGGTTCGGTATATTCTAAGGAAGGGTTCGTTTAGTTGGAAAAGAAGGGAGATGACTCCTTCTTCGTTCTTATGTGTTTTAGTAGTTGACAGAGGTGGCGATGGAGGTTTGCCTTGTGTGTTGGTGATTTGATTCGACTGTTTACATATTGCAGTGGTTTTTCCTTCGATTGGTTTGAGATGTCAGTAGAAGATGCAGTTTTAGCAACTTGCATATTCACTACAACATTTTTGTCTTTCTTCCACCCTTGTAAAGTGTGGCCTAAAGTAGTAAAAAGTGTGGCCTTTGATCAAAGGCTACGCTTTTGACCTTTAGGCCATGCTTTTTCGGGGGTGGCTAAAAGGGCGTAACCATTGACTTTAGACCACACTTTTTAAATGTGGCCATAGCAGCTATGCTTAAAAAGTGTGGCCTAAGAGTTACAAAGGCCACGCTTTGTAGCATCCCATTGGCAACAGGTATATTTGATAATTCTACACTTTGAAAGCGTGGTCTTAGCTTGTTATTGGCCACGCTTTAAAAGTGCAGCCTTTTATACCTCTTCTACAACAACACTTATAAAGTTTAACCTTTTCCTTATGTAAATGCACACAATTGACATTTCTATAACCACATTTTTGAAGTGTGGCAATATTATCTAGAATTTTCTAGTATATATATATATACACACACATACATAAATATATATATAATGTCAAACACCAAATTATCTAATAGATATTCAAATGTATAAATTTACAATTAACTTCAAAAATAACAATGTATTCAAAATGTACTAACACATGCTTAGAAAACAATATTGTCAAGATATATACTAAAGATAAATTCCACTACACGAAATAAAATGTATTCAAACATATAACACAATAGTTCAAAAACTCTTTATTATTCACATTAACAGATCGAGTTGACTTGTGATCATCATTCAACTTCGACCACCCGCATTTCCCTACACATTCAAAATGAAATTAAAAGTTAGAAAAAAATCATGATCAACACTAGTCATGGTTCATAAAATTGAGTGTCAGCTAACCTCAAACATTTGAAAATACCAAATTAAAAGAAAACAACAGGACATCCTTACTTAATATCTAACACAAAACCAAGAATATGTTTGTCATATATAATTGCCTCAAGAGGTATATAAAGTCAACCAAAGAAATATGCAAAAAGGGGTTTTGCATATAATTTCAACGACTGATCAAGAAAATACAATGTTCTAGCAAGGAAATTCAAAGATCTTGAGTTACTCTCCTGGTTGGCTTATAATATACCTGCTGGTTGCAGAAATTCTTTCATATAACCTAGTAAACTAGAGAGGATAAGTAACGCATTACCAACACTTACTTTGATCATCACAGTAACACATGAAAGAAGAACTGATGCAGTGGTCCAATTTCATATGTCATACCAGAAAACAAAAAACAAAAAAACTGGGAGAGTAGCATCTGTCTCTGCTCAAATTTACTTTTGCTCATTAGATGAAAATCGAAAACAAATATCAAACATGCAATAAGACCAATTCCCTCACTGTCTTCAATGAAAATGCACTTAAATAAAGGAGTCTCAAACTCAATTACCTGCATCGTTGCAAGTGATGCATCCATTGTCAATCCATAGTAAAGGCCAAGCTCAACCGGATTGATAGCAATAGAGATCTTGGTTACAATCCACTTATCTTTATCTTCAGCTTCAGATCTAACAACATCAGAATTTTTCAATGATAAATGTTGTGCCTTGTCAACTGAAGGTGATGAGGAGTCATTATCAGAGGCGGCAAAATTTTTTTATCTACTTTTGACAAATTCAACCCCTAGTCTGTTCCATTAACAGAGTAGAGGACCTAAGAAACTGCACTAACCCTGTCAGGTTATTGGTACATGGTAACAAAAAAGTGGAATTAAATTTCAAGAATAAAATGATTGTGAACCACAACAACAGACAATTTCACCCCGGTTATGAATTCATGGTCTCAATTCAATCAAGCAAAAACCACAAGCAGAAAAATAGAAAGGGGATCATATATAATGTAAATGACGAGAAATCCAAGACAAACGACGACAACTACACCTCAATTCCAAACAAGTTGGGGTCGGCTGGAACTCCTTACACACAAAATATATTAGTAAATGAATGAATACCTGGAATGGCTTAAGAGTGTTTAAAGTTGAGCCCCTTTGCGTCTGCAAATTCGAGTAGTGCCATGAACTATATCTATCTTAAGATATCTTAACTTTTAACAACCAAAAAAGATTGCAAGAAAAATATCGACAACTAGTTTATCTTGTATAAAATATAAACAATGGATGAGTTCAGACAACAACATCAATTTGATGAGTATAAGCAACAGTTACAGAAATGCAGTTCCTCACATGAAACTTGTTTATTTTAAAAGTCACGATTTTGTTAATTTGTCTTAGACTTTGATTCTGAATAGTTAAATCTGGCTACTCCAAATATAATACAGTTATTCAGTATTCACTTCTTTCATGGTTTCATACTTCTCTGCTACTGGTGGAAATTGTAAAAGATATTGAAAAGAAGATTATCAAACTACTCGGCCATACAGTAAACTAACTGATTTATACAGTTTAGATAGGAAACGAGAAATTGAAAAAATACAACAACAAACTAAAGAAAAAATACAACGAATAGAAGAAGTAAAAAACACTAAAATAATAGAACTAGAAAAAGAATTAGAAGTGCTAAAACAATTATATGCAAGTAAGCAAAAAGAAAAAGAAAAACGTAGAGAAGAGGAACAAGAGTTAAAACTGACAAATGAAATAGAAAAATTTAAATTACAATTAGAAGAAGAACAAGACAATCTACCAAAAATAAGCGTAGACGAAATAAGTGAAGAAAGTGATAATGATAATAATCTAGGAGAAAACTATTCGGAAACAAGTGAAACATATACCGAACTAATAGAAAAAACGGAAAAAGCAAAAATAAATCCAGAAATAAATACAGGAGATATGAGCACTGATGATAAACCAAGTACATCAGGAGTAAAGAATCCAAAGCAATTAAATCTAAGCTACTATAAGATGGACTATAATTCATATGATAGAAATAAAACGTTATGGGAAAAAAGGCTGAATAAGATATGGACACCAAGGCAGATAACTGAACAAAATAATTTTTTAGATCTAGATTGTGTAGCAGATATAAATAAAACAATTCAATTATGGACAGGATATATCTCAAAACAATTAATAGACAATAAAATATCGATAGCTGAAACACCAGGATATATAGAAAGAACACTCATAGGAACGGTAAAATTATGGTTACAAAATTTAACAAATGAAAGTCTAGCAACATTAAGAAGTGATAAAAAATACGATGGAACAGCTGCCACAACAACTACGGAAATATTATTTAAATATGAAATAGCAATAAGAAATGAATTTGGTAGTATGACGACGGAAATAGAAGAACAAAATAAAGAAAAAACTATAAACAGAAATTTAATGTCAAAATTAGCAATATGTAATATGTGCTATCTAGATGAATATACTTGTGCATTTAAAGACTATTATTACAAAGGAACATATAATCCAGATGAAAGTAAAGAAATAAGAAAATTATATTTTACTAAATTACCAGAACCTTTTAGTTCAAAAATAATAAAAAATTGGAATGAAGCAGAATTAGTAGATACTCTAGGAGCTCGAATAAAATTTTTACAAAATTGGTTTATGGAATTATGTGAAAAATACAAAGAAAATATTAAAATGGATAAAATATTAGTAAGAAATTTAGCATGTTGTAAAGATAGAACAACACCCCAATTCGGATGCACAGATAAATATTATAAAAAACATAAGAAAATAAAAAGATATAGTAGTAAATATAAACCATATAAATCAAAATATAAGTATAAAAAACCAAGAAGAAGATATTATGTAAAAAATTACAAATATAAAAAACCATATAAAACAAAGAAAAAATTAACGGAATGTACTTGTTACAATTGTGGAAAACTAGGACACTTAGCTAGAGATTGCAAATTACCAAAAAATCCAAAGAAAAAACAAATTACCGAAATAATAATAGGAGATGATAAATATACACAAATGGAATATATAGATTATGAATTAGAGAGTGAAGACAGTATATATGAATTATCAGAAAATGAATTATCAGAAAACGAAAACGAAAATGATATAAATAATAATATAGGAGAATCGGAAGAAGAAAATTATGACTGAGAAAGATGTACGGATAATACAACAAGAAGAACACCAAGATGAACAATCCTCAGAACAAAAAATAATATTTGACACCAATATATTTGAACAAATAAAGGGAAAAGAATTAGATCTAAGCATAGATAAAATATTAGAGGTACCAACAATAAAAAATTGGTTTAAAAGACAAAAAGAAGAATATTATGTAATAAGCCAAAGAGAACATATAATAGATTGTAAATACATTAAAGGTAAAGCTAGAATACCAATCTTGAATAAAAAAGTACTAAATAAAGAAATACAAGATATAAAAGCAAAAAATACAATAAAATACGTACATTTAGGAGGAACAGAAATACTAATAAAAGCATGTTTTAGAGAAGGAATAGATACCCCTATAGAAATATACTTAGCGGATGATAAATTATACCACCTATAGAAAAAAGTGTAATAATTGCAGTAAAAGGTAATCTAATATACCAAAAATTTAAATTCATAATAAGTGCAAATTATTCAGTAGCAATAGATGATAAAAATATAGATATATCATTAGTTTTATACTGGAAAATGTCGGGAATAGAACTAGCACCAGGAACTTTGAATAATTAATTCTTTTTCGGTTGTTTCTTCAATTTTTCTTAATGTTTTTGGTAATTCCGAACATTGTTGTTCATTTGTTATTATTTCTTTTTCTGGTATTAATTCTCTTGCAATATAATTTTCTTCTTGTCCCGTATTTATTAATATTAAATATTTCCTTTGGTCCATTAATCCTGTTATGTAGTAATGATATGATTTTATTTCTTCTATTAATTTTGGTGGAGTTACATAATTTATCTTTCTTGATGTACTCATTCTTGATGATGTTTCCGGTATTTCATTACCTGTTCGTTTTGACGTTTCTATTCTTTCCTTTACTATTTCTAAGTCTTCGTCGATGTCCATTTCTGCATAACTATAATCATTATTATCTATAACTGATACTATTTTTTCGAACGAATTTTCTATTTTAATTCTATTTATTTTATTTCTAGCTGTTATTTTATGTTTTGTTGTAAGGATATATAAGTTTTTACATCTTGCCGTAAATATCTTACTTCCTGGTGCTAGTTCTATTCCCGACATTTTTCAGTATAAAACTAATGATATATCTATATTTTTATCATCTATTGCTACTGAATAATTTGCACTTATTATGAATTTAAATTTTTGGTATATTAGATTACCTTTTACTGCAATTATTACACTTTTTTCTATAGGTGGTATAATTTATCATCCGCTAAGTATATTTCTATAGGGGTATCTATTCCTTCTCTAAAACATGCTTTTATTAGTATTTCTGTTCCTCCTAAATGTACGTATTTTATTGTATTTTTTGCTTTTATATCTTGTATTTCTTTATTTAGTACTTTTTTATTTAAGATTGGTATTCTAGCTTTACCTTTAATGTATTTACAATCTATTATATGTTCTCTTTGGCTTATTACATAATATTCTTCTTTTTGTCTTTTAAACCAATTTTTTATTGTTGGTACCTCTAATATTTTATCTATGCTTAGATCTAATTCTTTTCCCTTTATTTGTTCAAATATATTGGTGTCAAATATTATTTTTTGTTCTGAGGATTGTTCATCTTGGTGTTCTTCTTGTTGTATTATCCGTACATCTTTCTCAGTCATAATTTTCTTCTTTCGATTCTCCTATATTATTATTTATATCGTTTTCGTTTTCGTTTTCTGATAATTCATTTTCTGATAATTCATATATACTGTCTTCACTCCCTGATTCATAATCTATATATTCCATTTGTGTATATTTATCATCTCCTATTATTATTTCGGTAATTTGTTTTTTCTTTGGATTTTTTGGTAATTTGCAATCTCTAGCTAAGTGTCCTAGTTTTCCACAATTGTAACAAGTACATTCTGTTAATTTTTTCTTTGTTTTATATGGTTTTTTATATTTGTAATTTTTACATAATATCTTCTTCTTGGTTTTTTATACTTATATTTTGATTTATATGGTTTATATTTACTACTATATCTTTTTATTTTCTTATGTTTTTTATAATATTTATCTGTGCATCCGAATTGGGGTGCTGTTCTATCTTTACAACATGCTAAATTTCTTACTAATATTTTATCCATTTTAATATTTTCTTTGTATTTTTCACATAATTCCATAAACCAATTTTGTAAAAATTTTATTCGAGCTCCTAGGGTATCTACTAATTCTGCTTCATTCCAATTTTTTATTATTTTTGAACTAAAAGGTTCTGGTAATTTAGTAAAATATAATTTTCTTATTTCTTTACTTTCATCCGGATTATATGTTCCTTTGTAATAATAGTCTTTAAATGCACAAGTATATTCATCTAGATAGCACATATTATATATTGCTAATTTTGACATTAAATTTCTGTTTATAATTTTTTCTTTATTTTGTTCTTCTATTTCCGTCGTCATACTACCAAATTCATTTCTTATTGCTATTTCATATTTAAATAATATTTCCGTAGTTGTTGTGGCAGCTGTTCCATCGTATTTTTTATCACTTCTTAATGTTGCTAGACTTTCATTTGTTAAGTTTTGTAACCATAATTTTACCGTTCCTATGAGTGTTCTTTCTATATATCCTGGTGTTTCAGCTATCGATATTTTATTGTCTATTAATTGTTTTGAGATATATCCTGTCCATAATTGAATTGTTTTATTTATATCTGCTACACAATCTAGATCTAAAAAATTATTTTGTTCAGTTATCTGCCTTGGTGTCCATATCTTATTCAGCCTTTTTTCCCATAACGTTTTATTTCTATCATATGAATTATAGTCCATCTTATAGTAGCTTAGATTTAATTGCTTTGGATTCTTTACTCCTGATGTACTTGGTTTATCATCAGTGCTCATATCTCCTGTATTTATTTTTGCTTTTTCCGTTTTTTCTATTAGTTCGGTACATGTTTCACTTGTTTCCGAATAGTTTTCTCCTAGATCATTATCATTATCACTTTCTTCACTTATTTCGTCTACGCTTATTTTTGGTAGATTGTCTTGTTCTTCTTCTAATTGTAATTTTAATTTTTCTATTTCATTTGTCAGTTTTAACTCTTGTTCCTCTTCTCTACGTTTTTCTTTTTCTTTTTGCTTACTTGCATATAATTGTTTTAGCACTTCTAATTCTTTTTCTAGTTCTATTATTTTAGTGTTTTTTACTTCTTCTATTCGTTGTATTTTTTCTTTAGTTTGTTGTTGTATTTTTTCTTTAGTTTGTTGTTGTATTTTTTCAATTTCTCGTTTCCTATCTATTTCTTCATTTTCTTTTGTTATTCTAACCATTGCGGTTAAATTATCTTCTAATTTTACCGTTTCTTTTTCTAACATTAAATTTAGATTATCTCCTATTTTTTTATATCTTCTTCATAAATTAGAAAATACTATTGTTATCTTTAATCCTTCCGGATTTACATATGTTTTTTCTTCTAATGCGAATTCTTCTTTATTAGAATATCCATTACTAAGAAAATTACTAAGTTCAAACAGTTTAACAACTTCGTAATTTAGAATTGGAACAAAACTCACAACATACTCAAGAATATATATAATATCCATTGTTATTTAACCTCCCATGTTCTAACGGGAAACAGTGGTATTGATCTAAAGCAGGCAAGATAAATCAAATTTTTAAGTACTCCCGAATTTAAGACAAGCTCAACAACTTGACCAAGTCATATCTTTACCGGTTTAAAAGGAACGCAGACAAATGATTTGACGATAAATATATGCTTAGCAGCTTATGAATCCTAAATGAACTAATCTAGATTAAGCAATTTTAACAAGAAGCAGGTTCATACTATAAACAGGATTCAACTTAAAATATGTACAGTACTTAATTTACTTCAATCGTTATCTAGTTAAAAAAATTGACAACCTTAGCCAAACAGAAGTTTTTACAAAATAAATCAAGTTGTCATTAAAATCATCCTAAGAAAAGTATACTATTGTCTTTCAATGACTGATCACTGCCCTCTCAGTTAACTACTATTAGTGATTTTAAATGAATGTTCGAAAATTGTTCAGATTCCCATAGATTTTCAGTTCATGCCACTTTCCTCTGTTTAACAAACTATTTATACCATGTAATTTAAATTTACAGCACACATATACAATAAAATTACTAAGTTTAAGTGTCTTAACATAAGTAAAGACCTAACTGAGATTTGAGAATGAGAAGTTAAGGCAGTAGGGAAATAAGAACAATAAACCAACGTAGAGTTTTGATCAAATTTGGCCTGCTAGTATGGGTAGAAGAAATAAAATAAGTGATTCTCAAATGAAAGAACCTGGTTCTCCTAAAGACAAATCATGTTAATTGACTAATATTTGTGGCACTGAATCATCTGATGAGTGTAAGAATATTACAAGCTACAATCCTAAAGATAAGATAAGCTTGATTGGAATCAGAAGGTTGAAAGAACGAGAGTTATTCGGTTAAGATTACATATCCAATTAAGCATAAGCAAGTATACTTGGGCACTTTTGACACTATTGAAGAGGCTTCACAAGCTTATTTATCCAAAAAGTCCTAGTTTGAGAAATTAAACTAGCAGGGAAATAAGGAGAAATTAAGTCAGCAGGGAAATTCTAGCCCACATTATCTTTCTGCTGTTTTGATAAGCTATAGCTGTAAAGATATTCACTAAACTTCTCGGTTAACCATGCTCAGAAAAAACAATGACTAGCTTTATGCTCTAATTAGTATAGCATTAAGAAGCTGCTTATTCACAGACATTCATCTTTCATTTTGTTTCTATTTCTTCATCTTATTACCACACCCACACACAGTTTATATTTTCTTTCTCAGACGTAAAATTGAATCTATGGCGTCATCTTCTTCTTTTGTGAGTAGTTTATAGAACTGTCCTCGATGAAAGTACAATATCTTTCTATGTTTTAAAGGTGAAGATAATTGGAGAACATTTAGCGTGCAGTTACATATGAATTTAAGGGGGCTATATCTATTGACATACAACAGTGGTTTTGTAGTGACTCAATTATGTGACGTTTTTTTCAGCACTCTACCTGGTGCATGGATATCAAGAAAAAACCAACTCATCGGTAAACAAGCAAAAACCAACACAAATTGTATCAACAACACAAAAAAATCAAAACCCACAAACCAAAAATAGAGAAAAATAGAGATGCAATAAACCCAGATCTTAAAAGATAAAAATTTCTAGCTGATAAACTCAATTCCAAGAAAACCCTTTCGATGTGATGAAGCTTTAGGGCATCATCTGTATGTAAAGCTTGAAACTCATGACGGATGAAAACTGAAACTCGTGACCGACGAGAACTCAAACTCGTGCTACAATAAATTACTCAAAAATCAGAAATTCTAAGAAATACCACCTGATAACTGAAAACAAAATACACATAACAAATTGAAGAAGAAAATAGATGCGAAAAAAGGGCCAAAAGACTCACCAATTTCAAGTTTGAAAGAGAAAAGGATACAAATTGAGCACTATACTCCTTGCTTAGGTAGCTTCAACTGAGAGAATCTATTTGCACTAATTTCTAAGAGTAGCTATTTGGGCAAAAATCAGCTCTTACGAGGGTTTTCTGATTTGGGGCAAAACTTTCTTTAGAGTTTGTATTGTGAGTTTACTATGAGTAAGGAGAGTTTGTACTGAAATTTCATTATTTTTGTGAGTATTTATTTTGATCAATTAGAAATTGGAGAGCTAAATATGTTGGAGGGTACACAATATTTTTGTGAAAATTTTAGGAAAATTATAAGGCCACACTTGTAAAGTGTTGTATTTAGAATTATAAAAATAGCACATTTAAAAGTGTAATTATATGTGTAAATAGGCGTTGCCAATTATATCATGATTAGGCAATACTTATAATGTGTAGTCTATACCACTATAGAGAACGCTTTATAAGTGTTGCCAATATTATTGTGGCCAAAAGCTAAAAACTAAGGCTACACTTTAAAAGTGTACCCAAAAATATTTTTGGCAACACTTTACAAGCGTTGTCCAGCTTTAGTGTGGCCTTAAGACTAAAATGTTGTAGTGATTCAAGCCTAGTTGGCTTCGGTTCCTAAGGGTTCATTGACAGCATATGGGTTCGAAAGAGGCTTTGGTTGGAAATTTTAAAGTTGGGTTTTAGTATCATAGACTAGCAAACTACTCTGGATGGTTCGTGGTTGGTTCTTTTTGGTTGCACCTTCTTGGGTGGGAAGGCACTGAGTTCGGGTAACTTAGCTTCCCTATTTCAGTTGTGGAGTGATAGTTGGCCTTGGACACCTAGTCCTTGGCTAACCTCTGAGTTAGGTCAGACATTCCTGATTTCAGCGGTGTTCTAGTTAGTACGAGGTTCCTTCCACCATCGTTGGATAGACTCAGTGGTGTGAGTTAGAGATTCAGTGGTGGTGTGTGCTTTATGTGATCAGGTTGTGCGGGTTGAGGCTGGAAATGCTATTTTTGAGTTCTAATGATACTTAGAGACTGGTGGTCACCATTCATTATCGAGAGTTTGAAAAGCTCGATTGGTTGATTCTTCAATGGTTGTCTTTTATGTGAGGTTCCAGTATTGGTTAGACTCAGCCAGTGTGGACTAGAAGTTTGGTATGTGGTATGCTTCAGGATGGTTGGTTTGTGTACTGATACGGTAGAGTGGTTGATTCGGGCCAAAGGGATCAGTTGAAGGTATATGCAGAAATTCTATATCTAGATGGCGACTTTGAACCCCAGGCACCTCTTTTTTGCCTTCGGGGAGTTTTGACTTGATATTCGTGGGATGGTAGACTCCTTTCGAGATGAGTTTGGTAAGACAATTTATAACCCAAATGGTGTTTGAGCATTCAGAGTAGCAATAGTGTTTCTTAGAGTTGGGAGCTTAGCTTATGACTACGGACTTCGTGGTAGACTTACCACACTACTTACAGGATCTTGGTTTTGGTTTGGGTATGTTGGGCAGATTTTCCTAGTTCATTCGCTTCCAGTTGATTCAGACTTGATATGGTGCAGCGAAGTTGGGCTCGTTGTGCTCCCCGGGAATGCAATCATGAGTACCAATAAAATCATCTGAAACGCATGTATCCTCGGGCATGAAAGTTTAAATAGTTAATAAAACCGTCCAGAACATGGGTTTCCTCAAACACACAAGTTTATCAAATTAGTTTATCAAAAAGATAGGCCAATTTCCTTTTTAAGGAAGCCAAAGTCTTTTAACATATTGCATAAATCCTTTTTTTGTCCAAAAATAGTATTTCAAAAATCTAGTCAATCATATGCCATTCTAAAGTATGAATAGACAACCAAAGAGCACAACCAAGCAAAATCATATATCACAAAGGACAACCAAAGTCTATGCACTAAAGCAAGGGTACCAGCCCCATGTAGGTGCTATTCGGAAAAAAATCCACTTTAACTCCCAAACCTAAACAAAAACCCAGCCTAAAGTAGTCAACTAGCCCAAAACTTAAACTAAGGCAAGCAACAAGTCGAGACTATACTAATGCAAACCATTAACCAAAGTTACACTAAGACCAACCACGGCCATAATTTAAGGAAAAAAGGGGAGAATTCATACTGACCTGGTGTCCCACTTCCACAACCTTGGTCCCATAAATATACAACATACCAAAAATTGAAAAGTAAAATGAGGGAAGAACGGTAAAATGTAAATATAAAAGAATAGAGAAGGGCTACTCTACCGCAAAGTCCTTCCCTATTGTTATACTAAGGATTCTTAATCTAATCACCCAAACTACCCCAAGCCTAAGATAAGTTAAGAAAAAGAATTCTAAACCCATAAATGCCATGAGAACTACGCCAAGTATTAAAGTAGGAGCTACAACCTAAGCTAATCTATTCCCAATCTCTATCTTACTCTAAGGCCCCTAAATAAGCCATACAAATTAATAACCTAAATTAACATATTCAAACCACAAAGACCCACCCACAAATTAGCAATTTACCTTACCAATATATTATAAGAGCCAAGTCTAAAGTTAGGCAAGTCGTAACCTACCTGGAAACCAAACGCTCATGCAAAACCCACAAGACTGCAGCCTATCTCCCCCGAGATGCCTCCAACTGCTTCTATGCTATCATAAACATAATCTACGTTTTAAGATAAGAAGAATGAAACCCGTATTGATATACAAACTTTTGGGCCGAAAATCGGGCCCAAAACAACCCTCGAGGCCCATTTTACAAAACAAGAAATAAATTTCCCAAATATGATCACAATGGGTTTCTAAACCCATCCCCAAAATTTGAGCCCAAACTAGACTCATTTTGGTGCCCAAAACAGTCCTGAGAGTTTATTAGATCAAGGGAATTTAACAAGGAAAAATAATAGAATATATGAAGGATAAACGCGAAATATTAACAGAAAACAACCAGGGGAATATAATGGACTTACCAGGAATATTGAGTGTGAACAACCACCTTAGAAGAAGCTCCCAAGCTCTAGCAACAATGGAGTTTTCAAAATAAATAAGGAGAAAATGAGGTGGGCTGCCCTATATAAACAGCTACCTTCGCAAAAGCATAGGTTTTTTAACAAATACAGACTCCACAAAAGCAGAAAAGGTTCACAAATGCAGCCTTCGTAAAAGTGGAGAAATCTCACAAAAGCAAAGAAAGTTCACAAAAGAGACCATCACAAATGCAAAGAAAATTTCACAAAAGCGGACCCACCAGCAACAGCAAAACCAGCAGAAATTACAAGTCCAAAAGTTCATCGGATGGACCTCTGGGATTCCTCTGGTGCCCCGCAGATGCAAATGAACTATGCTACTCAATCAAAAATGACATTTTGAACTAAATGGAACCAACGAAATTCCCAACAGAGAATTTTTTAATAAAAAGTGGGCCCCACTCTCAAAATCAAACTTTTACCAAAATGGAACCCAATAGCCCGAAATGAGTCCAGAAGCCTGGAGACCCGAACCAAATGTCCTAATAACCCAAAGTAAACGTTTTGGAGCTAATAGCACTGACAAAATTCTCATCTGAGGACGTCTTCTCTGAATGTTGACCAAATCAACTCTACCAACTTTAAGAGTTTCAAAATAGGAAAACTCTTCTAAAACACAAACGAACAGCTCGAGAATAGAACTGTCAGTGTTGGTAAGTCATAAATGACTTGTAGCCACTACGAGAAAGTTTGAAACACTGAGAACGCATGAAAATCAAGAAATGACCTGGAGGGTCATTACGTTAATAATGTGCTCAACTGAGATATACTTTTGTAGAGAAGTATCTTATGAAACTCTAAGTCGTGCACTTGCACTTTGTAATCCTTTTCCAAGTGTCTTATGATTGTTTATTATCATGTGGCCAATTGATACATTTTACATTTTGGCTACTATGCTTTTCCTCATTTACTCTGAACGAATGTGTAGGTAATAATAAAAGACAACCTTTGCTTGCACTTGTAGAATTATGTACATTACATTCTTTTCTTTACTCTTCTTTGCATTATAATCTTTTTAAGGCATGTGATACAAATGACCAACTAATCAGTGGTAGAAGAGGATGACCCATGCTAGGCATTTTAACCCATGGGATGTTGTCCTTATAAATATACAAATTGGGATTGACCCATGCTAGGCTTTCACCCCTGGGATACCATCCATAAATACGCAAATTGTGATCGACGCACGCTAGGATTTCGCACCTATCATGACCCAATTTCTCAGGTCATGATTGCACTTATAACCCCTCTATAGGCGAACCAATCCCCGTAGCCCAGAACAATTAATAATGTGCTACTACCTAATCAAGCACACATAAGAGGTAAAATAAGCAGAAGAAGATAAGGAAAACTAGTGGAAGGGAAATCAACCTGAATATACATAAAAAGAAACTACACCATCCCATGACCTAGTATCAAAAGTACATGAGACATTACTAAAATATAGAGTACAAATAGTACAAAAGAAGAATATACAACTGTCTTTGAAATAAACAAAGAGTGAACAGTCCTAAAAAAAAGACATGGTCAAGCCCCGATCGTCAGGATCTCACCTTAGTCTTGGATGTCCAAAAGCTGCATGAGTATCCATGCAATCAATGGTGATAGCTTACACTAGGATCTACACCAGGATGATACAGAAATGTAGTATGAGCACCAATTGCAAAGCAACAGGCACCCAGTAGGCATCATAGGCTGACTAAGCATATATAATATATAATAGAAGTATAAAGCAGATATGAAAGAAGTAGTCATAGAAGCAAACAGAGGAAAGAACACGAAAACTAGCAACGGATGGAAGACAAGAAGAATACAAGTATAGTATGCTAGCCACAAAAGACATATATCAGAGAACACATGTGAAAGAATAGAGAACGCACCTGGATCCTTGCAACAACAATATATACAGAAAGTTTAAGGAAATAGAGGTATACCAGTATTCTCAAATAAAAGGGAAAGAAAGAAAAGCAACTAAACATAATCACGCTAGAAAAATAATTAACAAGATAACAATGATGAGAAAGGTAACATCACAAGTACTACCATAGGAGAGAATAAGCTAATCCCTACTGATTGGAAAGGCAACTAACAAGTACTACACTAGGGGCTAGTAAGCGAATCTACATAATAGTCTCAATAGGCACCCATACACCCAAGGAACACATACAAGTGAAAACAAACCCTCCGACATCCCATACTACCAGAGAGTACACTCAACAAACAAGAAACAAGGGTGAAATCATACACATGATAAATGATATAATGAAATCAAGTATGCTAGTAGTACCGTATGTACCTCCTTCGGTGCCTATAGGCCCACTAGGTAGGAGCCATAGAAGGAGTCCCATGTATACCTCAACTACACCGTATACCCCTCCTCCAGCACTCGCAACTCATAGCCCCTGGTCTAGATTGGCAAAGTTCATGGAGGTCTAAGCGACCACATATAAAATCTCAGAATCTCAATATAAGTGCCCGAAGTATATCCGAGTCTAAATCAGTAAATCTTATAATCCCAATAAGGGTGCTCGGAGTATATCCAAGTCTAAATCCTTAGTAAAAATAAGTCTAGCGCTCGGCTCGGCCGAGTCTAGTATCATCTCAAAATCAGTAGTAAAAGGTGGTCTAGTGATATGGTTCAGTTAAGTCTAGTATCAGTGTGAAAATATAGTGATAACATCATCATTTAGTCTCGTTTACTCTAAGAAGATCAGTAAAACCAGTTTCAAATCCATTTAAAACCATTTATACTGAAAACGGGCCCTCGGGGCCATGCAAGGTTTAGAAAATGGGTGATAGTTAGGCTCGCAACATTGAAGTAGTAAATAAATGTAGAAAACTCTTTGTATGAATAATGATGATATGCTCGCATACAAACAATAGCCCAACGACTCACAATCAACCTATCAGCCCTTCACAGAGTCAATTTGCTCTACAACATAGATAACCAGCCTAATATCACAATCCGATGTCTGGGACTCATAAAAATTTCCCAAATACCCCACTATCCATGGTCCAAAGGCGTAAACAAAGGCCACACTGAGATGCAAGGGTAAAACTACAACACTAGTTTGAATACTAAAGCCAACGTATGAAATAAAATGGACACAAAAAAAGTGGACAAGGTCTGGAGTGACAATCTAGTAAACCCAACCCAAAGAGGCTAAATAGAACAGTTATATCCTATATACGCAAAGTCTAAGGTAGGGAAGCCATGACCTACCTGACGTCCGACAAAAAGCTGCTGAAAAGACATTGTTTAAGACTGAATTGCTTTGAGAAGTACCAAATAACAAACCAACTATCAAAAGAATACTTTACTCGTCAAAACGAATTTAATGGTACCCATAATGCTAATAATCTAGTCGGGACAAAATACAAGTCAAAAGTGGGCTTGTGGGCCTTGCAACCCGAAATCAGAAATGAAAGTTAACATGAGGTCCCCAATGTCACCAGGAGAACATGCTCAAAAAATGAGAAAAAATGAGTAAAGAAAGAGCCTAGAACAGACCTAAATCCTCAAGAACAATCTAAGGGGGAATTACGAAAATAAAAAGAGGAAATACTTACAATTTAAGATGGAATCTTCATCACGGGAATGGAAATAATTACTCCAATTCTTGAAGATAGTCCCATATAGGTTTTGGAACTTTGAGCTTAAGAGAAAATGGTGGAAATCGTGTGGGGTTTTAAAATAATGAAGGAGAAAGAGTTACATAAGTTGTCATCGCTAGGGAACAGGCACGATCGAAGGGCCACAGGGGCGGGGTTACCACGACAGCTGAGGGAGCGCAGGTGCGCCCTTGTTGAAGCCACCAGGCACCGCAAGTGCGATGCCCAGGGTACATGTGTGGCAGCGCAGGTGCGGCCAAAGAACCCACCGCTGTGCCATACCAGAAGCAACAACAACCAGCTGTAACACAACCCAAAAATAATTTGATCGCACATTCCAGTAACATCCCGAACCTCATGGACACAAACCAAAGGTGCTACCTTACCAGAAATGGCATTCCAGACTCAATAGAATCGACAAAACTCTCAATGGAGGTTGAATTGATGAAAATTGGGACCCACGCCCAAATGGCCAACTTTTCCAAAATGAAACCCATTACCCCAAAATAAGTTTGGAAGCCTCAAGACCCGAACAAAAAGTCCCTCTAGCCCAAAGTTGATATTCTAGAGCTAATAACACTGATGCAATTTCAATTCGAGGCCTTCTTCTCTGAATGTTGACCAAAGTCAACCAACCAACTCTAACTTGCCTAAAATTTTAGAAAGTGAGATAAAACCAATCTGAAAGCTCCCAGGACCCAACCAAGGGTCCAACTAGACCAAAGTCTATGCTCCAGAGCTAACAAAATTACTAGAATCCAATTTTGAAAACGATTGCTAAGAATGTTGAATAAAGTCAATGATTTCCTAAGTTAAAGCTCTAAAATAAGGAGATGGTCATAATGACCTAATGAATGGCCGTGGCATCAAACCACCGGTCCCAGAAAGCTATAAATGACTTGGGGTCGCTATTGGAAAGCTCTAACAGTACAAAGAAGGTGAAAATGGGGGAACGACTAGAAGGGTCATTACATCATCCACTACTAAAAAGGATTTTCATCTGCGAAAGTCAAGTAAAGGGAACACTAGAAGGCTCAACAATTGCGGATACTAAGCCTGCATTCTGCACTCGATTTCTTAGGTAGCCTCCTTGACCAGACAGAACCCCATGAAGCTGAACCAAAGGAAAAACTATAAACACCATAACTCCTTACAAGCCAAATTAGACCACAACCCCTAACTCAAAAAGCTCCAAAGGTATATCAACTGAACTGAACCTGAAGAAAGCCAATCGGAATGCACCGACATAACACAGAGACCAAGAGAACCAAGGTGATCAACATGCATGACTAGTAACCTTGATACCACAACCAGGCTCACTTAATGAGCTACCACCCAACCTTCTAACTCATGAATGCTATGATCTGCAAAACCCTCTGTCTATCCTGAATCATCTGCACCTTAACTATGAAGCCTTATATAGGTCAAACACTCAAGCCACCCTCGAAACATCAACTAACCCACCGAAGGTCTATAGCTCCCTCTACACCTAACCTTGAATAATTTCACCTTTAAACTTGATCTCTACCCAAGCCAGTCTATAGTCCACGAGCCTCTGACACCTAAAATACCAACCCATAACACAGCCTCGAGAACAAGAGTAGTCTACTCGACTGACCATCAACCAACAGATGAAGACCTTCACTAAGATCAACCTCGATACCTAACTTATCTGAACCAATTATTGGAGCTCAACTGCAATCGATATACTGGGGTCGAGAATTACATGAATGAACACCCTATGTCAAAGGAGAATCTCCTAACTATAGAACCAAACCAACCTCACTGTGCTGTGCCAAGTCTGAATTGGATGAAAGTGAGTGAATTAGAGCAACCTGCCAAAAAAGACCCAAACAACATCCAATCTCTGGAAAGAGTGTGGTAAGACTACCACAAAGTCCGTAGCCATCAACTAAACTCCATATCCTAGGAATACCCCTGCTGCTCCAAATCCTCAAAACACCATTCGGATCTAAGGTTGCCTTACTAGCCTTTCCACTCAGAATGAAATTTTTCATGCTGCGTATACCAAGTCAAACCAACCCAGAAGCAAAGGAAAGGATTCCTGGAGTCCAAGGTCATCACTTAGACATTGAAAAGATCATGATCTCTCAACTCACCACCCTTTATCTCAAAAGATAAACATCCACTCTACTATACCAGTACACAAACCATCAACTCCAAAAGCACTCAACATACAAAAAATTCTAGCCCACGACTAGCAGAGCCTAATCGATGCTGAAATCCCATGTAACTGGACAAGCTCTTTGAGAATCAACTAAATTTCATCCCTACTCTTGGAACAAAAGACAACCATCAAATCTCAAAGTACTATTGGAATCTTAGTTAGCCCTGTTGGCCTCAACCTATACAACTTAATCACAAATATCACACAACTGTTGATCCCCAAACCGACACTTCTGGAATCTGACCAAGCAGAGCAGAACGGATTTCAGAACTAGTAAGAATTCTACTGTGATCTGAAAAATCAATCCTAACCAAATGGTTAGCCAAGGACTGGATGTCCAAGGCCAACGACTACTCCAAAACTAAGAGAGAAGCTAAGCCATCTATACTCACTACCTTCTGTCCCAAAGATGTCGTGACCAAAGAGAAACTTCCACTAACAACCTGAAGCAACCTGCTAAGCCACGACTCTGAAACCTAACTCCAAATACCAAACATGCTTCTTTCAAATCCTCGAGTAGACTCTTATTTTGTCGATGATCACTATTGAAACTGAAGCCAACTAGGCACTAGATACATAGCTCACCCAATCTGCAAATATTGCTAAGGCCAGGGTCAACTAAGGGACATAACAAGGAAAATTATAACTGCTATAACAAGCCCCAAAGGTAGTCCTGGGAATGCCCAACACCTCAATCTGTACTAGATGGAACCTAACCTTGAATTCATCCTAGAAAATACTACTGCACTCTGTAGTTGGTCTAACAGATCATAAATATAAAAAACACAAGTATACTCTCAGTCTTCACTTCAACTAGCTACCAGTAATCCACACATACATTCCAAGAGTCATCTCTCTCCTTTT
The DNA here is from genome assembly GCA_003996215.1 of Jaltomata sinuosa. Taxonomy (NCBI): domain Eukaryota; kingdom Viridiplantae; phylum Streptophyta; class Magnoliopsida; order Solanales; family Solanaceae; genus Jaltomata; species Jaltomata sinuosa. The sequence goes on along the minus strand of QJPP01002788.1, from coordinate 46,751 downwards.
GTAACCTAAATGGAACCCTTTCCAAAGATACACTGGTCCTGACAACCTCTTTCTTAGAAGACCTTGGAGAAGTTCCTTTAGCTCCCACATCTCTGCTGGCATCACTCAATAAGGCAGGAAAATAATAGGTTGAGTGCCCAACTCAATCACAATGCTACAGTCCAAACTTGACCAAATTGGAAAGTGAGGAAAATAGTGAAAATAATCCAAATGCCTCCTGACCACCTAAACCGATTGAGTAAAGGGGGTCGACACTGACCTCCGAAAAAAGAAAAACCATCTGACACCCACTTTCTTTCCCAACACCACTCTCCTTAAGAAAAAATAACTTTCCTTGGCATATAGCTACTGGTACCGCACTATACTAACTTAAAGGTTTCGAGCATATGATAGATAACATCCCTTGCAATGACCACCCGAGACTATTAGAAGTTGAGATACTTAAATCAACTCTAAAATCATAATGAAGACCAGAATTTAAGCTAACAAGGCCTACCAATAAGTCCGAACCCCAGGTAGTCACCTCCCAAAGTTGACACATCCCATCCATTACTAAAAGAATACTTCTACAAGGTAGTCACATGCATAAGCTCTACAAACTCAAATAATACACCCAGATGAGAAACAGGTAGGCCGATATATATATATATATATATATATATTATATATATATATATATATATATATATATATATTATATATTATATATATATAAAGTACAAAAAAGGTAGACCCCCAAAGCAAGCAATACCAAAATTAGTTGATGATGACAAAGATCGTATCTGTAGCAGTGATATTTGGAACCTCCACCTCTGGCCTACCAAGAGAGGCCTCGAGCTATTTGTGCCTATCCCTGGATCGAGTAGCCGATGCTGAATCCTCAATCATCCTTCATCAGGGACATTCTCTATAAAAGTGTCCAACCACTCCACAACCATAGCAACCTGGAGATGTCCTACTGTGACGAATATTGCCTGTTAACTCGGGGTGGATACCTGAACCATCTGGCTGAAAGACACCTTTAACCATCGGGGGACCACCCCTTCTACCTTGCATACCACCTCTAGCTGGTTGCACTGAAGCCCTGGGATATAAAGCCTGCTAGCTCTGCAGACTAGAATGCGTGATCGTGGGGTAATCCCTAGCAAAGTGCCCAAACTCACCGCACTGGAAGTAACCTCTACCAGATGAAGTCTGATGTGAAGATCTCGTTGAGCCTGACTGGACACCATGGACTACATACCCAGAAGGCAAACATCAGAAAGCCTGACCTTTACTATGTCTGTGCTACTCAATAAGCCCTGCATAACCACCCTCTGAATAGTGTGAAGCCATATGCCTCTTATGGAAACGACGACTCTTACCAACACTTCCATATGCCTCGCGACATAACCCCTCTATAGCCCAAGCATGATCACCCACCTGAATAAAAGTAGTCCCAACCATCACTAAGTGCTCGGTCACCAAATGAAGTAGTGAACTCAATCCTCTAACAAAACCCTGTACTCTCTCAAACTCTATAGGCACAGTCCTAGCAGCATGCCTAGTCACCTTGTGAAACATTGCCTCATACTCCAAAACCAACATAGAACACTGCTGGAGACCCGTAACCTCAAACCTAGCCATAACACCGCTCAAAGAAACGAGTACTGCCCCTACCTGTGACACACCCTCTGGAAGACAAAGAGTCCTAGTTGCTGTGTCCTGAAGAACCTGGGTAGCCGTAAGTCCCACCACAGGGTGGGCTAGCCCTAATCCCCTTAGTTGATGTGGTATGTTCTCAATCTTAACCCCTGGTACTAGAGAAAGCATAATAGCAGCAGGTGCATGAGTCTCATCACTACCCTCTATCGTACTCGTCCTAGTCATCTGAGAAGAAATGGAATAATGAAGTTTAGAAGTCGGTAGAGTCAAGAATGCATGATAAGGAGCAAGGAATAGGGAACTTTTCCTAATTATGCCCTGTAGCTTCCTGCAGATAGGATACGGATGTCATCATACCATTCTTCTAGACTATACTAGACACTTGCTTTCATACCAATGACATCGGTGAACCTAGGGCTCTTATACCAAGCTATCACGACCCAATTTCTCAGGTCATGATGGCACCTACAACCCCCAGTAGGCAAACCAATCCCCGTATCCTAGAATGGTTAGTAATGGGCTACTACCTAAGCAAGCATGCCTAAGAGGTAAAATAAGCGGAAGAAGATAAGGAAAACCAGAAGGGAAATCAACCTATATTTACATAAAGAGAAACTACACTAGCCCACGACCTTGTATCGAAAGTACATGAGCTATTACTAAAATACAGAGTACAAAAAGTGCAAAAGAAGAATATACAACTGTCTCTTAAATAAACAAAGAGTGAATAGAGCCAAAACAAGAGATATGGTCAAGCCCCGGTTGTCAGGAGCTCACCCTAGTCTTGGATGTCCAAAAGCTGCACGAGTATCCACGCGATCAATAGTGATAGCTCATACTAGGATCTGTACCAAAAAGATGCAGAAGTGTAGTATGAGCACCAATTGAAAAGCAACGGGCACCCAGTAGGCATCATAGGCCGATAGAGCATATATAATATATAAAAGCAGTATAAAGCAAATATGAAAGAAGTAGTCACGGAAGAAAACAAAGGAAAGCACACAGAAACTAGCAACAAATGGAAAATAAGAAGAATACAAGTATACTATGCTAGCCACAAAAGATGTGTATATCATAGAACACAGGTGAAAGAATAGAGAATACACCTGGATCCTTGCAACAACAATATATACAGATAGTTTAAGGAAATGGTGGTATACCGGTAACATCAAATAAAAGGGAAAGAAGGAAAAACAACTAAATATAGGAATGCTAGCAAAACAATTCAAAAGATAAGAATGATCAGAAAGGAAACCTCACATGTACTACCATAGGAGAGAATAAGCTAATCCACCACTAATCGAAAAGGCAACTAACAAGTACTATACTAAGGGCGAGTAAGTGAGTCAACCTACAGTCCCAATGGGCACCCATACACTTGAGGAACATATAAAAGTGAAAACAGACCATCTGGCATCCCATACTATCAGAGCGTACACTCAACAAACAGCAAACAAGGGTTGAATCATACACATGATGAATGATATGATGAAACCAAGTGTGCTAGTAGTACCGTATGTACCTCCTCTGGTGCCTATAGGCTCACTAGGTAGAATATATAGAAGTAGTACCCCGTATATCTCAACTACACTGTATACCTCTCATCCATCACTCGCAGCTCATAGCCCTTGGTCCAGATAGGCAAGGTCCATGGAGGTCTACGCGACTATATACAAAATCTCATAATCTTAATATAAGTGCCCAGAGTATATCCAGGTCTAAATCAGTAAATCTCATAATCCTAATAAGGGTTCCTAGAGTATATCCAAGTCTAAATTTGTAGTAAAAACAAGTCTAGCGCTCGGCTCGGCGAAGTCTAGAATTGTCTCAAAATTAGTAGTATATTATTGTCTAGCACTACGGCTCAGCCGAGTCTAGTATCAGTGTGATAATCCAGTGATAACATTATCATTTAGTTCTTTTTACTACAAGAAGATCAGGAAAACCAGTTTTAAATCTATTTAGAACCATTTTTACTGAAAATGGGCCCTTGGGGCCATGCAAGGTTTAGAGAACCAGTGATAGTTAGGCTCGCAGCCTTGAAGTATTAAATAAATGTGGAAAAATCTTTGTATGAATAATTATTATATGCTCGCATACAAATAATATCCCAATAACTCACAATTAACCTATCGGCCCTGCACAGGCTCAATCAGCTCTACAACATAGACAACCAACCTAATATCAGAATTCGATGTCCAGGACTCACATACATTTCCCAAATATCCCACCATCTATGGTCCAAAGGCGTATACAAAGGCAACACAGAGCCACAAGCGTAAAACTACAACACTAGTTCAAATACTAAAGCCAACGTATGAAATAAAACATATAGAAAGAAAGCTGACAAGGTCTGGGGTGCCAATCTAGTAAACCCAACCCAAAGATACTAAATAGCATAGTTATATCCTATATACTCAATGTCTATGATAGGGAAGCCATAACCTACCTGACGTCCAATGACAAGCTATTAAAAAGATGTTGTCCAAGCCCAAACTGCTTTGAGAAGTTTCGAATAGAAAACCAAGAATCAAAACAATACTCAACTCATCAAAATAAAGCTAACAGTACCCATAATGCTAATATCTAGCGGAGTCGAAATCTGGGTTAATAGCGAGCTCATGGACCCTGCAACCCAAAACTAAAAATTAAAGTTAACATGAGGTCCCCAAAGTCATCAGGAGCACATGCTTGAAAATTGAGCAAAAAATGAGAAAAGGAAGGGCCTAGAACAACCCTAAATCCTCAAGAACAATCTAAGGATTAAAAAGGGGAATTACAGAAATAAAGAGAGGAAATACTTACAATTGAAGATAGAAACTTGATCACGAGAATGAAAATAATCACCCCAACGCTTGAATATGGTCCCACACAGGTTTTCAGCTTTGAGCTCAAGAGAAAATAGTGGAAATCATGTGGGGTTTTGAAAGAATGAATGAGAAGGAGTTATATAAGCTGCCAATGCTAGGGCACAAGCGCGGTCAAAGAGCCACAGGGGCGATGCCTCCATGGTGTCTGTGGGAGCGTAGGCACGTCCTTGCTGAAGACACCAGACAGTATAGGCGCGACACCAAGGGTGCAGGTGTAGCAACACAGGTGTGGTCAACTCACCCACCGCTATGTCATACCAGAAGCAGCAATAATGAGCTGCAACACAACTTAATAATAATCTAATCCCAGATTCGGGCAACATCCCAAACCTCACGTACATAAACCAAAGGTGATACCCCATAAAAAATGGCATTCCGTACAAAATGGAATTGATAAAACTCCCAATGGAGGTCGATTTAATAAAAAGTCACCCCACGCCTAAATGGCTAACTTTTTCAAAATGAAACCCAATACCCCAAAACCAAAGATTCCTCTAGCCCAAAGTTGACATTTCAGAGCTAACAGTACTGATGGAATTTCCATCTGATGCCATCTTCTTCGAATGTTGAACAAAGTCAACCAACCAACTCCAACTGGCCTAAAATCTCAAAAAGTGAGATAAAACAAATATGAAAGCTCCCAGGCCCTGACCAAGAGTCCAATTAGACCAAAGTTCATGCTCCGGAGCTAACAAACCGTCAGAATTCAATTCTGAGAACGATTGCTAAATATGTTGACTAAAGTCAATGATTTCCTATGTTAAAGCTCTAATACAGGGAGATGGTCATAATAACCTAATGAACAACCCATGCACCAAACCACCAATCCCAGAAATCCATAAATTACTTGGGGCCACTACTGGAAAGCTCTTATAGTACAAAGAAGGCAAAAACGCGAAAATAACTTGAAGGGTCATTACAGCCCCTGGGCTTTCACCCATAAATACACCAATTACTTCAGGTCATTTATTTAATCTTTGAGATTGTAATTTTGGTTATCATAATCATTATTGAGCTTTTGAACTATGGACCAGTAGTAGAAGACATGTTAATATTTTCTTAAGGTAGTAACAATGACATAGGAAGCGAACGTAACATCAAACTTATATGACATCTTAACTTAACCAATTAAATTGTGGCATATTCAAGTGAATACATTTAGAAATTCCAAATTGGGGCATATCTGCATATAAAATAAGAACCTATAACTCCTCAAATATAAGGTAATGACTATATAAGGTGATACTGTAGCTAAATACTTAGTAGACAATATCAAGTGAAAGTGTACATGAACATGGGAACAAATGAGGCACGTGGGCAGATTCAAATAAGGGACAAGTTCACGTTCCAAGTATAGACATATAAATTGTATAATTGAATAAGTAAGGATTTTATGAGGTCACATTATAGCCTAATACAATGGAAGTGATATTCAACAAATGGAATATGTGAATATTTTAAGTATATGATAAAATAGACAATTGAAGCACTTGGGCAGTATATGAAAATAATGTGTATCTAACATATAACCACTCTTAGCATGTGTAATCTAAAATCTTATTGACTCATATAAGAGAAACATGTTACAAAGGTTCGTGCCTTAGAGGCAAAAGAGGGTTTTAGCCTTACATACCTCAATTCCCAATTCATATAACTTATGAAGTGTCAACATGTCCTTTAATGAAATAATCTTTATCTACAACAAATACCAAGTAATAAGACTTATATTAGCACCTAACAAACTAACTTGGGATATTTCAACTCACCAAAATAGTAGCCGGGAAGCAAGCCCGTAATCCTTCTAATTAAGGGTGTTCTTTTCACACTTTCTCCTCCTACCTCAACTACACAATGTATGAACTTCATGAGGTCTCCCGGAACTCCCTTGGCTTCACAACATATAAATAGTAAACAAGTATGTGGCGGGCAGCAAGCTCACACAATCTTTAATTAACTGGTGTATCACTACCCCTCTTTCATTTTTCCTCAATACAACTTCACACACCCTTTCTAAGAATTACTTGAGCTTCCCCCAACAACAACACATGTAAAATAATCCCTAAATAGTATGATACAATAATAAAATATTGAACTCATGGCTTCCAATAACCGTCATGCAAATTCTTAACAACAATGCATAAAAAATTCTCCACCTAAACCTATACATAAAGAGGGATAAAATTGGGGCAGTAACTTTTCCTTTCTTGCTAAAGATTCACTACCAACTCTTAATTCTTTAAGAACTTAAGCTTTCTTCAACTTGAACCAAAGAAGAGGAAAAATCTCTTATAGGTCAAAGAGAAGTAGGACGGCCAAGCTTGCAGAGAGCTTCCCTATACCGTAAACATAAAGAACCTGACTTACATAACTTTCCATGGTAGAATCAAGCTAAAATTATAAACAAATTTACTTACCTTAGCTTAGGAAAACAAGCAAACTCCAAGAACCCTAAAGGTGAAATTAGGGCAACTATTTTAAGGCTTGAGAGAAAGAGAGAGTGCTTGAGATAAAATCTAATTTTCTTAGAAAAATAATGAAGATAATGAGCTGATATTAGACTTTAAAAGGGTACTTGTTGAACTGCCTCTTTTTTGCCATTTTCAGCCATAACTTGATCAAGTAGGTGATGCACCTACTTGGCCATTTTCAGTTGGTCAAAAAGCCCAAATAGGTGATGCACCTACTTGGCTTATTTTAACTTCTCCCTTATGTGGAATTAGCCGCATTGGGCCTTGGGAAGATTAGTATCTTGAGCTTCCCATCCTCGCCTTTTTCTTTTTCACTCCTTTACTTAATATGGGCCTCAAATAGGTCACTTAATATAGGCCTCCATCTGGTCCATTAGTCTAAGTAGGTGATGCACCTACTAGATTAAATAAGTCAAGCAAGAACATTACATATTTTATTCTATTTTACAGATTATAATCCCTTTTTTTAACCAACACTTATATTCACTTGGCAACTTAAAACTTTAAGCTCAAATACCTCCTTTTACTCTCACGAGTTTAACTATTTTCATCTATGTAAACTTAGTCGTATATGTGTTGAAATGTATGGGGTATTATAGAATGGCTAAGTGTAAATGTGATAGTGCACTGTGATGTATCCTGAGAGATAGAACCAGGAAACAAAGGTTAATTTTTGTTACGGGATTGGGTACCACAGCAGTACGATCATTACTATTGTTATGATTAGTTGGATAAAGTACCACGAGCCAGTAGGGATATTGTCATAATAGATTGGGTAGCTCAAGCCTGTATGGGTATTATTATTTATTTAGTTACTATGGATTGGGTACCACGAGCTTGTATGGTACATGGACCCCTTTGCAGGTCATGACTAGTTGGGCAAAAATAAGTCCCTTAAGCATGTGTATACACACTTACTTGACTTTTATGCTTATTAATAGATGTTGTGAGTTAGAAAGGTAAATTTAGAGGAATTAATGGGACTGAGTATATTTGTGAAAGGCAGGTGGACATAGACCCCTATGTTATGTGACTGTTGAGATTATGAGCACTTGAATAATGATAAGGATATTGTTTATTTACTTTATTTGTTGTAAGACTTTGTGAAATTTTACATGTCCTTAGTGACGATTATGTTCTTTCCTTTTAGGTGTGTTGTGACTGTTGTGTCCATACTATTTATACGAGGTATGGTTGTTGTCTGATTGTGATAGATTCTCAGTGATCTTGGAATGTGGATGAGAACCTATGATAATGATAATTAAATGAATATATTTGAAATACAAATGTTGTATGTGAGATAAGAAGAGAACGTGTGTAATAAGAGGTACCTAGCAACTATACAAGGAGGGAAGGGATAAATTCTAAGGTTAATCAAAACTTAAGGGAAATAATCCTATGGGTTGTGGTAGAGTAAGTATGAGGTGTGGGGTAGATGTGTCCTTGAGTTAGAATATTATGTTTAAGTAATGATGTTGAGATTATCTATTGTATGTTGATTTCTATACATGTATTATGTGATCTAGTCTTAATCAGCCGATAATACCCACCAGTATATCTGTTGTATTGATTTTACTCTTGCTACACCATTTAAGTATAAATATGTGACACATTGACTGAAGTCTTATTGCATGGATTGAAGAATCTCTATGTAACGACCGGGTTCATCATTATGGGTAGTCCAATCGTGCCAAGTTTTAGAGTTAGAAAACTCCGGGTTTGGGAGTTTGAAATTCTGGGCTAGGCTAGCCTCGACCAGTTTTGGAGCGAGATATAGTTTAGGGAAAATAGGGTAAGGATTGGTCGTTGTGTCTTGTTTTGTGATAGTTTTCCATGTAGCCAAGACATGAAGGAGTCCAGAGGACTTTTTGGAATCGAATTTGGGTAAGTAGAACTCTCAAAATCGCGTTTGATGTGAAGGTGTTGTTTCGGATCATCAGGGGAAACAAGTGTATTGTTAGTGGACAAATTTTGGAGATTTCCGTACATTGTGTCCGTGATGAGCACAACAGCTCCATCGTAGCAACCTCCGCTATAACGGTGGAAAATACTTCTATAGTGGTGGTCAAGGCGGTCAACATCCACTTAAGACCACTATAGCAGAAGTCGCCCGCTATAGCGGATCGGGGACCTCTATAGCGGATCGGGGACCGCTATAGCAGAGTGATGGTTTTTTAATGCAGAAACTTTCCAATAATAGTTCAGTTTTCTACAATTCGTTTTGGGAGAAGGTCTAGGCGATTCCAGGCATTTTTCTTCCTTTTTCCGTCAAAATTCTTCCCTAAGGTAAGGTTCTTGTTCCCCAATCTTTGTAATACATTTCCTATGGGGTAGAATTGCTAGGAGGGAATTTGGGGAAAGGTTGGAATAACCTAGAAATGGTAGAATTCGAGAAAGAAAGGGGATTCCAAGCATGTATGTTCTTGGGTACTGATAAAAGTATATTTTATGATCATAGGTTGGTTAATTCTCTGTTTTTACTCGTAAAAATGATAAAACTAAGAGGATTAATGGTGGAAAAGACCAGGAAAAGAGTGGGATGATCATGGGTGGCCTGGGGTTTAGGGATTTGGTATAATCCAGGTAATGTTCAGGCCTTGTGTGTTAATTGTATCTACTAGTGTGTTGTTTTATTCCAAGAACGAGAAAGGAATCCGGAACGTGGGAAAGTTCGGGTTGAATAGATCTTGGATCATTTCGAGGTATGTGATGGCTTACGATTTCTGTGAATGTTGTATATTCATGTGCTTGTATCTAAGTGATTGTATGAATTACAATGCTTAGGGAAGTTGTGTAGAATGTTTAAGGTTCCTGCTTTACAGTCTGTGGTTGAACGGTATTTGCTTGTTGGTTTACAAGTTGTGTGTTCATGCATTTGACTGTGGATTATTGACATTCGGTTAGCTCAGGTACCATGCCTGGTACGGGTATAACAAATGGTTGGCACGGGTACCACGCCTGGTACGGGTATAATAATTGGCTGGCATTGGTACCACACCTAGTATGGGTTTACTTCTGCTGCATCATTGCATTGATATTATTGTGTTGCATTGATTGATATTAGTTTCATGAGTGGACCGGGCTGCTTATTGAATTGTTTAATTTGTTTGGTGGTCCTTGAGAGGCCGAGGAAATTCTGGTTAACTATTGTGTTAGTCTTGGTTTAGGCCGGGTTGTTTATTGACATTTGTGTTGGTCTTGGTTTAGGCCGGGTTGTTCATTGACATTTGTGTTGGTCTTGGTTTAGGCTGGTTTGATTCAAGGTACATATGTGTAGTCTAGAGGGGATCCCAGGGTGTGTCCGGGATAAACAAAGTGGTATAGTTAATGGTATATGGTTGTGGCTTAGAGTTAGGTAGTGGATTTCATGCGGGAACAGGCTAAGTAGAGACTGGGAGTTTTGGTGTGTCTGTGCCTATTATGCATATTTTCCATACCTTCTACTTGATATTATTGTACTCCTTATACACTATTTATTTTGAAACTGGATGATGATCCTACCAGTACACAGTGGTGGTGTACTGATACTGCACTTGCTTGTCTTTTGATGAGTACAAGAAATCTTCCAGTGGCTGAGACGCGACCTCATCTTTAGCGCCGATGATTTCTTACTTCAAGGGTGAGCTATTTGATCAAGCAACCTTGGGATTATCTTTAGAGTTGCAGTCCTCTTGTTTCGGACTTGAAACTATTTCATATTTTCTTTATGGATTGCATCCCCGAATCTTAGATATTGGTATTGATGTTTGGTACAACGACTTTCAGTTCCTAGGAGGTATTTTCTGCAGGATAATTTAATTGATATAGTTTTTGCTTATTTTGATTTCTAGATTACTTTGTGTTTGCTAGTTTTAAGCTCTTAGTCTAGGCAAATGGTTGAACTCTACTGGTTCGCTTCTCCGGGGTTTGGGTGGGTGCCACTCACGGTGGTCTGGGTCGTGACAAAGATGGTATCAGAGCCTAGGTTCATTGATATCCTCGTACTAAATAGGTCTAGTAGAGTCTTGCGGAATGGTGCAGAGACGTTCGTACTTTTCTTTGAGAGGCTATGGGGCTTTAGGAAAAACTATCTCTTCCTTCTTTCCTTCATGCTATAACTCGATTCCAATTGGTATCTGGTGATACAAATTGGTATCCAACCTCATTCACTCTTTTGTACACAGATGGTTACTATAAGGAACAATGGAGCAAGGCCACCAGTCCCAGCAGCGGGCACAACAGTTCATGGCAGAGGTACGGGAAGGGGCAGGGGATGAGCTGGAGCTGCACCCACCAGGGGTGTAGCTCGAGCTGCTATTGCACGCGAGGTAACCCCTCCCCCACCTCAGGAGCATGTGGCTGTGGACGTAGAAGAAGTGGTTGTAGAGGATGAAGGGGCACAGACGGAGGCGGCACTGGTTGGGGGTGCAGGCCTTTCTACTATGACACCGGAAGCTTTTAAGCAGGCTTGGGATCTTCTGAGTGGGTTGGTTGTTGCTGGAGCCATACCCACAGCTTATTCAAATCAGGCCTTGGATACTCAGCCAGTGGTTACTATAACACCTAGGATAGATGCAACTTCAGGCACAAATGATCTCCTCAGGCCAATATTAGGCCCAGTGATGACAGGGAATGAGCATGAGATGCTGACTAAGTTTCTTAAGCTGAAACCTCTGACGTTTCAGGGTACATACAAGGAGGATGCCTATGAGTTCATCCTGGATTGACATGAGAGGTTGCACAAGTTGGGTATTGTACATCATCTTGGGGTTGAATTTGTCACTTTTTAGCTGCAGGGTGATGCCAAGCAGTGGTGGAGGTCTCATGTTGAGTGTCGGTCTTCTGTTCTACCTCCACTGACTTGGGAACAGTTCCACGAGTTATTTCTGGAAAAGTACGTTCCCTGTACTTTGAGGGACCGGAAGAAAGATGAGTTTCTAAACTTGGAGCAGGGCAGCATGAAGCTTATGAGGCTAAGTTCCATGCGTTGTCTCATTTTTCTACATAGATGTTGGGTTCCGAAGAGAAACGGGTCCAGTTATTCGTCAAGGGTCTGAATAGTGAACTGCAGGTACTGTCAGTGCATATGACTTCTTCAGGATAGGGCTTTAATGATGTGGTAGATTATGTGAAGAACATAAATGGAGTTAGGCAAGTGGAGAAGGCTAAGGATTTAGCCAAGAAGCCCCAGAATGAGGGAAATTTTGGTGGTTCATACTCCAGGGGCCAACAACAATAGGCTTACCCGGCCTGTCCTATTCCGTCAGCTCTGCCAGCTACTATAGGTAGTCGTCAGGGAGCTCAGTCTTCAGCTCCTAGAGTCCAGGGAGCGTCCTATACATCAGCTAGCAGACCTACTCTTGACCGTGGTTGCTTCCATTGTAGTGAGATGGGCCTTTTTAAGAGGGACTGTCCACATCGAAAGATAGGTAATCAGGGTCAGCAGCAGACTAATGCAGTGGTTCCGACAGGCAGAGGCGGTAATCCTAGGGGTTGTCCACAGGGGGGCGAGGTAATTTTCAGGGAGGCCGGGGAGACCGAGGGAACGGCAACGCAGGCAGAAGTGTGGCACAACCGGCTCGGAAAGTTGCTTGGATTGATGATCGGGCTCATTGCTATGCTTTTCCAGGGAGGACCGATGTGGAAGCCTCAGATGCAGTGATCACATGTATTATTCTTCTCTGGGATAAAATGGCTTTGGTATTATTTGACCCAGGTTCTACATATTCTTATTTGTCTGTGAGTTTTGCTTTGGGGCTGGGTTTGACTTGTTATATTCTTGATTCCCCTATCCATGTTTCTACCCCCGTTGGAGAGTCTGTGATTGTGACTCATTTATATAGTGATTGTTCTGTTGTGTTTCTAAGGTTACATACTTGGGTAGACTTGGTAATTTTAGATATGGATGATTTTGATATTATCTTGGGTATGACCTGACTATCTCCTTATCATGCTGTGTTGAACTGTAACACCAAGACTGTGGCTCTAGTGATTCCAGGTAAGGATAGAATAGAGTGGGAAGGTGTGTACAAGCCTAAGCCAGTTAAGATAATATCGTTTGTCCGGGCTAAAAATCTAGTGGGGAGGAGGTGTCTATCCTTCTTGGCTTATCTCTGGGATGATAGTGTGGATTCCCCGTCTATTGAGTCAGTTCCAGTGGTTTCTGAATTTTTAGAGGTGTTTCCAGCGGACTTGCTTGGTATGCCTCCGGACAGGGATATCGATTTTTGTATTGAATTAGAGCCAGGCACTCATCCCATTTCCATTCCTCCATCGTATGGCTCCGATAAAGTTAAGGGAACTTAAGACTCAGCTGCAGGAACTCCTAGATAAGGGATTTATACGTCCCAGTGCTTCGCCTTGGGGTGCTCCAATTTTATTTGTAAAGAAGAAGGATGGTAGTATGTGGATGTGCATAGAATATAGGCTGTTCAACAAGGTGACCATCCGGAATAAGTACCCTCTACCTCGTATAGATGATTTGTTTGACCAGCTTGGGCGTGCATCAGTGTTCTCAAAAATCGACTTGAGGTCGGTGTACCATCACTTAAATAATAGGCTGGAGGATATTCTGAAAACTAATTTTTGGACTCGGTATGGGCATTACGAGTTTCTAGTAATATCATTTGGTTTGACCAATGCGCCGGCAACATTCATGAGTTTGATGAATGGGGTGTTCAAGTCCTACTTGGATTCCTTCGTTATCGTGTTCATCGATCATATTTTGATCTACTCTAAGAGTAGGGAGGAGCATGCTAATCATCTTCGTATTGCGCTGGATATCTTGAGTCACCAAAAGCATTATGCAAAATTCACTAAGTGTGAGTTTTGGTTGACTTCTGTGGCATTCTTGGGGCATGTAATGTCAGAAAAGGGGCTAATGGTGGATCCACAGAAAATTGAGACAGTCAAGAGTTGGGTTCAGCATAGTGATGTGCCAGGATTCTACGGCACATTTGACGCCTTTAACTAAGAATACTCGGGAGTTTTCAAGCAACTTTTGTGGTTTTTGATGTTTTATTGTTATATTTGCAGGAAATGGAGCTAGAGATGGAAACGGAAGAAAACAATGTTCTAAAGCCTCAACTGGTTAAGCCTAACAGCTGGAATGACTGACCGTCACACCTGTGACTGGCCGTTAGCTAGGCCGCCAGAATGAGACAACAATTTCATCGAGCACTGCCTAGGAGTGACGGCCCATCTGACGGCCCTTCACTGGCCTGACGGACCGTCACCCAGGCCACCAATATAAAAAGTTGTAAGTCGTCACTTGTTGGACGACTTACATGAGAATTTTCCTGGAAGCTCACTGTTTAGCTGTGAAGGCTCAAGTGACGGCCCGTCACATGCATGACGGTCTGTCAGGCGACCCGTCAACGCGAAGCGGGATTCCAAAAATTCTATTTTTGGACTTTATTTCCTGGACTGCTATAAATACCCAGTGTTAGGGTTATTTTAATTATTCATTACCCAAGATTTCTAGAGACTATTTTGAGCGATTTTTTGAGAGAAAAAATACGACATACACATTTCTTTTTGCTTCTTCGATTACTCTTGGGATTTTTGTCTTCTTGTTCTTGGATAATTGAAGTAAATTTCATACTATTTGTAAGAATCCTTCTCTTATTATGAATATGATTGTCTTCTATTTATTAATAGCATGAGTAGCTAATTTTCCACAACTAGGGTTGTGGGAGCCATGGCAAAAGTAACAATATAGATTCCGGGTAGTGTAGGATTCAATTTATATGTTGTCATGTTGTTAATCATTCGTTATTTACGTTTTCTAATGGTTGCAAACATTAGAACATACCTAGGTTTGATTTGCTTGAACAAAGAGATTAAAACCGGGAAATTTGATTAACTACGAGAATTTGAGACTACCAACTCTCGTCTTATGATTAATGATGTAACTAGATTAATCTACTTGATGTTTAGGATTGATATAAGAAAGTTCACCTTTTCAAGTGTGAGAGAATTGAAAAGGAAATTCGTCTATTTGGTTGAGAAACGTTTAGATGATACCATTAATTCAATCACATCGTGATATACATATAGAAAGAACCCGGTTAGGCTTTGAGTCGAAATTGTTACGACGCCATGGTGAACACTTCCCTAGTTCATTCTCATATTGATTAATACTTGTTGAAACTCGTAAATTATTATTTGCATTGTTCAAATATTGATCACACAACCCCCCCCATTTACCGGAAACTATTGATTATTAGTCATCTAATTCACTAACGACTTAATTTGCACCTTATTCCCTGTGGGATCGACCCCAACCTCTGTTGGGTTCTATATTTGACAGCGACCGCTTATGCTTCTTAATTTGAGGTGTAATTTGAGCGTTATCAAATTTTGGCGCCATTGCCGGGGAATACGGTTGTTTATTAAGTCCGGTGTGTTTATTTGACTCTTAGTCATATTTCCTTCTTTTACTTTTATTTGTTGTTTTTGTTTGTTACAGGGTACATAGTTGTGCATGCCAAGTACCCAGCGCTCGGGTGAATCAATATTACCTTATGATCCGAGCTTGCTAGAACGTTAAGGCGAACCATGAATGCACAACAACAAGAGGCAGCGATACTCGCTGCAGCTCAGCGAGCCCAACAACATTTGAATGCTGATGATATTGAGGACGATGTTGGGCTGGAGGAAGAGGCTATAACGGGTGAGGACAGATCAGCTGATATTGTTAACAACAATGCTCCAGCCGATAAGAGGCCACAACAGCAAGGTAGAGGTCGACAACAACCAAGGCAGTATGCTTTGGATGATGATGAAGATATCGACTTGGATGGAGTTGGTGCTACGGGCGCCATTGTTCTCCCTCCGCTATTGCCTGGAGCTAAGTTCAACATTACTAGCACGATGATTCAGCTGTTGAACTTAAAGGGACTGTTCCGTGGTGTTGCTGGTGATGATCCAAACCGACACCTGATGAATTTTGTGGGTATCTGCAAGTCGTTCGAATTGCCTGGAGTAAGTCAGACAACAATCAGGCTCAGGTTATTTCAGTTGTCTCTATTTGATAAGGCAGCATTATGGTTGACAGAGCTAACCCCCGACTCTATCACAACCTGGGGAGAGTTGAAAGGAGCTTTCCTAGAAAGGTTCTTTCCTCCCTCTAGGATGATACAGTTGAGGGATGAAATTAGAAACTTCAGACAACAACCTCATGAGGCTTTACATGAGACTTGGTTGCGGTTCAAGAAGAAGCTGACATAATGCCCGAACCATCAGTTGACCGATAATTTCCTAATGCAGACATTCTACAGGGCACTGAATTCGGCTACCAAGCCGACACTAGATAATGCAGCAGGTGGAGCATTTATGGGTCTCACTTTTATTGAGGCCACAACTATTTTGGACCGGCTCACCAAAACCAACATGGCCTGGCATATACGGGATACAGAGGTAGCAGCTAGCACTTATGCAGTTGGTATGTCAGCAGAGCACTGCAAGAAGGAGGAAGAATGGGACCAAGATATGGCCCATCTGAAAACGCAAATGGAACTACTGACAAAGAATTTGTTGTGAGAAGGTATTGAGAAAGTGAAAGCTGTGGGGTCCCAAAGTAGAGCAACAGAGTCCGGGTCTGATGAGAAGGCCAATTATTTGGGTGGTTTCCAGGCTTATGGCCAAGGAAACCAAGGTCGGAACAATTACTATGAAAAGCCAGGTTATAAGAGTCGAGAACAAGGTGATTCGAGGAGCAAAGACGACAGAGGTGGATTATACATACCACCTGGGAATCGTGACAAAGCTAGCAATGAGACAGGGACGTCCAAACTAGAGAATATGATGGCTAAGATGCTGTTGAAGGTAGAATCGACTGACTCCAGGGTAAAAGAGATGAGGACTGAATTATCAGAAATGAGTCAGGTAATGGATTCACATTTCACCTCGATCAAGCAATTAGAGCAGTAAATGAGTCAAATCTCAGTGTCTCTAAATCAAAGGAAGACAGGTACCTTACCGAGTGACACCATTCAAAACCCGAGGAATGACGGGAGTTGTATGGCGATCACTACGAGAAGTAGTAAAATATTATCGAAATCACATCCGGTAATTCAGACTCAGAAAGGTAATGTTGCTGGGGAAGATGAGTTAGTAGATGCTGAAAATATGGTCGATGAGGGTGTGAGGGTATCTGTTGAAAAACCTACTGCGGTAGAGGATGCTACTCAAGTGCTCACGGATAAAAGCAAGGAAGTTGAGCTTTTACTGTTCCCTGTACTATTGGGAAATTCAACTTTGAAAAAGCCTTATGTGATCTTGGTGCTAGCATCAACTTGATGCCGCTAGCAGTCTATAGACAGTTGGGTTTGGGAGCTCCCAAACCAACTACCATGAGGGTGTTAATGGTTGACCGTTCAGTAAAGCGACCGGTGGGAATATTGTATGATGTGCTGGTAAAGATTGGTAAGTTTATATTCCCAGCTGACTTTGTAATCTTAGATTGTGAAGTGGACTTTGAAGTTCCCATAATCTTTGGACGACCATTGTTAGCCACTGCAAGAGTGTTGGTCTACATGGAAAGAAACGAACTGACATTCAGATTAAACAATGAATTGGTCAAGTTTGATGTGTGTAAATTGATGAAACCACCAAGAGGCATGAGGGTGGTCTCGGTTATCAATGTTATTGATGAAGCCCCTATGGATGTGCATATTGAGGAAAAGGGTTTTGTTGAGACCCTAGCTATTATGAGAATGATGTTGGGATCGCAGGAGGAGAAACCTATAGAGGATGGCGGTGAGAACAAATCAAGGAAAAGAAAACACCGCAAGAGAACCAACAAAGAAAAAGAGTTAGAAAGAGTAAAGAAGTTGTCTCGACTAGCTGAGGAGCCGATAAAAGAGAAAGTTGGAGCTCAACAGGATGATGTCGCTTGCACCTATTCCAGTGATTGCTCCTGCTTTGGAGACCCTGGCGGTCTCCAATATCATGCCAGACTCTGAGTCCTATGGGCTTCACAGGTATTCCTTTCTCTCACAGTTTTAGCTTTCACACGAATGCATTAGGGATAATGCATGAGTCTAACTTGAGGGTGTTGGGATACCTGTGAGTCTTTCACCACCGAGGGTTTTTGTTATCGTGTTTCTTTTCCCTCCGGTGTGCTATCTAGTAGAACCGGCATGTTTAGGTTGTCATTTTAAATTTTGTTTGTGTTGTTTTCTGGTGTCTATAGCAAGCATGGCTTTTGGAAAGTTGAACTAAAAGGAGCCCCCTCTGAAAAAGTTAATTTTGTACTTATGTTTGAAATGAGTGATTGTTCTGGATCCTTGAATGTCATTGTGTGGTTTTGATTGTAATAATTATACTTAAGCTGAGCTGTTTTTTGATAGTTGGTAGTGGTATGGTTTCTTGGTGCCAAGTATGTGTGAGCTGATTGTTATAAGCTCTTACTCTGTGCATGCATCTAAAACTTGTTCGGTCTATTTCGTTAAGCTTGAAATTGGTTGCTTAGGAAAGGATCAAAGGCCCTTTTTGTGTGCAGTCCACTTTGCCTATAAGACCGTCCAAATGCAAATAATCCCTATGATCCCTGTTTGAGCCATAATTGACCCTATACTTTCAATAACCTGTCACTGTTTCTTTTTGACTTTGAATCCCTATTTTGGCCCTGGTCCTTTCTTGGACATCGTGCACCTCAACTCAGGCAATCAACCTAAGTTGAGGGTGGATACTATATAGGTAAATGATAAGAAAAATAGGATGGATAAGATTGGTTGTGGATAGAATGAAAATTTTGGGTGTGTGCCTAAGAAAAGAAAGAAAAAGAAACGAAAAAGAGATGAAAAAGAATTGTCAAAATAAAGAGGCCGCACCTGTAGCTAGAAAGAAGGGAATAAAAAGGTGAATAAGGATGGACGAAGAAAATTTAATTGGAAATAGTAGGTCGGTGATTCCAAAGAGGGCTTAGTCACTAACCCCTAAATGTATCCTACCTGCACCCAAAGCCTCATTACAAGCCAAAACAAGTCCTGTAGTGATCCTGAGCAGCTATCTTAAAAACTGAAATAGGATAGCAAGAGCAAGCTTATGGCATCGCATGTGCATTGTTTGAAATCGTTTGTGAGTGTGAGCGCCTTACCTAATCCCAAATCTTGTGTGTGGGATTTTCTTTGTGGTGAGGGCACCGAGATTTCGGTATCATCTATTGACTGTTGGGATAGCTATTGTGTGTGTATGTAAAATATTATATCATATCAGAATGACATGTTTGGATCCTTGCAAGTTAGCGTTTCATACATTTGTGTGCTACCGAGGGGCTTGATTTAAATTTAATAAACTGTTGAGTGGCCATGATTTGCTAGAGATATGTGTTGGTAATCTTAGTTGAGTCGTCATTTGGTTTTTGTTGTCATGTTGCTTGAGGACAAGTGAACGTTTTAAGTTGAGGGCGCCAAAATTTGATAACGCTCAAATTACACCTCAAATTAAGAAGCATAAGCGGTCGCTGTCAAATATAGAACCCAACAGAGGTTGGGGTCGATCCCACAGGGAATAAGGTGCAAATTAAGTCGTTAGTGAATTAGATGACTAATAATCAACAGTTTCTGGTAAATGGGGGGGGGTTGTGTGATCACTATTAGAACAATGCAAATAATAATTTACGAGTTTCAATGAGTATTAATCAATATGAGAATGAACTAGGGAAATGTTCACCATGGAGTCGTAACAATTTTGACTCAAAGCTTAACCGAGTTCTTTCTATATGTATATCACGATGTGATTGAATTAATGGTATCATCTAAACATTTCTCACTCAAATAGACGAATTTCCTTTTTAATTCTCTCGAACTTGAAAAGGTGAACTTTCTTATTTCAATCCTAAACATCAAGTAGATTAATCTAGTTACAACATTAATCATAAGACAAGAGTTGGTAGTCTCGAATCCTCATAGTTAATCAAATTTTCCGGTTTTAATCTCTTTGTTCAAGCAAATCAAACCTAGGTATGTTCTAATGTTTGCAACCATTAGAAAACATAAATAACGAATGACTAACAACGTGACAACATATAAATTGAACCCTACACTATTCAGAATCTATATTGTTACTTTTGCCATGGTTCCCACAACCCTAGTTGTGGGAAATTAGCTACTCATGCTATTAAATAAATAGAAGAAAATCATATTCATAATAAGAGAAGGATTCTTACAAATAGTATGAAATTTACTTCAATTATCCAAGAACAAGAAGCTAAAAATCCCAAGAGTAATCGAAGAAGAAGAAAGAAACGTGTATGTCGTATTTTTCCTCTCAAAAAATCGCTCAAAATAGTCTCTAGAAATCTTGGGTAATGAATAATTAAAATAACCCTAACACTGGGTATTTATAGCATTCCAGGAAATAAAGTCCAAAAATAGAATTTTTGGAATCCCGCTTCGCGTTGACGGGTCGCCTGACGGACCGTCATGCATGTGATGGGCCGTCACTTGAGTTGTCACAGCTAAACAGTGAGCTTCCAATAAAATTCTCAAGTAAGTCGTCCAGAAGGTGACGACTTACAACTTTTTATATTGGTGGCCTGGGTGACGGTCCGTCAGGCCAGTGACAGGCCGTCAGATGGGCCGTCACTCCTAGGCAGTGCTCGATCTAATTGTTGTCTCGTTCTGGCGGCCTAGATGACGTCCAGTCACAGTTGTGACAGTCAGTCATGCCAGCCGTCAGGCTTAACCAGTTGAGGTTTTTGAACATTTTTTTCTTCCGTTTCCATCTCTAGCTCCATTTCCTGCAAATATAACAATAAAACATCAAAAACCACAAAAGTTGCTTGAAAACTCCCGAGTATTCTTAGTTAAAGGCGTCAAATGTGCCGTAGAATCCGGCACATCACCTAGCTCTGTGACCGAGGTAAGGAGTTTTATTAGGATCGTGGGGTACTACCGGAGGTTTGTGAAGAATTTTGCTTCTATTGCTACTCACCTGACCAGGCTAACACAGAAGGAGGTACTGTTCGTCTGGTTTGACAAGTGCTAGGATAGCTTCCGAAAGCTCAAGACACTTTTGACCACAACCTCTATTATGTCCTTGCCGGTTGAAGGTAATGACTTTGTTGCTTACTGTGAGCTTCACATTCTAGTATGGGTGCTGTGTTGATGCATGATAGGAATGTGATAGCCTATGCATCCCGGTTGTTGAAAGTGTATGAGAGGAATTACCCGACTCACGATTTAGAATTGGCAGCGGTGGTTTTTGCATTTAAAATTTGGAGACACTAACTTTATGGTGTCAAGTGTGAGGTATTCACAGACCATCGCAGTCTGCAGCTCATTTTCACTCAAAAGGATTTGAATATGAGGCAGAAGAGGTGGATGGAGCTATTGAAGTATTATGATGTGACCATTCAGTACCATCCGGGTAAGGCTAATGTGGTGGCAGACGCATTAAGCTGGAAAACTATTAGCATGGGTAGCCTGGCTTGTTTGGGGGTGTCCAAACGACCACTAGCTAAGGAAATTCTGGCTTTGGAGTCCAAGCTCATGCACTTAGGTGTTTCATATCAAGGTGGGTTATTGGCCAGCATTAAGGTCTAGGCCACCTTCATAGAGGAAACAAGGCGAAACAGTTTCAGGATCCGAAACTAGGTAAGTTTCGAGGTAAGGTAATATCTGGGGAGTCCAGAGACGTCATGTTAGAATCTGGTGGAGTGTTGCATTTCAAGGAGAGGATTTGTGTTCCTCGGGTTGATGATATAATTCAGAGAATTTTGGCTGAAGCCCATGGTTCGTGGTACTCAATTCATTCGGGTGTGACCAAAATGTACCGGAACTTGAGGAAGGCGATGTATTGCCTCTGGGCGTAGACTTAGTAAAGGAAGCATAGGAAAAGGTAAGGAACATTCATACCAAGTTGATGGCTACTCAAAGCAGGCAGAAGGAGTATGCAGACCGCAAGGTCCGAGACATAGACTTTCAGGCTGGTGAACAGGTATTGTTGAAGGTGTCACCAACGAAAGGGGATATGCGGTTTGGTAAGAAGGGCAAGCTTAGCCCTCGATTCATCGGTCCATTTGAACTTCTTGAAATTGTAGGGCCAGTGGCTTATAAGCTAGCACTTTCACCTAGTTTGTCAAGCGTCCATCTGGTATTCCATGTATCCATGCTTCAGCGATACCACGGGGATGGGGATTATATCATCAAGTGGGATAAGGTACTTTTTGATAAGGATCTTCGTTATGAGGAGGAACCAGTTTTGATTTTTGCTCGAGATGTGGGGAGGTTGAGGACAAAGGTGATTTATATGGTGAAGGTTCAGTAGAAGCATCATCCGGTTGAGGAATCCACTTGGGAAACCGAGAAGGACTTGCGGGACAAGTACCCTCAACTGTTTGAGGATTCAGGTATTACACTTTCCTCCTTTTATTTACGTAATTTAGGGTTTGATCATTCGGGGATGAACAATGGGTAAATTGGTATTTGTTGTAATGACCAGGTTTGTTGTTATGGGTAGTCCAATCGTGCCAAGTTTTAGAGTTAGAAAACTCCGGGTTTGGGAGTTTAAAATTCTGTGCTAGGCTAGCCTCGCCTGGTTTTGGAGCGAGGTAGAGTATAGGGAAATACGGGTAAGGATTGATCTTTATGTCTTATTTTGAGCTAGTTTTCCATGTAGCCAAGACATCAAGGAGTCCAAAGGACTTTTCAGAATCGAATTTGGGTAAGTAGAACTCTCAAAATCGCATTTGACATGAAAGAGTTGTTTCAGATCATCGGGGGAAACAAGTGTGTTGTAAAATAGACAAATTTTGGAGATTTCTAGATATTCTATCCGTGATGAGCGCAACGGCTCCATCGTAGCAACCTCTGCTATAGCGGTGGAAAATACTTCTATAGCGGTGGTCAAGGCGGTCAACATCCACTTAAGACCGCTATAGCGGATCGGGATCGCTATAGCGGGGTAATGGGTTTTTAATGCAGAAACTTCCCCAAACAGTTTTGTTTTCTACAATTCATTTTGGGAGAAGGGCTAGGCAATTCCAAGCATTTTTCTTCCTTTTTCCGTCGAAATTCTTCCCTAAGGTAAGGTTCTTGTTCCCCAATCTTTTAAAAACGTTTCCTATGCAGTAGAATTGCTAGGAGGGAATTTGGAGAAAGGTTAGAATAACCTAGGAATGGTAGAATTCGAGGAAGAAAGGGGATTCCAAGCATGTATGTTCTTGGGTACTGATAAAAGTATATTTTATGATCATAGGTTGGTTAATTCTCTATTTTTACCCGTAAAAATAATTGAACTAGGAGGATTAATGGTGGAAAAGCCCGGGAAAAGGGTGGGATAATCATGGGTGGCCTGGGGTTTGGGGATTTTGTATAATCCAGGTAATGTGCAGGCCTTGTGTGTTAATTTTATGTACTTGTGTGTTGTTTTAGACCAAGAACGAGAAAGGAATCCAGAAAATGGGAAAGCTCGGGTTGAAAAGAGCTTGGATCATTTAGAGGTAGGTGATGGCTTACGATTTCTGTGAATGCTGTATATTCATGTGCTTGTATCTAATTGATTGTATGAATTATATTTCTTAGGGAAGTTGTGTAGAATGTCTAAGGTTCCTGCTTTACAGTCTATGGTTGAACGGTATTTGCTTGTTGGTTTACAAGTTGTGTGTTCATGCATTTGACTGTGGATTATTGACATTCGGTTGGCTCGGATACCACGCCTGATATGTGTATAACAAATGGTTGGCAAGGGTACCATGCCTGGTACGGGTATAACAATTGGTTGGCATGGGTACCACGCCTGGTACGGGTTTACTTTTGTTGCATCATTGCATTGATATTATTGTGTTGCATTGATTGATATTAGTTCCGTGAGTGGACTGGGCTGCTTATTGAATTGTTTAATTGGTTTAGTGGTCCTTAAGAGTCCGGGGGAATTCTGGTTAACTGTTGTGTTGGTCTTGGTTTAGGCCGGGTTGTTCATTGACATTTGTGTTTGTCTTGGTTTAGGCCAGGTTGTTCATTGACATTTGTGTTGGTCTTGGTTTAGGCCAGTTTGATTCAATGTACATGTGTGTAGTCTAGATGGGATCCCAGGGTGGGTCGGGGCTAGACGGAGAGGTGTAGTTAATGGTATATGGTTATGGCTTAGAGTTAGGTGGTGGATTTCATACGGGAACATGCTAAGCAGAGAGTGGGAGTTTAGGTATGTCTGTGTCTATTATACATGTTTTCCATACCTTTTACTTTATATTATTGTACTGCTTATACACTATTTATTTGGAAACTAGCTGATGACCCTACCAGTACACAGTCGTGGTGTACTGATACTGCACTTGCTTGTCTTTTGGTGAGTACAAAAAATCTTCCAGCGACTGAGACGCGACCTCATCTTTAGCGCCGATGATTTCTGACTTCAAGGGTGAGCTGTTTGATCAAGCTACCTTAGGATTATCTTTAGAGTCCTCTTGTTTCATACTTGAAACTATTTTGTATTTTCTTTTGGGGTTGCATCCCCGTATCCTATATATTGGTATTGATGTTTGGTACAACGACTTTCAGTTCCTAGGAGGGATTTTCCGCAGGATAATTTAATTAATATAGTTTTTGCTTATTTTGATTTCTAGATTACTTTCTGTTTACTGGTTTTAGGCTGTTAGTCTAGGAAAAGGGTTGAACTCTATTGGTTCGCTCATCCGGGAGTTGGATGGGTTCCACTCACGACGGTCTGGGTCGTGACACTCTACCATCAACTTTCATGTTCTCTACTCCTCAGAACAAAAGGCATGTCATCTTTTATTGTCATGTTCTTCATTAGTAGCTTTTGTACAGTTCTAGACCGGGTCTTGGAAAAAGTTGTAGTATTGTTTTCCAAATGATTATACATGTTCAATTGTATTTAACTTTATGATTTTGAAACTTCTTTCAGTTACTGACATATTATCTGCTTAAAAAGACTTCTGCTTAATGATGATTTAGGTAAATTAAGGGGTTTCTTTTCTAGTTAGAATTAAGTAGGTTCCTGCACGGCCTATCATAATTTCAGTTATAACAGTTGGTATCAAATCCTAGGTTATTAGTCTCACGAGTACAAGAGCAATATCGAGTAGTGGTTTGCAGATTGGTGTGTTAACGTCCACATCAAATCCTCAGGAAGCTTGAGTTATTTAGGAATTATTTGCATTTCATTTTTCCTATCCTGCTATCCCAGTCAGTTGTCTCACTGGGTTGAGTCCAATTGGTATATAGTAAATTCCCGTTGGTATCTTGATGAAAATAGATATGGGATGGGTCTAATTGGTATCTAACGGATTCTAATTGGTATCTTAACTTGAGAGTGATGTTAAGGAATTGATTGTGTGACTACATGATGAAATGAAAAGCACAATTAGTGATTGTAGAGACAATGATATGATTGTTTTGTGCCAAAGTGATATCAAATTGTTAATTTCTAGATGCAGTAATGAAGTTATCACATGATGAGATAATAGAAATTTGTGATGCGCTAAGCTAATGACAATTTCTTTCTGGGTTCTAATAAGGTAGCGTGAAGGAAATGGTGTTGTCACAAGGTTTAAATTTTTTTTTTTGCAGTGATTAGCAGTTATTCTTCCTGGTCCTTTGCTACATCCAGACCTTTCTCACCACAGTGGGTCCGAGGAAGGGACCGTTGTAGCAAGCTTTTCTCGCAACATCAAGCTGATGTTCGCTATGGTAATATCGTGTTAGCGGAACATCGGCCGCTGTAGTGAACTGGTGTAAACTAGTAAACTGACTTCATGTCCCTTTTTTGAGACTTCATCTATTAAAACACACTACAAGAGTTAATAACATACGAAAACAATGTCATAACAAGTATCAGCCTATAAACAAGGCCATTATCCTTTGAAAGCCACCAATGGCACCCGTAAACATCCAAAACAACAAAAAGGAAAATAAAAGATTATCCTAAATATGTGAGAAATTAAAGAAATTGTCTAAAAGTATCCTTACAAGGGAAAATGAACTAGAGTAATAAATAGGGGAATAAGGGGCGGGAGATGCTATAGTCACCCATCAGTTACCGGTGCTAGAGTCTCTGGATTCCACCTTATCTAACTTGCTAATAAAGGAAAACTCCTGGGTATCCACCCGAATCACTTTGGGAATCTTCTTGTTCAAGGTCAAGTTCTTGATAAGGGACATGATTCGCCTCCATATTCAAATAATCAACATATCCTGAGCGTGTCCCTTCCTTCTCTTAATATTCAGCTCTTCTAAGAGCTCAATATGGACCTATGCTAGGGACTCGAAGGTGTCATGAGAGACGAATGAACCTATAACATTTGATGGCCCGGGCGCTAGAGAGGGCACCATATCTACTGGAGGTTGTTGCAAGCCCTCCAGCATCATCCTCAGTGCAGCCATATCCACTCTTAAGTGCTCCAAAGTAACCGCGACTAGTGTAGAACTACTCCCAAGTCTGCCGCAGGCCTGACTGCTACTGCTCCCTTACTCTGACCCTATATTTAATTTCTTCTTGCTGTGAATGGGAGCACCTTTCATCCTCAATGGGTCGAAGGGATTGTTGGGGGCCAGCATGTTGTCTCCTAATTTGTTGGGCACATTAACCCACTGGCAAAGGTAGTAATCAATGAGAGGAAGAGCGGGTCTTTGGTATATAACACTGTGAAGTGTTTCCCCTCATCCACAATTATTTCTCCCGCATTTATCGGAACCATATCTAGAAAGCAAGACACAATAAGTGCTCGAAGGTAGGTCACATCAGCAGTTTTACCAGAGGGGCAGATCCTCCTAGGCACCAAATTTAGCCACCTTCGAGCATCCGGGGTGAAGTAGAGGCTAGCAATTCCCATTTAATGTCCTATCCAAGTAATAGAGGCCCTATGCTCCTCTAGCATAAGGTTATTTACCAACCATATCCCGTCACTTACATCTTTCTTTGCCTCATATTCAGTTTCAAGGGGATTTAGCAACCCAGTGTCTGGTTGATAGCCGCCAATACTCTCACCCCAAACATATATGAAGAGGTTTAGGACATTTTAATTACTAGTAGGGAGATGAGCATAAAACTCCCTGACCCAACCCTCATTAGCCTTGACTAGTACCTATACCATTGGTAGCCACCTAATATCCCTCAACTGATTGTAGAACTCTGATGCCTCCTCTTCTATCCCAACCTCGGTGAATCCCCCACAAGAGTGAATCCCAAGAAACACCTCTCCTGAGTTAACCCCTGCCTTTGCTTAATGTATCACCTTTTGTTCTGAATGTTTGCAAACCTGATAAAATCCCCTTCTTCCTCGGTGACCATGTTCTAATCTCTGCAAAAAGAAAAATAATTATGTTATTAGATATATTTTGAAAGTTAGGAAAAGAATGAGTAATGGAAAAAGGAAAACATAAATAAATTAGTTTTGGAAAACTTCCAGCCTTTATCAGGCATTATACCTCAGTGCTTCACTGTAGCAACTATTTTCCCATCATAGCAGGCTAGCTTTAATAAGACCTTTCCGCTATAGGAAAGACGATTCTCATTGTAGTGAGGCCATCATCCCTAGCCAGTCAAGTTTCCAAAAATGGTGATTTTGCAGTTATACTATGTTATCTCAAGTTTTCTCATAGATCGGGCATAACCTATTAGTGTTCAACACTTATTCTTTGTTGTTATGGTTATCTAATCCCCGAGAAGCAACTCCCAAGCATTTGAGATTCTTCAAAAAAAATTCTATTATTCTACTATATTTTTTAGTCTAGGACTTCATGAACTCTGTGGAAACTACATAAAGGGCATTGTAAATGACTTAATGACGTAAATCTAGTAAGCATGCTTCACAATTCTTCCCTTACAAGCGAAAGAACTAGCCCATACCCCAACCTCATTTCTGATTCAAAGTCAAGCAAATAAGCACAGATTAATGTAATGCAAATGTAATAGCATGGTATAAAGAAATAAAAAGAGGGATTACCTTAAGAAAATTAGCAATGAGAGAATTTGGATTGATAGAATTTTGAATGAGAATGTGGGGAGTCAGTTTTGCAAAGTGGGGAAAATGAGTCCTTTCCCCCCCTTAATCTATCACGTTCTTTGCTACAGTGAGCCACTTCTCATTGTAGTGAGAAGTTTCTCGCTGCAGCAGCCCAATGTTGTTCTGTAATATGCTAAGTTGAGTTTATGTACCATGGTTTAAATTTTAATCTTCGGACATCATGAGTCTTTGTAAGGACATGCATAGGCACATTCCTTCCTGAGTTATGAAAAATTTCTAGTAGGGTAATCCGACTTATGCATAATTTCAAGTGTGCCCCCTAGTCTCAAAGGGTTTTAATAAAGAAACAATAAAGAAACAACTCCTGAAAATGATTCCAGTTAATTTATTTGCGTAATGTGATTGTTCAGGTGAATTAGGTGAAGCATGAATATAAGGTGACCTCATGTGTTGATTAAATTTGTTCCCCTACTTCTCCCATGTTTGTTTGGGGATGAATGATTAGTAAATTGGTACCTAATGTAACAACCTGTTTCATCATTACTAAAAATTCATGGTAAAGAAATGAAAGAATTTAAATTTTGGCATTATGAACCTTGTGTTCAAATGCTTGTGGTTGTTTTCAACAAAACACGGGTTAAAAATAAGTTAAAATGTAGGGATGACCAGCAAAGTCCATCATAGCAGACCATATTCTTTCCATAACAAGCTTATCGTAGCAAGAAAAGTTCTGCTGCAGCGAAGCTCGTGAGGCAAAATCATGTCGTTTAAGGTTTTAAGCTTCCAGCTCTTTTCCAAAAAAGATACCTTCTCCTAAAATTTCCCTAGACATGTTCTAACCCTAGAACACCAAGAAAAAGAGAGAAAAGATCTCAAAAGGGGCATGATCCTTCCCTATTCATCGCAACTTTTCCCTCAGAATTCCTGGAATGAGAGCAAAGAGCAGGTTACACATGTTTTAGCAGCAACTCAACATTAAGGTAGGTTATGGGTAAATTGTAGTAAGTATTTAATTTGTGATCATAATTACTGAGTAGATATTGATGGATACATCATGGATAGGCCTTCGGGCACAAAGTCTGGATGGAAGTTATTCAAATAAATTGATAAAATTGGAATCTTTGTGAATAGACATGTTGATGCTATGTGTAACTTGATGTGAATGTGAATAGGGTAAAATCATGTAACTAAGGAGGCGTAGATAATATATTCATTGTGTTGGTGGGGTCTAGAACTAATTACGAGGGGTGAAACAAATTTGTAAAGCGACCAAACCTCTAAACATGAGTTACTGATTGTTGTGGTAATACTTGATAACTTATGTGAACTGGTTGCAATTCTTGTTGAATTGACTTGGGTTGTTGGATGGAATGAACTAATTGGTGTACTCCCTAATTCGTGGTGTAGAATGGTGTATTAATGGGAATTACCTTAAAAGAGAAGACCCGGTTAATGTGATAATTTACTCTATAAGAAAGATGAAGCGAATTATTATTGTGTGATCTGTATAATGGGGTTGAGTGTTTTATAGTAGGCTGATGATGAATTACTTATGTATAATTAAATAACAAGAAGGGCGAGTCTACACCCCTATTAGCAAAGATTAAAGGTCCTTGTGTGAATAATAGATTAATTGGAGTTGAGACTTAGGTTACTGCTTATAGAATGTTAAATTATTTGACTTGTGATTGGTCTTCGGATATGGTTGAATTAAATATTGTGTTCATGTTGTGCTTGATTGAATAAGCTGTGTATATATCAAATTGAATAGTGAACTTTAATGACTAAGTGTAAGTGTGATAATGCACTGTGATGTATCCTGAGAGATAGAACTTGTAACCATATGTTCATTCTGGTTAGGGGATCGAGTACCACACCTGTATGGTTATTGCTATTATTATGATTAGTTGGATAAGGTACCATAAGCCAGTACATATATTGTTATTATGGATCGAATACCTCAAGCCGGTACGAGTATTATTATTCATTTTGTTACTATAGGTTGGGTACCATAAGCTGGTATGGTACATGAAGCCTGGTGCATCCCCTGAAAGTCATGACTAATTGGGCAGAAGAAGTTTCTTTAGCATGTGTGTACACACTTACTTGAATTTTAGGTTTATTAATAGATGTTGTGAGTTAGAAAGGTGAATTAAGAGGAGCTAAAGGGACTGAGTATATTTGTGAAAGTTAGGTGGACATAGACCCCCATGTAATGTGACTCTTTCGAGTATGAGCTCTTAAATTGTGATGAGGATATTATTGATTTACTTTATTTATTTTAAGAATTGGTGACATTTTATATGTCCTTGATGACAATTAAGTTATTACCTGCTAGATGTATTATGACTGTTGTTGTAACACCCCATAAAGTCTAAACAAAGATTCGAACCATTCTTTATATGTGGTTAGACCCACAACGATGAATTTACTATGTATCTAAGTATTAAGATCAATTCTTAAGTTTTGGAGGTGTATTAGATATGAATTAAAGTCATAAAGAACCTCTAGCTCAAAGTTAAGTTGAAAGCCTTTCCACCAATTAAGTTTTTATTTAAGTTCTAACTAGGGTCAACTTCATATGACCATTTCTCCTAGAAAATAAAGAGTTAGATGTCCTAAAACCCACCAAATTAAAGGTATTTGAATTATAATTCCAACGCCACCAACCACTCATTAATCTGAGTTTGGGTAAAACATTATGGGCATTTTAGTGAAGCACTGTCAGCTGTCAAAGTCCAACGGGCTGGCCAACAGGCGTCGGAATTCTGACAGGCGTCCCTGACTCCCATGGTGAACATGATGGCCCATGATGGCAGGGCGTGGGAACCAACCAGTGAGCCTTTTTGACCCCTGCAAGGCCGACGGTTGGATCTGAAGGCCCGTGGGAGCCACAATGGCCCATGCAAAGCGTCGTCCGACAACTTTTCTGTAGTTTTTTTAGCGTTTAAGTTTGGGTAGTTTGGTCCTTTACTTACCTCAGGTCTTTCTACACATGTTTTAAGCACCCAAAGGGGGTTATTCCTCAGAAAAATATCGATCAATCTCTAGAATCATTCTCTCAAAAATCTAAGGCAAGACACTTAGGGCTTTAAGCAAGCAAGAGCATAGAAGCTCAAGCAAGAAAGTCTCTCAAGGGTTTGACTTCAGATTTCTTCTTCAAGTTTTCATCCCCCAGTTCTAGCCCTAGAAACTCTTCAGTAATCAGGTATGTGAGTATTCAATGAGGATCTTCTTTCATCCTCATGCCCAAAGATCATTTTTCAGTTATGATTTCTATATATTATGATTCTAGGGTTCATACCCAACTATGAATGTTTTTACAGAATTGAATTCCTTATGATACTGTATGTTTCCCGTACATGTTTAAGTGATATTTCATGAAGTTTTAAAAATATTTTCTTAAAATCCCTAGAATTCAGATGAAATAGACATAGCCTGGATTTACAGTATCTTCTACGTGAATTAGCATTCTTTTCATGAACTTAGCATAAAATTGTAGTGTTTTCACATGAAGTAGCTTTTCTTCAGAATTCAGCCTTGTCTACTAGCTATCAGTTCTAAAGCATGAAATCAGTCAGTTATGAGCCTGTAATTTTTCAAAAGAATAGAATGCTTTCAGTCTTAGCATTATGTTGCATTCTCAGATGTTATCAATATTTGAGCTATTCAGTATTTCAGTTGCACTCATAGCTCTATATTTAGTTTGGAGTAGACTTAGCACCAAGCAGACAAAGGGATGAAGGCTCACTTGTCAATTTAGGCTGAGACCTTTAGTAGTAGTCTCGGAGTGCCAGAACTACAGTGCCACCATAGGTTCTAACAGGGTCACCCATCAAATCAGGTATGACACCCTTGTCCCCTGTGGACATCAATTTAGTGGATTCACATCAAATTTGTTTTAGCCATTATACCCTGGCAAGTTATATTGGGCCCCTTTTCGATTGATATTATACGTTGAACTCCATGCTTAGCTCATATGGTTATATGTCGGTTAATAGTATCTCCCACAGTCCCACAGTCCATATTCATTATTGCATGACCTTGTATTCAGTTATCCAGTTTAGTTCAGTATTATACAGTTGCATGTTTATATACTTGGTCATTGCATCATCTTATACCTTTCAACTTGCATTTGGTATAGTATATCAGTATTTTCAGCATGTTCAGTAGAAGAAACTCCCTAAGGATTTACTTTAAGCATGACTTTTAACATGACTCATGGTTTTTAGCTCAGTTGCACTATTTCTTGATTTTCAGACATCATTCATCCTTTCAGTCTATGGATCCCCTAGTAACAGTTTTACTTTTCTTAAAATATCATGATCTCACAGTTACCGCTAAGAAACATGATTTACACCCTCTTCAGTAAAAGAGCTTATACTCTACAGTTTGACTTATGCATTATTAGATATTTATACTTAGTCTAGTCCTAAGCCATATTTTCAGTATATACATCTTTTCGCATAATTTTTAGTTAGTGCATTATCTCACATACTCAGTACATTCCATAGTACTAACCACATACATTTCTTGTGTTGCATCGTATTATAATGTAGGTTTCAGTGCTAGCTTCCAGGATCATGGTCAAACAGATCACAACTTCCAGTCAGCAGTTGGGGATGAGTTCTCCTTATTCGGGAACTCTAGTCAGTATTAGTCATAGCAGTTTGTTCTTAGTTTGATATATTAAGTAGAGATAGTTGGGGGTCATGTCACGGCTAACTATAGTCTGTGTTAATAGAGTCTTCATAGATAGTTAGACAGTCGATCAGTTAGTTGTATCAATTTTTAAATGCTCTTGCATTCTCAGATGTTTATACTTAGTCCAGTCCTAAGCCATGTTTTCAATATATACATGTTTTATAATGATTTTGAGTTAGTGCCTTATCTCACATGCTCAGTATATTTCATAGTACTGACCGCATACATTCCTTGTGTTGCATTATTTTATTATGTAGGTTTCAGTGCTAGCTTCCAGGATCATGGTCAGACAGATCACAACTTCCAGTCAGTAGTTGAGGATGAGTTATCCATATTCTGGAACTCCAATCAGTAGTATTCATAGCATCTTGTTCTCAGTTTGATATATTGATTTGAGATAGTTAGGGGTCATGTCCCGGCTAACCATAGTCAGTGTTAATAGAGGCTTCATAGATAGTTAGAAAGTCGATCAATTAGTTATATCAGTTTTCAAACGCTCTTGTATCTAAGTTATGAAAGTTCATTTTGTTATAATATTTTTAATGAGCTCAACATATTTCAGCTTCTGCATTATCTTTCAATCTATATCTCAGCAGTATGCTAGGCCATGGGTTAGCTTGGGGTCACTTATGACTCTAAGTACCATGTCGCATCCATGGTGTAGTTTGGGGCATGAGAAAATTGGTATGAGGGCACAGAGTTCAAGTGTCCTAGGGTGTTTATGAAGCCGTGTCTAGTAAAGTCTTGCTTATGGGAGTGTTGTGCACCAAACTTATAATCAGAAGGCTATAGGGAATTTAGGAAATGTTTCTTTTCTTTCATACTCTGAATCGTGCAGTAGAACTGTTCCTTCAGAAACATATGCAGATTTGTGCGTTAATCCAATTCGTCCAATCATGCCTCATTTTCGATGTGGTGGGAACATTAAAATTCAGATTCCTATCAGTAAGATGATCTCAAATCGAGCCATCAGAAAGTCGAGAGATTGCACCAGGGTTTAAGAGGAGCCCACTAGTGCCTGAAGTCTACCAATCCAAAAGGATGTATCATTTTTTATTCATGCAGATTGATCCTGTAGTAGAATGTGCTCTCAGACCCTCTACCAGAAACTTTAGTATTAATAGTGCCTTAGCAAAAAAGTATCCCTAAGCTTTAAGGTAGTACAGTCACTCAAGAGTTAGTGTGAATTGAGGTGTTATGAACCATAAATAGTAGAATGACCCCAGATCTGGGTGTATGAATTTAGAAGTATAGTAACTATTAGATGAAGGTGGTGATGCTAGGCTTATGGAATTGACCTAGTAGGCTTGACCTAATTGGTGCAAAGATTTAAGTTGATTAACTTTCCATAAAGTGTGGTGGTGCAGGTATGATGTATATGTGACCCCTAGATGAATCAGAAAATCTTGAGTAAGTCATGAGGTAAAGAAGAACCTTAAGCGTCAAAAAGATATATGTGTACCCAAAGAAGTATGTCATTGCATGATATTTAGAGATCTTATGGTACTATGTGTGACTAGGTTAGAAATTCTCAGGTTGTTGATTTTGGAGAAGGCCTTGTTTATATTAATAGTGTTCTTAAGAAATGAATTCAAGGAGTATAGATATACCATGTTGAGACCCTTATTATGGTTTTAATTCAGTTGTTTTGGGTGGATATTGTAACACCCCAGATCTCACAACATTTAAAACCCAGAAACTCAGAAAAACTAAGAAATTCACCTGTAGTGTCATCCCTCACAGGCTGACCCACGGGCGTCAGAGGTCCGATGGCCCATCAAGATCACCGTGGGAAGAGCCCAGTGGCTTTGTTCAACCATCTTCAGCCCGATGGAAGTCCCCACGGGCATCAAAAGTCTAATAGGCCGTGGGAGAACTGCCAGTGCCCACCCCAGACCTCATCTATCTGAATGGGCAGCCACTATGGCCATCGTAGATGTGATAAGCCATAGGAATCATCATCGGCACTGTCCAGTATACCAGACCAGCCTGGTCCTTTCTGATACCCGGGTCTGATAGGCCATCGCAGGTCTAACGCCTGTCGAGTAGCCTATCTGGTGAAGGAAAAATCTGCAATGTTCTTTAAGTCAGGGGCATTCTAGTGTCTTTCCTATTCTTTTAACTCCTGCATCCCAAACTTAGAGGGGTGACTTTTGAACTAAGGGGGAGATGATGGAATGAGGAACCAAGTCAAGTCTTGCGACTCAACTAGTATAGAATTATAGAAAGATCTATGATGGGATATTAATCCATTCTTATTATAGCGTATTTCCTAGCACTTCAGTCAAGATGACACTATACTCAGTCATATTTATGCCATATTCATGACTAAGTTCATGCACTCTATGCAGATTCATGTCCATGCTCAGCTCCTAAAATAAACAGAAATTGCTTTAGAAAGCAATCCCAGTCTTACTTTATGATTCCATGAATTTCAGCTTTATGTCAAGAGACTGATTACATATAATCCCAACTCTCACAGTATGCTCAGTTCTATGCCCTCACTCCTTAAGCTATGCCTTAATGGCTAATAGCACTAGAATATATCATGTAGATGCTCAGGTCAGATCTTTTGAACGACTCATTCTTATGATTTCCTTGCTCAAAGTTGTATGTACCAACACCCAAACTAGTGATGGGTGGTTATAACGTGTATGCTCAGAATAATCCTCTATTTAGGCCTTATGTGCTCAGTATGGGAAGTACTCATTCCCTTTGCACTCATGTCCCCAAGTATCATCTTAAGTGACTAGGTCTCGCTATATATGAGTCAAGATTCAGCAGTACCCCTTATCCTTTTTAATGATGCTTAGTTTAGATTCAGTGTTCATAGCAAAGAGTAGGCCTCTAGTTGCAGCTCATGTATCATACTAGCATTACCATGATAGGTGTAGAACTTTGTGCCTCTGAGTTAGGTTTGAACATAGTGAAACCAAAACGTTAGGCTCAGACCTCAGTAGTTATATGTTCTAGTTTAAACTTATGGTTCGTGCTCGGCTGCCTCTTCATGATTTTATGAGAGTCCTCATAACAAATCAGTTCAGACCTGCTAATATCCATTTCCTGAGACCGGGAGGCTTTCCATTCAGCTTAATCCACACTAGTAAGTTAAGTTTAGAACAAAATAGTTTTCTCATACAGTTTCTCCTCTCAGTTTATGTTCCTTTCAGTTATTGTGATTTCTAAGAATGCGTTCATTCCTTGTGAGTTTTAGCTAAGTCCCTACTCTCAATCCAAACCAGTTATCATATAGGATATTTAGATTCTTGTCCAATCGGTATTCTTATGCTATCTATATGTATACATGCCTCATGAACCCAACTCAGCTCATGTTTCAGTCATAAATCATTTGCCATATCAGTACTCCAACTTTTAGAACTCAGCCGGTGGGATTGTATCCCTTTCCCCACAACTTCAGCCTAGTTAGTCTTCATTCGAGGATGAATGATCCCAAGGCGGAGATATTGTAACACCCCAAAAATTCTAAACTAAGATCTGAACTATTCTTTATATGTGGTTAGACCCACAACAGATGAATTTACTATGTATCTAAGTATTAAGATCAATTCTTAAGTTTTTGAGGTGTATTAGATATGAATTAAAGTCATAAAGAACCTCTAGCTCAAAGTTAATTTGAAAGCCTTTCTACCGATTAAGTTTTCATGTAAGTTCTAACTAGGATCAACTTCAGATGACCATTTCTGCTAGAATATAAAGAGTTAGGTGTCCTAGTACCCACCAAATTATAGGTATTTGAATTATCTTTCCAACACCACTGACCTCTCATTACGAGTCTATAGTAAAATGTTATGGGCATTTTAGTGAAGCACTGTCAAATGTCAAAATCCAACGAGCTGGCCGACGGCATGTGAATTCTAACAGGCGTCCTTGATGCCCATGGTGACCATGATGGCTCATGGTGGTAGGGCGTGGGAACCAACCAGTGAGCCCTTTTTACCCCTATAAGGCCGACTTTTGGATCCGACGGCCCATGAAAGCGCCATCCGGTGACTTTTCTACATTTTATTGGCATTTAAGTTGGGGGTAGTTTGGTCCTTTACTTACCTCAAGTCTTTTCCCATGTCTTTTAAGCACCCAAAGGGAGTTATTCATCAGGAAAACATCGATTAATCTCTAGAATTATTCTCTCAAAACTCTAAGGCAAGACACCTAGGGTTTCAAGCAAGCAATAGCATAGAAGCTCAAGCAAGAAAGTCTCTAAAGGGTTTGACTTCAGATTTCTTCTCTAAGTTTTTATCCCCAGTTCAAACCCTAAAAACACTTTAGTAATCAGGTATGTGGGTATTCAATGAGGATCTTCTTTCACCCTCATGCCCAAAATCAGTTTTCATTTATGATTTCTATAAATTATGATTCTAGGGTTCATACCCACCTATGCTTGTTTTTACAAAATTTAATTCCTTATGATACTGTATGTTTCCCGTACATGTTTAAGTGATATTTCATGAAGTTTTAAAAATATTTTCTTAAAATCCCTGGAATTTAGATGAAACATTCATAGCCTGGATTTAAAGTATCTTCTGCATGAATTAGCTTTCTTTTCAAGAACTTAGCATGAAATTATAGTGTTTTCACATGAAGTAGCTTTTCTTCAGAATTCAGCCTAGTCTACTAGATATCAGTTCTAAAGCATGAAATCAGTTAGTTATTAGTCTACTACTTTTCAAAAGAATAGAATGCTTTCAGTCTTAGCATTTTATTGCATTCTCAGATGTTATCAGTATTTGAGATATTCAGTATTTCATTTACATTCATAGCTCTATATTCAATTGGGAGAACACTTAGCACCAAGCGGACAAAGGGATGAAGGCTCACCCATTAGTTTAGGCTGAGACCTTTAGTAGCAGTCCCGGAGTCCCAGAACTATGCCGCCACCGTAGGTTCTAAAGGAGTCACCCGTAAGATTAGGCATGACACCCTTGTCCCTTATGGACATCAGTTTAGTAGATCCACATTAGATTTGTTTTAGCCTTTATACCCTGGCAAGGTATATTAGGCCCCTTTTCGATGGGGATTATACATCGAACTCCATGTTTAGCTCACATAGTTATATGTCGGTTAATAGTATCTCCACAGTCCCACAGTCCATATTCATTATTGCATGAACTTGTATTCAGTTATCCAATTCAATTCAGTATTATACAATCATGTTTATATGTTTGGTCATTGCACAACTTATACCTTTTACCTTGTATTCAGTATAGTATATTAGTATTTTCAGCATGTTTAGTAGAAGAAACTCCATAAGGATTTTCTTTAAACATGACTTTTAGCATGACTCATGGTTTTCAGCTCAGTTGCACTATTTCATGATTTTCAGACATCATTCATCCTTTCAGTCTATGTATCACCTAGTAATAGTTTTACTTATCTTAAAATATCATAATCTCATAGGTACATCTTAGAAACATGATTTACACCCTTTTAGTAAAAGAGCTTATACTCTACAATTTGACTTATGCATTATTAGATATTTATACTTAGTCTAGTCCTAAGCCATATATTCAGTATATACATGTTTTCTCATAATTTTTAGTTAGTACATTATCTCACATACTCAGTACATTCCATAGTACTAACCACATACATTTCTTGTGTTGCATCGTATTATAATGTAGGTTTCAGTGCTAGCTTCCAGGATCATGGTCAAACAGATCACAACTTCCAGTCAGCAGTTGAGGATGAGTTCTCCTTATTCGGGAACTCTAGTCAGTATTAGTCATAGCAGTTTGTTCTTAGTTTGATATATTGAGTAGAGATAGTTGGGGGTCATGTCACGGCTAACTATAGTCTGTGTTAATAGAGTCTTCATAGACAGTTAGACAGTCGATCAGTTAGTTGTATCAGTTTTTAAATGCTCTTGTATCTCATTTATGAAAGTTCATTTTGTTATGATATTTTTAAAGAGCTCAACACATTTTAGCTTTTGCATTATCTTTCAGTCTATATCTCAGAAGTGTGCCAGGCCATGGGTTAGCTTAGGATCACTTGTGACTCTAAGCACCATGTCGCATCCAAGGTATAGGATTGGGCCGTGATAATTGTGTCCTTGCTATTTATACGTGGTACAACTGTTGTCTGATTGTGATGGTTTTTGGGTGAACTTGAAATATGGGTGAGAACCTGTGATAATAATAACTGATTGAATATATTTCCAATATAGAGGTTGTATCTAAGATAGGAAGAGAATGTGTGTAATGAATGGTACCTGGTGACTACACATAAAGGTCAGGGATAAATGTTATAGTTAATCAGAACTTATGGGAATCAATCCTATGGGTTATAATGGAGTAAGTATGAGGTGTGGGGTTGACATGTGCTTGAGTTGGAGCATTCTGTTTAAGTAATGATGTTGAGATTATCTGTTGTATGTTGATTTCTATACATGTATTATGTGTATAATCTTAGTCGGCCGATTATACCTACCAATATGTATGGTATACTGATACTACTCTTGCTATACCTTTTAGGTGTAGATGTGTGACAGGTTTACTGAAGTCTTATTGCATGGATTTAAGAGTCTCTGCCACCAACTTCCGTGTTCTCTACTCCTCAGAATGGAAGTTGTGTTGTCTCTTATTATCATGAATGGAAGTTGTGTTGTCTTTTATTGTCATGTATGGAAGTTGTGTTGTCTTTTATTGTCACGTTCTTCATTATTAGCTCTTGTACAGGTCTAGACCAGGTCTTGATAAAGGTTGTAATATTGTTTTCAAAACGAATATACATGTTCAAGTGTATTTAATGTTATGATTTTGAATCTACTATCAGTTACTGGCATATTATCTGCTTAAAAAGACTTCCACTTATTCATTCTTTGGCTAATTTCAGGGTTTTCTCCTATTGAGTTAGAATCGAGTAGGTGCCTGCACGTCCTGTCATAAGTTAGGTCGTGACACTTAGACAACTGTATCTTGGTTGAAATATCTTTTTTATATAATTGATTAACAGAAGGAGTTGTTTGTACTCTCTTTTTAATATATATTTTTCTACATGTGTTATGTGTTAGTATGTTGCAATTGAGACCATTTTTTGAAAAGTTAAAGTCGTAATACTCTATTATGCAATTATGTATTAGTCAAAGTTGAATAAATTATGATTATCGATTTACCATACCACAAAATACCAAAATCAAACTTTAAAATACCAAACCATACCAAATTATAGTATTTTTGGTATGTAGTAGTATAATATTTTTAAAAACTGAATAATGAAATTACTGTACCAAAATTTCAAATATCGGACCATACCATACCATGCCTACCCCTAGGTATGGGCATTATGAATTTTTTGTGATGTCTTTTGGGCTTACTAATGCCCCAATTTCCTTTATGAGTTTAATGGATGGGATTATAACACCCCGTACCTTTCAAAACCTATGTGACTAAGTAAATATCGACGAAGGTATTTGAGCTCGAGATTGTGAAGGGGTACTTTGGCCTAGAATTTGAAATGGTAAAATGTATATAAGTGTTAAGTTAAATTATAAGGAGGAGGGTTTTGAAAATGAGATAAAACAAGTGAGGTACTTGCTCGACTTATCTAAGCTCTTAGGTGACAAGTAGGTGCATCACCTCCCTACGCTAACGAACTAAGTTCCGAGGGCCGATTACGGGCAGCAACACCATGGATTATTAGACCTAATGGTAGCCCAAATGAAGCTTAAAGTTGGCCCATCAAAGCACAACCAAATCTGGCCCAAACAACTACAAAAGTTAGCCACCAATATTGACCACATTTTGACCCAAGAGAAGCCCCAAATCAGCCCCAAAACTTAACCCTTTTGAGGCCCAAGCAAAGGGTAATTTTGGCCCAAGTTTCTTGACCCATTTTGGCCCAAATATACTCAAAAAAGTCGGCCAAAAAGGTCCCTTTATATAGGGCTTTTGCTGATCAATGTTCAACACAAAAAGCTGGAAAATTCTCTCTTATCTCATTTCCTTTTTGGCAGCCCTTCTTTCCCTTTAGGGTTCTAAGAAGACCAAGATTAATTGAAGCTTAAGGTGAGTTAAACAACTTGTTATCTTGGTATTAATCTACTACATATATCTAGGATATCCTATGGTAAGAAAGACATGAACTATGGCAGCCCCCTTCTTATGATTTAACACATGGAAATTGTGTAACAATTAAGAGATTTCTTCTTCTCTTGTTGGTGTATGTGTAGGGGGTACTTAAGCTTTTAAAGCATCAATAAAAAGAGGATAAAAACCCCCCTTCAAGTGTGGTAAGTACTCTGCCCATAATCATATTTTTGGATTGAAGTTCGGATAGACAATTGTTGTTGAATTGTTGTTAAGAACTCACGGGACGGCGATCGGAAGCCGTGGGTTCAATGTGTTGCTATTGTATTTCGACATGGTGAGTTGTGTAGGGGCTGTTTGATGTGTTTTGTATTATTGGAGGCAGTAGGTTGGTGTGTGTGATGTGTATTGGATAGGGGAGAAAGGTGTGATGATACACCTTTAATTAATGCAAAATACGTAAATCTGCCCGGGAAATGTTTAGCTACTGTTTTGGGAATGTTGCAGCAGGTTTAAGAGCTAATATTAGCTTCATTATACCTTTGTGTTGTAGATTAACTTAATAAGGGAAAGTCCAAGTGGTGGTAAGCGCAATCTTAGGAAGGAACGAGGTATGTTAAGGCTTCTTTATTCCTTATCGGCATGAATCTAGAAATAGAACTCTAAATCTCCGAAAGAAGGAATTTGAGTATTTTGTTGTAAGAGAGATGATTTGGTAACTCAACAAGTCTTAAGGAACTAATTTATACATTATGGTGATTCAAGTCGCCTTCTTATAAAAATCCGATTCTTTTTGCACGAAAAGTAAGTTATCCTTTTGTCGAGTTTCTTCTTTGTATTGTGATCTCTAATCAAGCTTTAGAAAGTATACAAGGAAAGTTAGAAAGTCAATCCCCATTTATATGTGTTTGGTATGTTGATTCCAACACCTAGTAATCCAAGGCTAAAGACGTTATCTAAATGAACCTTCATAAATAACAAGAATAGCTTTGAAGGTCAATCTAGTAATACACTTATTATGCGTGGTTTGCGTGTTAGTGTGCACCGAGGTGCTACTGCCATATTGAGGCTATTATATACATAGTGTGCACCGAGGTGCTACTGCCATATTGAGGCAATTATACACATAGTGTGCACCGAGGTGCTACTGCCATATTGAGGCCATTACATACATAGTGTGCGCCGAGGCGCTACTGCCATATTGAGGCTATAAAATATAGGGTGCGCCGAGGCGCTATTGTGGTTCAGTGTGGGTTATAAAGAGTGAGTTGCAGCGTGTGTTAATGCATGTATTGTGTTCTAAAAAGAATAAAGGAGAAAGTGCTTAATGAGTCTTACCAATTACAGTTTACAAGTTTCATATTTTATCTTGTTCGGATTTACTACTTGCGACTTGCTTTTATGTTTCTACCTTACATGCCAGTACATTATTGTCGTACTGACGTCCCCATTGCCTGGGGGCGCTGCATACATGCCTGCAGGTCCAGACAGATACCCAGACAGATCTTTTCAGTAGGAGTTGCGGAGTTCAACCATTTTGGTAAGCTCCATTCTTCCTGGAGCTGACGAGTCAGAGGTCTAGCTTATATTTTGACCAGGTTATATATATGTACATCTTATGGGTAGTCCAGGGCCCTGTCCTGGATATGAGATATTTTACTTACTCCTAGAGGCTTGTAGACGTGTATATGTATATTAGTGTTGGGTATGGCCTTGTCGGCCTTGTTATTAGCTATCTACTATGATAATAGCCTTGTCGGCCTTGAGTTACTTAACTACTATTGAGCTTTTAGTGTTTCCAATTGCTATTCTTAGAGACCTTGTCGGTCTCAGACCCCCAGCAGGTTCAACAGAGATACACTCTATTTTGGCACCCTCGGCCTTTTGGGGCTCCGAGTGTCGGTCATGCCTCCCATGGTTTGGGGCGTGACAAACTTGGTATCAGAGCACGTCGAATCCCAGGGAGTCTACAAGCCGTGTCTAGTAGAGTCTTGTTTATGGGTGTGTTGTGCAACATACCTATAATCATGAGGCTACGGGACATTTAGGAAATGTTATCCTTCTTTCATTTGCTAGATCGTGCAATAGAGCGAGGTCATAAGATGTTTGAAGTCTAATTCATGTTTTTCTCTTCCTTGTCTACAGAAA
This sequence comes from Jaltomata sinuosa, assembly GCA_003996215.1. Classification (NCBI taxonomy): domain Eukaryota; kingdom Viridiplantae; phylum Streptophyta; class Magnoliopsida; order Solanales; family Solanaceae; genus Jaltomata; species Jaltomata sinuosa. The sequence goes on along the minus strand of QJPP01002788.1, from coordinate 3,958 downwards.
TGCCTGTGACTAGACAAATGAGTAGCCGACGGGTTGGCCCGGATACGGGGGAAGGTACTAGTCGTTCCCCGCCTATCCGATTGGATAGATTTGAGGCTCAAAGTGAATCACCGACACCAGAGATCCCAGTTTATCAAGTACCTGATGAGACTAGGGGGGATCCAGTACCCCTGACCCCACCTGCTCCAGTGGCATCTGAGATAGCTAGAGATGAACCAGCACATGTAGCTCCTCCACCTGAAGCAGAGGACCAGGACATCAGGAGTGCTGTTCGATTATTGACCCAGATGGTAGCCACACAACAACAACAAATTGGGGCATCAACGAGTGCTAGGTCGGGTGGCTCAGAAAGTTCTAGGGCTCGAGAGTTTATCAGCCTAAGTCCTCCTATATTTACAGGCTCTGACCCACGTGAGGATCCTCAGGAGTTTATTGATCAGACATATCGAGTACTTCGAGTCATGCATGCAACAGTAGTGGAGGCAATGGAGTTTGCATCTTTCAGGTTACGAGATGTGGCCATTTTATGGTTCGAGGCTTGGGATCGGTCTAGGGGATCAAATGCACCCCCAGCTGAATGGGAGGAATTTTCAGAGGCCTTCCTAGCTCACTATCTTCCACAGGAGGTTCGAGAGGCCAGAATTGATCAATTTCTAGCCCTTAGGCAGGGCAATATGAATGTTCGACAGTATAGCCTCAGATTTAATTCATTAGCCAGGTATGCCCCCGATATTGTGAGTACGATGCGAGCTAGAGTTCATCGATATGTGCGTGGTCTTAAGGATGAATTGATTAAGAGATTAACAATAGCAGCCACACAAGAGGATATGAATATTTCTAAGATACAGGCTATTGCTCAGACTGCAGAGGATCTTGAAGTACAAATTGGAGATAACCAAAGCCGAGAAAGGGATCAGAATAAGAGGGCTAGATCTATTGGGTCCTATGTAGAGCCACGAGGTAATGTTAGGCCACATTTTAATAGGCGATCACCCTACCCTACTAGTGGTGCCCCATATCAGTTGCAAAGGCAGAGGTATGATCGTTTTTCTCAGACTGGACCAGGCCATAGTTCTGGTGCATCCAGTTCCTATCGCCAGGGGAATTCAGGTCAGATGAGGCCACCTTTGCCACCTTGTGTTCAGTGTGGTAGGAAGCATCCTGGGATATGTCGCCTGGGTTCAGATACTTGTTATTCATGTGGGCATCCTGGTCACGTTATGCGAGACTGTCCGAGTAGAGGTAGGAGTGAGATATCCCAGCCTACAGGGTCGATGGCAGCTTCTTCATCTACTATTCGTCCCCCAAGGACAGGACAACAGGCTACACCAGGTCGTGGTAGAGGTAGGGGAGGAGGAGGAGCATCCAGTTCAGGCAGTGGTCAGAATCGCGCTTATGCTCTAGCCGGTCGCCAGGACTTGGAATCGTCACCTGATGTTGTTACAGGTACATTGACTATTTTTACTCATGCTGTTTATGCACTTATAGATCCTGGCTCTACTCTTTCATATGTTACCCCGCTCGTTGCTAGTAAGTTGGGGGTAGGCCCTGAGTTATTGCCTAGACCATTTGTTGTATCCACGCCAGATGGTGAATCTATTATAGCTAGACGAGTTTATCGAGATTGTGCAGTGTGGATTTATGACCATCTCACTTCAGCTGATCTAATCGAATTAGGTATGATTGACTTCGATGTCATTATGGGCATGGACTGGTTAGCTGCATGTTATGCTAATATCGATTGTAGAAATAAGGTTGTCAAATTCCATTTTTCGGAAGAAACAATCCTGGAGTGGAAAGGTAATGCTGCCATGCCAAGGGGTAGGTTTATTTCCTACCTTAAAGCCCAAAAAATGATTTCTAAAGGCTATATTTATCATTTAGTCCGAGTACAAAGCACAGAGGATGGACAAGTGACTCCTCAATCAGTTCCCGTGGTGAGTCAATTTCTAGATGTATTCCCGGATGAGCTTCCAGGAATCCCTCCAGAAAGGGAAATTGAGTTTGCCATTGATCTACTCCCAGATACTCAGCCAATATCAATTCCCCCTTACAGGATGGCTCCTGCAGAATTAAGAGAGTTAAAGGAACAATTAAAGGATCTACTCGAAAAGGCTTCATTAGGCCTAGTACATCGCCATGGGGCGCACCAGTTTTGTTTGTTCGTAAGAAGGATGGGTCCTTGAGAATGTGTATCGATTACCGACAACTGAACAAAGTTACAATCAAGAATAAGTATCCGCTTCCAAGGATTGATGACCTTTTTGATCAGTTGCAAGGCGCCAAATGTTTTTCAAGGATTGACTTGCGGTCGGGGTATCACCAGTTACGTGTTAAAGGGGTAGATGTTCAAAAAACAGCCTTTAGGAAAAGGTATGGCCACTTTGAATTTCTAGTAATGTCTTTTGGGCTTACTAATGCCCCAGCATCTTTTATGGACCTAATGAATCGAGTCTTCAAGCCATTCCTAGATGTATTCGTGATCGTATTTATTGACGATATCCTGATTTACTCGCGGTCCAAAGCCGAACATGCTGATCATTTACGTGCAGTATTGCAAACACTTCAGAATCATAAATTATATGCGAAGTTCTCCAACTGTGAGTTTTGGTTGACTTCAGTGGCTTTTCTTGGCCATATAATTACAGACGAAGGTATTAGAGTTGACGGCCAAAAGATTGAAGCAGTAAAGAATTGGCCGAGACCCTTGAATGCTACAGAGATTCGTAGTTTTTTGGGCTTAGCAGGTTATTATCGAAGGTTTGTAGAAGGGTTTTCTTCTATATCTGCACCATTGACAAAGTTGACTCATAAAGCTGCCAAGTTCCAGTGGTCTGATGCATGTGAGCAGAGTTTTCAGGAGTTGAAGGACAGGCTTACTTCAGCACCTGTCTTAACCCTGCCAGAGGGCACAGAAGGTTATGTTGTTTATTGTGATGCTTCAAGGCTTGGGTTGGGTTGCGTTTTAATGCAACATGGTAAAGTTATTGCCTATGCCTCAAGACAACTAAGAAAGCACGAACAAAATTACCCTACTCACGATCTTGAATTGGTAGCAGTTATATTTGCCTTGAAAATTTGGCGCCATTACTTGTTTGGAGTCCATGTAGACGTGTTTTCGGACCACAAAAGTCTACAGTATTTATTCAAACAGAAGGATTTAAACCTAAGGCAAAGAAGGTGGCTAGAGTTACTAAAGGATTATGACGGAGATATTTTGTACCATCCAGGGAAGGCCAATGTAGTGGCCGATGCACTTAGCCGCAAATCCATGGGAAGCTTGAGCCACGTGGAAAATAGAAAGATTGATATGACAAGAGAACTACATCAGTTAGCTAATTTGCAGGTTCGACTACTAGACCAAGGTAATGGGGGAGTTGTTATTCAAAGCACAGCGGAATCCTCACTTGTGACAGAGGTAAAGGAAAGACAATATGATGATCCAGAATTAGTAAGATTGAGGGAGGAAATTCCACAACAAAAGCAACCACTAATAGAGCTTAAGGAAGATGGGGTTCTAAGATATCAAGGTCGTCTATGTGTACCTAACGTCGGGGAGCTTCGGGAGAAAATTTTGGCAGAAGTTCACTATTCCCGCTATTCAATCCATCCAGGAGCGACGAAGATGTATCATGATCTTCGACAGATTTATTGGTAGAATAATATGAAGAAAAATATTGCAGAGTTTGTAGCCCAATGCCCGAATTGTCAACAGGTAAAAATTGAACACCAGAGACCTGGAGGTCTAACTCAAAGTATAGTGATACCTACCTGGAAATGGGAGGTGATCAACATGGACTTTATTACAGGCTTACCCCTTACTTATCGGAAGTATGATTCCATATGGGTGATTGTAGATAGACTTACAAAATCAGCTCACTTCTTGCCAGTCAGGACAACTTATACTGCTGAAGATTATGCCAAGTTGTATATTAGTGAAATAGTTCGACTTCATGGT